>JXTC01000223.1:33954-125712 GCA_002914845.1 Trema orientale
TTTAAATTTAATAGTTAAATTTTGGTATTATCACACTTATTTAATTTAGGCTATCCTTATTAATTAGATTAATTAGATTAGCCAAATTATTCCTACAATGATAAATTTAGATTTTTAGAAAATCTAGTAATTTATTTGGGACCAATTAGATTGGACTAATAAATTAACCTAGAAAATTATATTAGATATAAAAACTAGGTTCAAATAAAACATTAGATGTTTATTAGTAAAAACACATAAGATTTTCAAATAATGAGTGGGAGAGAGGTATATGACAATATATCCACGGTCTCCATTATTAATTAAGCACCGTGAGATTTAGTTGGCGCTTAGAGATGTTTAGATTTCGTCCTCCCTATGGAGGGTGTCCATTTAAATTAATAACAAGGCTTAATTTCCAAGAGATAGGATTTTAGAACGTATTTCAAAATTAACCTACTCTACAGCGACAATTTTGAGTTAAGTTGCTAAAATCTGAAATAATGGGTCACACTCATGAGGATACAATTAAACTGTTAATAGTATCCTGACCATAAAACAGTAGTTAATAAATAAAAGAAAATATGAGATATTTTGATGTTTTATTTATTAATTGAGAATGTCTCAATTCAATTAATAATTATGTGACATATCCTACGATGACACCTAATTAGAGAAATTTGAATTACCGTGGAATTAGTAAATAAGTTTATGTGTTTACTTACTTGCATCATGCATCACGTTTACTATTCCGAATTCTTTGTGATATTTATTTTCAAATATGTTGAATGTTATTTTATTTATTTAATTTCAGCAAACATGTCAACCTCGAATCCCATTATCGCTTTACTCACAAATGAAAAATTAACTGGAGATAATTTTATCAAGTGGAAAAGTAATATGAACATCGTGCTTGTTAGTGAAGACTACAAGTTTGTGCTTACGGAAGAATGTCCACAACCCGCCGCTAATGCTACTCGTGCTACACGAGAAAGCTATAAAAAGTGGACTCATGCCAATAATAAAGCTCGCTGCTACATGTTAGCAGGCATGACTGACGTGCTTAGAGCTAAGCACGAAAAGATGGAGACTGCTTATGAGATAATGAAGTCTCTCCAGGCCATGTTTGGGCAACAATCTGATCAATCTCGTCATGATGCCATTAAAAAGGCTATGAATGCAAAGATGAAAAGAGGAACTCCGGTGAGAGATCATGTTTTGAACATGATCAATTACTTTGGAGAAGCTGAAGTTCATGGGGCTACGATCGATGACCGCACCCAAGTGAGTATGATTTTGGAATCACTCTCACCTAATTTTCTTCAGTTTAAGAGCAACTATGTTATGAACAAGTTGAATTATACGATGACTCAACTGCTCAATGAACTACAAACGTTTGAATCAATATCGAAAGATAAAGGTAAATATAGCTCAGTAATTGTTGCTGAAGCAAATATTGTAGAAGAAAATCCCTCTACCTCTAACAAAAATAAGAAGAGGAAGAGCAAGAGTGCCTCTGGATCTAAGCCTAAAAAGAGCAAGAAGGGCAACATGAGCACCAAGAAGAACAACTCCAAGGACAAAAAGCCTAAGGGAAAATATTTTCACTGTGGAGTTGATGGGCATTGGAAGAGAAACTGTAACAAGTATCTTTCAGAATTAAAAGAGAAGAAGAAAGATAAATATGATTTACTTGTTTTAGAAGCTTGTTTAGTGGAAGAAGATTTATTTGATATATCTCCCTGGATAGTTGATTCAAGAGCCACTAATCATGTTTGTTCTTCTTTTCAGATGCTTAGTTCTTCAAGGGAGCTTGCCAACGGGGAATTCACGATGAGAGTAGGCAATGGAGCCAAAGTTTCGGCAAAAGCAGTGGGAGTCGTCCGTCTTCATTTTAGGAATAAATTTTTGTTATTGAACAATATTTATTTTATTCCCGGTTTTCGTAGGAATTTGATTTCTATGTCAAGATTATTTGAACAAATGTTTGGTGTTTCTTTTCTTAATAATGAGATTATTATTTTTGGAAATGGTTTAAATATTTGTTCTGCAAAAATGAAGAATGGACTTTACATGTTAAGGCCAGATAAACAATCACTACTTAATACCGAAATGTTTAAAGTAGAACATCCCAAATCTAAAAAGCAAAAAGTTTATCATGATGACGATACATATCTTTGGCACCTTAGGTTAGGGCATATCAATCTAGATAGGATAAACAGACTTATAAAGGATGGTCCTTTAAGAGAGCTAAAAGTTGGCACTCTACCAGTTCGTGAATCTTGTCTAGAAGGGAAAATGACTAAGAGATCTTTCTCAGCAAAGGTTAAAAGGGCCAAAGAACCCCTTGAGCTTGTGCATAGCGATGTATGTGATCCATTGAATGTACAAGCAAGAGGCGATTACGAATTTTTTGTCATATTTATTGACGATTATTCACGATATGGATACGTGTACCTAATGCAAAGAAAATCTGAAACCTTTGAAAAGTTCAAAGAATTCACAGCAGAAGCTGAAAAGCAATTAGGTAAATTATTAAAAATTCTTCGATCAGATCGAGGAGGTAAATACCTTGATAATGAATTCAAGGATCATTTGCTAGAGAATGGCATCCTATCCCAACTCACAGCACCTGGAACACCACAACAGAATGGTGTTGCAGAAAGGAGAAATCGAACGTTGCTTGATATGGTTAGATTAATGACGAGCTACACTTCCCTACCACTCTCATTCTGGGGTTATGCACTTCAAACCGCTGTTTACATTTTGAATGTAGTACCTTCCAAGTCTATCCAAAAGACACCTTTAGAGTTGTAGAATGGGTGTAAACCTAGTTTATGTCATATTCACATATGAGGGTGCCCAGCACATGTACTGAAAGCAAAGACTGGGAAGCTAGAACTACGTACAGATGTTTGTTTATTTGTAGGTTATCCAAAAGGCACAAGAGGAGGTTTGTTTTATAGTCCTCAAGAAAAAAAGGTATTTGTATCAACAAATACCACTTTTCTTGAAAATGACTATATGACAGATTTCAAACCTCGAAGTAAAGTTATACTAGAGGAATTACTTTCTGATCCGATCAGACCACAACCAACAACAGTTGTTGAACGACAAAATTATGAGACCATTATTCCAGATCAGAATACCTTGGCAACTCGATGTAGTGGGAGGGTTATTAGACCACCTGCTCGCTACAGGAAAGTTAGAGAAGCATATGTTGCTGTTTCCGATAGTAGCCAAGATGACCCATTGACATACAAGCATGCAATGGAAGATTTTGATAAGGAAAAATGGCAAGAGGCTATGAACCAAGAAATAGAATCCATGTATTCCAATTCTGTCTGGGAACTTGTAGATCCACCTGAAGATGTCAGGTCCATTGGATCTAAATAGATCTATAAAAGAAAAAGAGGTATAGATGGAAAAGTTGAAACGTTCAAGGCTAGGTTAGTGGCAAAGGGTTATACCCAAAAAGAGAGAGTTGACTATGAGGAGACTTTCTCACCAGTAGCCATGCTTAAATCCATACGTATCCTCTTATCCATTGCTGCATGTTTAGACTATGAAATATAGCAAATGGATGTCAAGACAGCTTTTTTGAATGGCTATCTTGAAGAAAGCATCTACATGGTGCAACCAGAAGGTTTTGTAGCTAAAGGCCAAGAGCAAAAAGTCTGTAAGCTACTTAGGTCCATTTATGGACTTAAGCAAGCTTCAAGATCATGGAATCTAAGATTTGATGAGACGATCAAGTCTTATAGTTTTGATCAAAATGTTGATGAACCTTGTGTATACAAGTACATCAAAGACAAGAAAGTGGTCTTCCTAGTTCTTTATGTAGATAATATTTTGCTCATTGGGAATGATGTGGAAATATTATCTAATGTAAAGAAGTGGCTAGCCGAGCAATTCCAAATGAAAGATTTGGGAGAAGCAAGTTATGTGCTTAGGATCCAGATTATTCGAGATCGCAAGAACAGACTTTTGGCACTGTCTCAAGCATCTTATATTGATAAGGTGCTCATTCGTTTTTCGATGCAAAACTCCAAGAAAGGATAGTTACCTTCTCGACATGGAGTTATTCTTTCCAAAGAGCAATGTCCCAAGACACCTCAAGAGGAAGAGGATATGAGACGGGTTCCTTATGCATCTACAGTTGACAGCCTTATGTACGCCATGTTGTGTACTAGACCTGACATATGCTACGCAGTAGGGATAGTCAGTCGTTTTCAATCAAATCCAGGATTAGATCACTGGATAGCGGTAAAGCATATTCTTAAGTATCTTAAGAGAACGAGAAATTATATGCTGGTTTATTCAAGTCAGGACTTGATTCCTACTGGTTACACTGATTCTGATTTTCAATCAGACAAAGATACTCGAAAGTCGACGTCTGGGTCAGTGTTCACTCCTGGTGGTGGAGCCGTTGCCTGGAGAAGTGTTAAACAATCCAACACTGCAGATTCTACTATGGAAGCAGAATACATAGCAGCTTGTGAAGCAGCTAAAGAAGCAGTTTGACTTAGAAAGTTTTTTTACTGATTTGGAAGTTGTTCCAAATATGGATAAGCCATTGACTTTATACTGCGACAACAGTGGAGCGGTGGCGAATTCAAAAGAACCAAGAAGTCACAAGAGAGGAAAACATATAGAGAGGAAGTATCATCTGATTAGAGAGATTGTACATCGAGGAGACGTGGCCGTTATGAAGATAGCATCCGAAAACAACATTGCTGATCCTTTTACAAAACGCTTCCTACAAAGACTTTTGAAAGTCACTTGGAGGGTTTAGGATTAAGAGACATGTCTCACCTGCTTTAGGGCAAGTAGGAGATTATTAGGGTTTATGCCCTAAAAGCATGTATATTTTGGATATTTGCTGAATTAATAAAATGACATTTTTCTATTTGAATTTGTGTATAATTGGTATCTCTTTAAATATCAGAAAATTCCTAGTTTATTTATGTGACCACAAATTTAGTATATAAGTGTTATATACATGAGGATTAAATTTATGGATAATAAACTAAATATAGTCCATAATAATTAATTAAAATTTGAGATATTTAATTAAATATTATCAGTACAGTCCATTAACATTGAGAATGTAATAGTCTTATCCGGACTATTGATGTGTTGACATCATAATGGAGGTACTTTATATAATTCAATTATATAGGACTGGACCAGACATAATTTGAATCTCACATAGATTCTGTTAACTGTTGAGAGTTCAAATAATGTCACTAGATGATCATATGTAAATCAATCTTAATCCTGAATAGTTATAGACTCCTATTTATAACATTATGTTCTTTGACATACTTGTTAAAGGTTTGTTTTTTAAACAGATCGAAATACTTGTATCTTGGGAGCATGATGAGATGAGTAGTTGGGAATGTAACTTATAGATATGGAATCCATTCCTTCCATTAGGAAGCTAGAAAGATGATTCTCTTATGTATTAATTCAGGACTTGAACAGTTTGAGTACTCAATTTATAATAGATTTATAAATTAATTGTTCATTAGAGAATCAATGGTACATAAGGATAAATATGTAATTGGAGAGGTAAACGGAATTTGACCTAGCTCCAATTATGAATTGTCTATGGAGGATTGAACTACATGTAATGATTAAATCAATGGACTGCTCGCTGTTTTCTGAGTAAATTAATTCTGTAATTTCAAGAGTGTAATTCCGGATTTTTAGTGGAGTAATAATGAAATTAATAAATTAGACAAATTAATTAAAGAGTTTAATTAATTGTCATAATTTATTAGAGCTTGAATTACAGGTCCATAGGTCTCCAATTCCACCTCTTACAAACACTGTACTGGATATTACATTATTTCTGCTACTGCACACTTTGTCTAGATAAATAGTTTATCTATAAGTAATTAATAATTGTTATTAATTAATTAATTAATTAATTTTAAATTTATGGAGGGATAAGTTTCCTAATTTGTTTAAATTTTGAATTTAAAAATATTTAATTATTAGATAATTAGATAAATAAAAATTAGAAAACTGACCAAAGTTTTTTTTGAGATATATATACATATTAATCAATTAGATTAATTAATTTATATATATATAAACTTACGTTTATTAAAAAAAAAAAAAGGAAACGTAAGTTTCCTAGTAAAACAAAGCATACGGTTTATATTAAGAGAAAAAAAAAAATTTTCGTAAACTTATATATATATTAATTTATTTATTAAATGGTTTAATAAATATATATATATATTTATATAAAGTAAAACCCTAGAAGAGATACACTACGTATTATTTTCTACAGAGCTTCCATAAACTAGAGAAAAAAAGAAGAGAGTCTTCCTATTCTCTGTAGAACAAAACTTTTGCAATCTCATGTGTTGAGAAAATTGCAAGTGCCTAAAGTGTGAGTTTTAAGAAATTGTACGCAACGCCCACACGTTCATCCAGTTGTGCTTGAGGCTTGGATTGGAAGATCGTGGTTTAGAAGACAAAAAGCTAGGATCCGCTGATAGGCTACACGAGATATTAGATCTATTCTCTTTGTATGTTCCTATTTACTATGAATTAATATTATGCACTCATATAGTCAATTGTTTTGAGAAAATTTTTGAATGTTCCTGGACCAATCTTCTACTGCGAAAATCATTTTTAATTCCGACATTTATGTCCAAAAGTAGTAGTAAATACTTTGTATATTATTAGCATAAAAATATTTAGATATTTTGGTATAATTACTAATCTCATTATCGCCATCCATTTAACATCAAATGATCCAAAATAGAAAACTTATCAATCGATAAATAATGCAGTATCCATTGAAAAAGTACTCATATATACATGTACATATATTTTCTAAAGAATAGGTTAAATTTAGTTAAGCTAAGTAGGAAAAGCCGAAAGTTAGATTATGACAAATCAAGTCTTAATCTCATTCCAATATTATAAAAATTCTGAATGGGCTAAAAAGAAAAAAGAAATATGTATATATATATATAAAATATCTATATCCTCTTCCCAAAGAAAGTGAAAATCTTTCAACTTCTCTTCCTTTCATCTTCTCCAATAAACACAATGAACCCTTTATTCCTACAAAGTAGTTCTTTTGATTGAAAAATGTTAATGATTTTGCAAAGAAAATAGTTAGTAAATTTTTTTAAAAAATGTATATGAATTAGTTTATTGACTTATGATGTTGGCAAATTTTACTACTTGCTACCGCTATTGTGATGATTATTTTTTTCTATGAATCTTATTAAGAATTGGCTATATAATTGAATATCTAATCAATGGATAAATGACAACTTATATTGAGGATGATATTTTTGATAGCATTCATAACGAAGTTATTATACAATTTCCAAACTAGGACAATTTTACTGTTTACTAATTATTAATATTTTAAATTTTAATTAAGTGTAAGCTCCGGCAAAATTTCCTACCTCCATCTTGGATAGTAATAATAAAAGCCTACCAATAATAAATATGTTTATATAGTGAAACATCTTTATACGGTGAAATATTTTACTTTATAGTCTTCTTTTCTTAATATTTCAAATATCAAAATATTGTTATCTCCTATATACATAGAATTTTTTTTTTTTTTTGTGAAGAAAAGAAAAATCCCCAAAAATTGACTCATGAATAGGAGATTTTTGCAACAACATCAATAATAATTTGAATGACATTTTCATTATTGAAAGGGAAAAAAAAAGAAACAGAAAAGAATGAGATGTACTTATAATATTAAACAACTTTTAATCGCATGGTATAAGGTGGGACATAGCACCGACATTTGGTATTCGTCCTGTTTTACTTGGATATTTCTCTTTTTTGTTGCATGCGGCAGGCCAGTTTGTAGAAGTCTTCTGCAACTATCTCCTCTACTTTGCAAGATCATTCCTCCAAATTGACATTTCCCTAACATCTAGTAAACACGTCATTATACTTTGTGCCACTAAAGACTTTTTTTTTCACAAAAAAATGGTGTTATTCTCATTTGCCTATTGAAGTGGAACGGAATCACACAATTTTTTTCCCTAAAAAAAAAATGATATTTGAATGTTTCAATTTAATAATAACAATAATTAATATTCAAAAAAAAAAAAGAATTAAATAATAATGTAGAAAATTAACATTATGAAGTGAGAGAATAAAAAGGACAAAGAAGATAACCTTGGAATAAATAAGTGGAAGAAGAATAATTCAATGTAAGAATAAAAACTAGTGAACCCAAATAATCCACAACCACAACCAAAAAAATACATAATAAATAAAAGATATTATATAGAAACCTCAATATTCGGTCCTATAATCAATCAAACTGAGGACGCGTAACCATACTTCCTATTTGTACGTGTGTCTTATACAGCCCACCAATTTCTCAGTTGACCGACTATTAAACGGTGTCGTTTCGTTCCTATTAGATATTTTCTTTTTAAAAGCTTTATACTTTCTTAACACTTTCTAACATTTTCTTACCAACCAAACGGGTATAGAGAGAAGCCATGGGAGTAGTGATCATCGACGGATCGACCGTGCGGGACTTCGTGAGCGACGAGTCGGAGTTCAACAAGAGCGTTGACGAGCAGTTCGCGGCGTTGGACGTGAACCACGACGGCGTCCTCTCCCGATCGGAGCTCCGGAAGGCCTTCCAGTCGATGAGGCTGATCGAGACCCACTTCGGCGTCGACGTGGCCACCACGGCGGACCAGCTCTCCCAGCTCTACGACTCAATCTTCGACAAGTTCGACGTCGACCAGAGCGGCACCGTCGATCGCGACGAGTTCAGGTCCGAGATGAAGAAGATCCTCCTCGCCATCGCCGACGGCCTCGGCTCGTCCCCGATCCAGATGGCTCTCGAGGACGACGACCCCAGTTTTCTCAAGCAGGCCGCGGATCTCGAGGCTTCCAAGGCCACTCGGGCCGCTCAGTCCAAGAACGCTTAAACAAGGAGGATTTGTACGTTGAATTCGTCTTTCGTTTTTTTTTGCCTGTTAACTGCTTGCGGAAATGCTTCACTGAATAAGTATGTAATGTGTTGAAGCTCCTTATGTATTCGTACTTCTGGGAAACGTAATCTTGCACCTCTGTAACATATGTGATTGGAAAAGTTCTCGTTAGATAACGTTTGATTCCTGAATTGAGCATACGAGCATTAACAGAGTGGAGAAAACGCTGAATTTTCGTGGAGAACGACAAAAATTCAGAGAATTTGATGCGTTTGATATATCGCAGCCGGCCACTTTTGAGTCGGATCTATAATGGTCTCTCTGACAAATTTACAATGCACACTGATTGATGATCGAGTACTTATTATCTTGTAGCTGTTAATTGTTTAGATGGAAGGAGTGCTTAATGTTGGTTTATTTGTATAAACCCAATAAAAACCCAATAAAGTGGGCCATAGTTTTTATATCAATTATATAATATAAGGACTCTCTAATTAAGAGGGTCATTAAGTGATCTAATTAAGGATTCTTGAAGTTACCTATTTGGTGCGGACTCTGTAATGTGTGGTTACCTAATCCTAGTCCAATAAGCATTGATGGGGTCTCTATTGGTGACTAGTATATAAGGATATAACTATAGGGTTTTAGTCCCAAGCCAAATAGAACGTGTACTCTTCTCCTCTGCCTCCATCAACAGAGAGAAACTCATTGAGCATTCATAGAGTATTCTGGCTGTGGAAGACCTTCTACTCTCAGGCTCTAATCAGTTAATCGCTTCTGCTTACGTGATCACATCCTTTGCTGTCAAACACGATAGATTCAGGTTAGTCACGGGTTTACTCTCAACAAATCTTTTCCTGACAATTTGGTATGATAGATTCTGGGATTACATTTAGTTTATTAATCCATTGTGTATATCTAACAAATGGTATCAGGAGCAAGAAATCATGTTAAATTGCTTAGGATAATCATACATGTCTCTATTTTGTAATATCTTTACCTAATTGGCTTTCTAGGGTTTAGATATAACATGTATGATTGATGAATTTTTCATGATTTTGTTGAGATATTCAGTGTTTGAGGGTTGAATTCTGAGTTTTGGGTCATAAAGTTTACAAAAAAGGCGAAAAATCGCATTAGGGTTGATTTACCCGATTTTAAAATCGGGTAATCAACACTCAGGCCGCAGCACGGCTAGTGGCACCGCGGCGCCAAGCCACGGATCAAGTGGCGCTACAGCACCACGCAAGTGGCGCTGCAGCGCCACCATCAAGATGCAGTGGCGCTGCAGCGCCACCATTAAGTCGTGGTGGCGCTGTGGCGCCACACAAGTGGCGCTGCAGCGCCACCCTTAAGTCACGGTGGCGCCGTGGCGCCACATACTAGCGCTGCCACCTGGGAAGAGAGCAATTTTTTTTAGATTGTTTTTGACCTAATTGAGGTATACGGTCTCAGTTTTGGGCAGAATTGAGTCGTTGTTCCAACCTAAAACTTAACCAATTAGTTATGTTTTCTCAATCCAGCTTCAGTACAACCCAAACTTTATCCGTTGAAAACTCTATTTCGCTTAAGAGTTGATAAAAGTGCTTAAAACTCAGTCGGTCATTCATAAAGATTTGTGCATTGAAATTTTCAGTTTAATATTCTGGGCATTTTGGTTATTATTTTCTTTGCACTATTTGTTTAAATATTTTGAAATAGATGAGTTGAAACAACATGTTGCCAAAGTAACCTCTATTGCGTAAATTTATTTATTTTGGAGTATTTAAATGATAGTGTGTTTATTGTTCATGCGAATAATTACCAGCCCAAAGGAAGGTGATTATTTGGCCGAATAATGAATACACACATGGTAATAGATATGTGATGGTTATCAAGTTTTCATGTGGACAGTAAATCGGCCCAAAGGAAGATTTGCTGTCTGATAGGATTTACTGTCAATATTTGATTACTGCACTGAAGAGTACCATTTATAAGTTGATAAGTCGGCCCAAAGGAAGGCTTATTGATGTTGTTCTGGGTATCTTGTGATGGAAGCCGACCTTATATGTTTATTTGATGTATGTCATGCTAGTATATCTTATTATTTTGTATGCTTAGTTTATGACATATTTTTAATGTGAGCTGTTATTTTCTTTTTTTTTTTTGTTCTCTGTTCAGTTTCTGTTTAGTATATATCTGCCAATATTAAGTCTAATATTTGTGTTTAATAACACAAACCTTAAGAAATGGAATAAGCACAATGTGCTCAGTTGCATTGGTCTTGACCTTGTGCTCCGAACAGAACATCCTACTGCTCTTACAGTTTAAAGTTCTTCAGTTGGTAAAGAAGAATTTTGAGTAGTAAATTCGTTCTAATTACATAAGTCTCATGGTCATGCAACACTCCATTATAGAAACCATAAGGGACGCTATACCTGAGGAGTTAAACGCTAAGTTGTTCCTTAAAGTAATTACGGATCGTTTTATTAAAAACGAAAAGGTCGAAATGAGTACCATTTTTTGGAACCTCGTTTCAATTCAGTATAAGGATTAAGGGAACATAAGGGAGTATATTATGGAGATGTCTAATCTCGCTTCCAAACTAAAGGCACTTAAGTAAGAGTAGTTGAAAGACTTGCTCGTGCATTCGGTCACTATCTCTCTTATTGCCCAAATCAGTTAAGCAAAGTTACAACACCCTAAAGTACAAATGATCTCTTTTGAGATCATTTCTTATAGTGTGCAAGAAGAAGATAGGTTGAAGCGAGAAAAGATTGAAAGTACTTACTTAGCATGTACTTTTCAAGATAAGATAAAATAAGGAAAAAGAATAAGGATAAGGAAGCTACAGTTATGTCTTTACAGCATAAAGTGCAAAAGGAAACAACATAAGGAATTTGTCTGTTTCTTTTGCAAAAAGGCTGGATGTATAAGGTTGATTGTCCTAATCATGCCTTTTAGTGTATAAAGAAGGGTATGCTTCTCAATTTTATTTGTTGTAAAGTTAATTTAGCTCTTGTACCCAAATGCACTTAGTGAATAGATTCGGATTCTACTATTCACATAAGTGTGTTCATGCAAGATTATTTGTGAAGCCAGTTACAAATTGATGATGAAAGATTCATCTGTTTGGGCAATGGCAACACAACTTCAGTGGAGGCTATATAAGGTTATTTAGATTACAATTAGAGATTGGTTAATTTTTGGATTTGGAAGAGACTTTTAAAGTATTCTATTTCTGACATGAACAAATAAACACATTCTTGTTCATTAGGAAATAGTTAAATTTAGTTTCTTTCAAGATTCAAATTTCATGCTACTAGTTCTTTGATTGATAATCTTTATAAGTTGAAAATAATTGCTCATCAAGTTAATCTTGCATATTAAGAAATATAGTACAAAAAATACAAGTCAATTAAAAGAATTTCTCTATGGTATGACACTAGCCTTGTGTCAGATGAAATTCTTAACCTACTTAACTTGACAGACTTTAAAATCTGTGTTAAATACATTAAGGAATACAGACAAACATAAGGAAATAAGGTATCAACAAGAGTTTTGACGTCTTAGAGCTAATTTGTACTGATACATACAGACCATTCCATAGAGTTATCTGGAATGGCCAACAGTGTTATATTATGTTCATAGACAATTATTCTCGTTAAGGATACCTATTTTGGTTCATGAGAAGTCATAATTTCTGGATGTATCTAAGTTTTTCCAATGCCTAAGTTGAAATTCAACTGAGCTAGGAAATTAAAGCTGTCAAATCTAATCACAGTGCATACTATGGTAGGTAAGACGGATAAAGTAAACAAAGTCCAGAACCCTTCACTCAGTTCCTAGAGACATACAGAATCGTTCGACAATATGAAATACCAGGGAAACCTAGTATAAAAAGTATTGCTCAGTGACAATAAAGCAAACTTAAGGACATGGTAAGAAGTGTAATTAATCATTCTTCTTTACCTAAAATCACTCTAGGAAAGAAACCTAAGAACTGCAGTTTACATACTAAGCAAAGCTTCCACTAAAGATGTAGCTAAAGACCCCATATGCGCTATAGACGGGCAAGAAGCCTAGCATCAGGTACTTACATGTTTGGGGTTGTCCAACTAAGGTTAGGCCATACAGGCTATATGAAAAGTGATTGGACTTAAGAATTTTAGCTACTATTTCATTCGGTACTTTGAAAAGTTAAGAGGACTCATTTTTATGATATCTCTTATATATCCTTTTCAAAATGGGAAAATATAAATTCCTTGAGGATGTTAAGTTTGGGGGGAGAAAAGGTTAAAAATATTGTCTTTGAGGAGGAATTCATTTCTCTTCCTTCAGTTGCAAATTGAAAATGTTCAGGTTTCAGGCTTCTATACCTGACATTATTCAAGATACAAATTCGGATCAAGATAATATTCAGCAGCTTCCAAAAAGAGCAAACTCAACAACCTCAAGAGAAAGTGCCATGAAGGAAATCCACTGGAACATGTGTTTGATATGGGAGCAGAAAATGATCTAATTATTTTCACTCAAGCTAAAACAATGTTCTAACTCTCAAAGTGGATTAATGCCATAAAGAATGAGATGAAATCCATGAAGGACAATGACATTTAAGATCTTGTCGACATTTAGTTTTGTCTAGTTCTAATGGTTTCACTCCAAAGGAAGGCATTATTTATAAAGAGACTTTCTTTCTAGTTTTACAAGAAAGACTCTTTCAGGATAATTTTGGCACTAGTAGCTCACCATATTCTGGAGTTACATTAGGTGAATTTAAAGACTACCAGTTTCCCATTAAGATATTGAAGATTCCATCTAGTTATTTTCTCGTTTGGTTTTGAGGAAAATTTAAGTTGATGGTCTTATATATCACAAGTTCAGTGGGAGCAAGTTTATCTTCTTGATATTGTATGTCAATGACATATTTTTGGCTAGCAATGATATAGGTTTATTGTACGAAACCAAGAAATTTCTATCGAAGGATATTGATGTGAAAGATCTTAGGGACGTCTCTTTTACTAAGGAATATAGATACATTGAGATCCTTTCGATCGTATCTTTTAGGATATCACAAAAGATCTATATCGATAAAGATTATGTTTCAGGAGATATGCCTATTGGCTAAGGGTGATTAATACAGTCTCAATCAGTGCCCATAATGATATTGAAATTAAGGAAATACAGAAATTCTCTTATGCGTTGGCAGTGGAGAATCTTATGTATATTCAGGATTGTTAGGTAGATATTAATAACCCTCATGTGGATCATTAAGTAGCAGCAAAATGGGTTATGCAGAATTTAAAGAGAACATTAGTTTATGTGCTCACTTATCAGAAATCGAAAAATTTCAGAGATCATTGGGTATTTCGATTCTGTTTTTGTTGGATGCCTATATAGTTAAATATCCACTTTTGGTTATATATATATATATTTGCTAAATGGAGGAGCTATTTGGAAGAGTGTTAAATAAACACTCACAGATTTTCACTACGGAGCAAAGTATATATATCTTGTTATAAGGCATCGATTTATAGAATATAACTGCAGAACTTTATCACCAGGCTGCAAGCTGTGGTTGATGGTTATAAAAGACCACTAAGGAATTATTGTGATAATTAAGCCGCATTGTTGTATTCTGATAACAGCAGAAACTCTTGAAGTCAATGCACATAGACTTTAAGTTATCTGTTGTTAAAATAAAGTATTCAGAGTTAACAAGTGTCTAAGGAACATGTAAGTACAAACTCCATCATAGTGGCCACTCAGCAAAGGCTTATCACCTAAGGTGCTTTCATTAGCATATTGCTCATAATGGTGTTGTATTTTAAAGACGTGCAGTTTCAGTGGGAGTTTGTAATTTGGTTCAAATGTTCATTAGTGACACTTATTCCTTGATTAATTTCTGCAAAATATGGTTGATGTTTTTTTGTAAACTCTGAATTCAAATATGATATTTATCATATTACTATCTTTCCTACTGCGGTTTAAGTATAAAGTTTGCGGTAATGCATTAAGAGGAAAGACTAAGGTTGATCTCATTTCAGTTTAAAATAGGACCAAATGGAAATAGGCATGTAAGATCACTTTTCGTGTAATTTCCATGCCACACATCCATACTTGATCTGTTCATTGCGTGTATTGATTTGATAATCATTGATGGGTTTAGTTACCTACCTAAGTGCAAAAAAAGCCGCTTTGGTTTCATGTTAATATACAAAATGGTTCAGATTATCTTAAGGGGTAATTTCTCAACAGACAATAATAAAGTGCGCAATCAAGTTTTCATTATATAATTGTCTCAGGAAAAACTTATGTAGCCCAAGTGGGAGATTGTTGGGTTATTCGTATAAACCCAATAAAGTGGGTCATAGTTTTTATATCAATTATATAATATAAGGACTGTCTAATTAAGAGGGGTCATTAAGTAATCTAATTAAGGACTCTTGAAGTTACCTATTTGGTGTGGACTCTGTAATGTGTGGTTACCTAATCCTAGTCCAATAAGGATTGATGGGGTCTCTATTGGTGACTAGTATATAAGGATATAACTATAGGGTTTTGGTCCACAAGCCAAATAGAACGTGTGCTCTTCTCCTCTGCCTCCATCAACAGAGAGAGACCCATTGAGCATTCATAGAGTATTCTGGCTGTGGAAGACCTTCTACCCTCAGGCTCTAATTAGTTAATCGCTTCCGCTTACGTGATCACAACCTTTGCTGTCAAACACGATAGATTCAGGTTAGTCACGGGTTTACTCTCAATAAATCTTTTCCTGACAATTTGGCATGATAGATTCTGGAATTATATTTAGTTTATTAATCCATTGTGTATATCTAACACTTAAATCACATGTTTGCAGGGGACTGAGTGAAATAGATCTTAAATATGACAAGTTAACAATAGTATCAGCTACTCTCCCTTGAATGAACCAGAAAATTCACGCTCTGTAGTATTGAACAGCTGCAAAAAGCTTTCATGAAAGTGATCATCATACTCTGATCGATCGGCAGAAAATTTAACTAAAACAATTTTATGCATGGCCAACGGTTGTGACGACTGACCCATGACAATGTTTTGAGACTTGTTTTTTTTTTTTTTTTTTTGATGATAGACTTGTTGTTTATTAAAATCAATAAAATGAGTAACAATAATTTACATTTTCCAAATATTCATGCTTTGAACATTGTAAAGGCTAATAGAGTCCGCAAATATTACTGTTATGACTTACAACTGTAATAGCATACAGTATAGGAAATAGTCTACATAACTCAAGTTGTATCAACAACTTCTACCGAGGACTCCAGTGTGGTGGTAGGCGTTGTGTCCTTCAACCAAAAAGATCTTTAAGTTTGTGTCGCTCCATGTATTGGTCCGAATAAATGTGCATTCATCTGAATAAATGTTTTCAAAACTTGTAGTAGATGGGGCCGGTTTAGATTCACTTCCAGTTTTTTATTTAAATAAATTAAAAATAGAAATAAAAATTTTGTTTTGGCTTTTAATTTTTGAAAACAAGAACAAAAAAATGCAAATAACGACTAAAAAAGTCAAATAAACTTGTATTTGTGTTTGTATTTGTATATGTATATATATATATGTATATGCGCTTGTGTATAAATATTTGTATGTTTTTTTATTTTTGAAATTGTTTTAAAAAATAAAAGTATTAGAAATTTTTTATTATCACTTTTTTTGAAATTTTTGGTAATAATTTTTAAAAATAAAAAATAAAAACAAAGTTATCAAGCAAACTTCTAAAAAAAAATTTTCCATTTTTCTGTTTGAAAAAACAAAAAATAGAAAATAAAAGTGAATCTAAATAAGCCCGTAACATGCGGAGCCATTAAGTGACCCAGAATTATAAGGGAACGCAACCTTTTTTCTCAATAACCTCTATCTTGAGCAAAACATTTCTACAAATAGCCAATATAACTGAAGTGCTGTGTGTGTGAACACAATATATGGAAGTTTGAAGACTAATGCCAGGTGAAAAGGGAAATAAAAGAGAGAAAAATAGAGGAAAAGTGAAAGTGTATGTTGTATTGGTGGGGAGGAGAAAGAAATGAGGCCTACCAGACTGTAATCTTCCCTAATTGGAAACTAGACAGAAAACGGAGTGAGAATTTTCCCAAGTTGACGAGGAATTTGAATTACTATACTACCATTATATAGTTTTCTTAGCGAGAGGAATATAACACATGGAGCCATCAAATGCGCTCCAAAATTATCCGGGTACACAATCATTTTTCACCTAAAAATTTAATAAACAACTAATATAGCTAAGGCTAGCTTATTGGCACCAGCGGCCCTGAACTCTTCGATTTAGTCCATCAATTAAATAAATGACCAAATTAGTCCTTGAATTTATATTTAAATAACAATTAGTCCAAATTGCTAACAGTGCACATTTTAGACAAAATTTTCATCTATGTATATAACACATACTCAGTTACAAAACATAAACTTAAAAACACAAAACTAGAAAAAGAAATATAAATTTTAATTTTTAGCTATCTTACGATTTTCATTTTCTTCTTCTCTCCCTAATTTTCTCTTGAAAATGAAATTTAGGGCTTCTTCTTCTTCTTCTTTTTTATTCTTATTATTTTTTATTTTCAACCAATAAGTTTAGAATTTATGGATTCTAACTTGAAAGGCAGTATGATTCTATCCAAAATTTAATATTTTTAGTTATTTGGACTAAATGTTGGATATACATAATGGATTGTGAAACCAAATACAATCCTAGAATCTATATATCATGCTAAATTGTCAAGAAAAGATTTGTTGAGAGAAAATCCATGACTAACCTGGATCCATTGTATTTGACAGCAAAGGATGTGATCACATAAGCAGAAGCGATTAATTAATTAGAGCCTGAGGGTAGAAGATCTTCCACAGCCAGAAACTATGTATGCTCAATGGGTTCTCTCTCTGTTGGTGGAGGCAGAGGAGAAGAACGTACGTTCTATTTGACTTGGGGACCAAAACCCTAATATTTATAACCTCATATACTGACAGCCAATAGAGATCATATCAATCCTTATTGGTCTAGTATTGGGTAACCACACATTACACAGCCCATAGTTAATTAGTAATTTTTTGAGCCCATAATTAGATCACTTAATGGCCCCACTTAATTAGACAGCCCTCAGCCTATATAATTGTGATATACACGTGTAGCCCATAATAGGAAACCCAACAATCTCCCACTTGGGCTACATGAGTATTCCTGAAACAATTATATAATGAAAACTTGAGTGCGCACTTTATTGCTGTTTGTTAAGAAATTACTCCTTAAGACAATCTGAACTATATTGTATATTAACATGAAACTAAAGCGGCCTTTATTGTACTTAGGTAGGCAACTAAATCCATCAATGATTATTAAATCATTACACGCAATGACACAGATCAAGTATGGATACATGGCATGGAAATTACATGAAAAGTGATCTTACATACCTATTTCCGTTTGGTCCTACTTTATGATTCTAATGAATCAACCTTAATCTTTCACTTTACGCAAAACAGCAGATAGAAAGAAAATAAAATATAAATTCAGAGTATAAAAGAAAACCATCACATGATTGATATCAAATAATTAATGTGTCTATCAGAAGAGAATTTTTCTTATTGCATGCTTTTATTTATTTTGCATCATAGTTTAGTTTTCTTTATTTTATTTATTTACAATTAAATTACTTTTGTTTGGATAAAGTTAATATTGATCAATTTTAATACTTAGTATTGACTTAGAAATTAATCTTTATAGGTTCGACACTCTAACTCCTAAATCTATATTACTTGTGACCGTGTGAACTTGGACAGGAGTGCGTGAGTGTAATTTATAGTTGCACATTCCTACTGACATGTGACCAAAAAAAAAAGTGAGGGATAATTTAGAAGTGACAAGGGTATAGCAAGTAGTTTTTTTATTTTTAAATTTAACTAAGAGGGTAATTTTAGAAATTGTGATGAGAGGATATAGAGGGATATCAATAGACCCACAAAAAATAAATAAATGAAATTATTTTGAATTGTTTGATAAACAAGGAGGAAATAAATTAGTTTTTTCGAAAACACTAATTTTACCCTGCATTGCTATTTTATTGGGATGATTACATAAATATCTCATGCCTTTAAATGAAATGCTCATTTCATCCATCGGTTTTCATAAATAGCAAAACTTTCCTCTTGGATTAACAAATTGGTACAAATTCCACTCTTCTATTTAATTTGATCAAAATTAAATAGTAAAGTTTTGTTTTTCTACAATTAATAAACAATTAAAAATCAAAAAAAGGAAAAAAAAAAGAGAAAAAGAATTATATATATTGCATCACTAAATCTTCTTTTTTCCCCTTTCACCCTCTATCATTTGTTTTTTAAGGTTGTATTTATTTGGTTACAAGTTTAGCTTAAAGATCCTTCAATAAAAAGAAAGTTCTAAGTAAAGATAATTTGGTCCTTTTGTATGCTTATTTTTACAAAATTAGAAAGGTGAATGAAATTTCTATTGATTTGCTAATCTAATGGGATATTTTTACAGTTCATCAACTTGGAAAAGTTCTATACTCATTTTTCTATCCATTTTGGGATTATTAAAACTTTGTAGGTCTCACTTTTTTTTTTGTTTTTCTCTCCTAACAAAGAATGAACTTTCTCATTCTCACTTTTTTTTGTTTTTCTCTCTTAACAAAGAACGAACTTTCTCATTCTCCCTCTACTTTGCTCTCTTACTTTTTTCTTTCCTCTCTCTTTTTACCTCTACCAACCATAGCAATAGTCTTAAACTTCCACATATATGTCCATACACTCACAGTTCCTTAGTAATAGGATAAATGGCATCAATGGTCCCTGAACTTTTTGAAATATGATAATTTAGTCCCTGAATTAAATAAATGACCCAACTAGTCATTGAATTTATGTTAAAGGATAATTTAGTGTTGGGTTTCCAATTATGGGCTACACGTGTATATCACAATTACATAGGCTGAGGGTTGTCTAATTAAGTAGGGGCCATTAAGTGATCTAATTATGGGCTCAGAAAATTACTAATTAAGTATAGGTTGTATAATGTGTGGTTACCCAATACTAGACCAATAAGGATTGATGAGATCTCTATTGGCTGTCAGTATATAAGGACCTAACTATTAGGATTTTGGTCCCTAAGCCAAATAGAGCATACGCTCTTCTCCTCTGCCTCCATTAATAGAGAGAGAATTCATTGAGCATACATAGAGTATTCTGGCTGTAGAAGATCTTCTATCTTTAGGCTTTAATTAATTAATCGCTTCCGCTTACGTAATCACATTCTTTGCTTTCACACACAATAGATCCAGGTTAGTCACGAATTTTCTCTCAACAAATCTCTTCCTAACAATTTGACATGATAGATTTCAGAATTATATTTGGTTTAACAATCTATTATGTATATCCAACAAGTGATATCAGAGCGGGATTTCATGTTAAATTGATTGGGTTAATCATGCATTATTGAAGTTTTCGTAATCTATGCCTATTTGTAATTTTAAGATTTAGATTATACATGTATGATATGTAATTTATATGATTTGTTGAGTTATTTGATGTTTTGAGGGTTAGGTTTTGGCTTATGGGTCATTCATATTTTGGATTTAGGATCAAAAACATCATTTTCGGGTTTATTTTGATGTTTGAAGCTATTTAAGTGGATCTGGAAAATTCCAAATTCGTACTAGAATAGTATTTTCGGCAGACTAATTCTGGTTTTTGGTCTACCGAAAATACTATTCCAGCAACATAATTTTCAGCAAAATTTTGGCTTTTGGGTCATTTTTTTGGAGCAGATTTCGGTCAACTTTGACTTAAATTATGGAATTTCAATCCATTTTCGACCTATTAAGAACTAGAATGACCCTCACTTTGCCCGTAGAAAATCCTATTTGGTTCTAGGATTGATAAAGTGACGAACCAATTTCATAAAGATCGAATCTGACAATTTAGTCACTGTTAGATTCGGTCGACCGAAAGTTGCCGAAAATCGCAATTTGGTCTTTGTGGTTTTCGATCAACCGAAATGGCAGAATCAGTTGATCGATTCTGCCAACCGGTCGACCGATTCCTGCAGCAAAGAAAAATTTCAGTTTTCGGCTATTTTTAGTCGATTTTTGAGCACTTTAGTTAATTTTCTTTGCACCATTTATTTAAATATTTCGAAATAGATGAGTTGAAATAACATGTTGCCAAAGTAACCTCTATTATATAAATTTATTTATTTCAAAATATTTGAATAATTGTGTGTTTATTGTTCATACGAATAATTACCAGCACAAAGGAAGATGATTATTTGGCTGAATAATGAGTACATCCGTGGTAATAGATATGTGATGGTTATTAAGTTTCCATGTGGATAGTAAATCGGCCCAAAGGAAGATTTACTGTCAATATTTGATTACTACACTGAAGAGTACTACTTATAGGTTCATAAGTCGGCCCAAAGGAAGGCTTATTGATGTTGTTCTCGGTATCTTGTGATGGGAGCCCACCTTATATGTTTATTTGTTGTATGCTAGTATGTCTTTTTTTTTTTTATACTTAGTTTATGACATGTTTTAATATGAGCTACTATTTTTTTTTTTTTGTTCTCTGTTCAGTTTCTGCTTCAAACATATCTACTAAATTGAATTCAATTCCTGTACTTAACGGGCACAAACTTCCAGAAGTGGAAAGAGCATGTTATGATTGTGCTTGGTTGCATGGATCTGGACCTTGCACTTAGGAAAGAACAACTTGCCACTCTTATAGATGAAAGTTCTGCTACGACTATTAAGAACTTTGAGCAATGGGAACATTCTAATCACATGAGACTTATAATCGTGAAACATTCCATACCTGAGACCATTTGGGGTGTTGTGCCAGAGGTTGATAATGCTAAGGCATTCCTTGACGTAACTGCGGAACATTTCCAAAGGAATAAAAAAGCAGAAATAAGTACCATACTAAGCAATTTACTTACTATGCATTATCAAGGTAAAGAGAACATCAGGGAGTACATCATGGAGATGTCCAATCTGGCTTCAAAACTAAAGGCACTTAAGTTAGAGCTGTCAGATGACTTACTCGTGTAATTAGTTCTACTCTTTCTTCCACCATAATTCAGTCAATATAAAGTGAGCTACAACACCCAGAAAGAAAAATGGACTCTTAATGAGCTCATATCTCAGTGTGTGTATGAAGAGGATAGATTGAAGCGAGATAAGGCAGAGAATGTTCACTTAGCAACAACCTCTTAAGATAAGAAAAGAAAAATGACTAAGGATAAAGGAGTTGCATCTGGGACTTCACAAAATAAAGTGTAAAAGAAACAAGATGAGAAATCAGCTTATTTCTTCTCCAAGAGGGCAGGACATGTGAAGAAGGAATGTCCCAAGTACGCCGCCTGGCATGTCAAGAAGGGTAAGCTTCTCAATTTTGTCTATTCTGAGGTTAATTTTACTTCTGTACCCAGTCATACTTGGTGGGTGGATAGTGGTGCCACTACTCACATAAGTATGTTTATGCAGGGTTATCTGAGGAGCTATCTGCCAAGTGATGCTGAAAGATACATTTATGTGGGCAATGGCGACACAGCTACAGTAGAGGCAATAGGTCTATTTAGGTAGCAATTAGGTTCTGGTTTATTTTTAGATTTGGATGAGACATTCATTGTACCATCATTTAAACGGAATTTAATTTCCATTTCAGTTTTGGACAAATCTAGTTATTCTTGTTCATTTGGAAATAATAAATTTAGTCTTTTTCAAAATTCCAATATTATTGCGACTGGTACTTTGATTGATAACCTATATAAAATCGACACTATTACCTCAATTAATGAAACTTTACATGTCGAGAAACGTGGTACAAAATGCAAAACCGTTGAGAATTACTCTATGTTATGGCACAAGCGATTAGGACATATCTCTAAACAAAGAATACAATGTCTTGTGTTAGAAGGAATTCTTGATCCACTTGACCTCACAGATTTCACAGTTTATGTTGAGTGTATTAAAGATAAACAGACAAATGTACGTAAATTAGGCACTAATAGGAGTTCCGGTGTCTTAAAACTAATACATACTGATATCTGTGGTCCATTCCCTAGGACTTCATGGAATAGTCAATTGTATTTCATTACGTTCAAAGACGATTACTCTCGCTATGGATACCTATATTTAATTCATAAGAAGTCACAATCCCTAGACGTTTTTAAAACTTTCAAAGCCGAAGTTGAAAATTAACTCGATAAGAAAATTAAAGCCGTCAAATCCGATCATAGTGGTGAATACTACGGTAAGTATGATGGATCCAATGAACAACGTCTAGGACCCTTTGCCCAGTACCTAGAGGAATGTGGAATCATCCCATAATACACAATGCCGGAAAAATCTAGCATGAATGGTATTGCCGAGCGATGAGACCGAACACTTAAAGACATGGTGAGGAGTATGATTAGTTATTCCTCTTTACCTGAATCACTTTGGGGAGAAGCGCTTGAGACTGCAGTTTATATACTCAACAAAGTACCCAGCAAATCAGCAGCTAAAACCCTATATGAACTATAGACAGGCAAGAAGCCTAGCATTAGGCACTTGCATATTTGGGGTTGTCCAGCTGAAGCAAGGCCATATAGGCCACATGAAAAGAAACTAGACTCAAGAACAATAAGCTACTATTTTGTTGGCTACGCTGAAAGATCAAGAGGTTTTAAATTCTATGATTCCTCTAACATGTCCTTTTTCGAGACAGGTAATGCGAGATTCCTTGAGGATATTGAGATTAGGAGGGGAGATAAGGTAAGAGATATTGTCTTTGAGGAGGAATTCATTTCTCTTCCTACAGTTACTATTAAAGGTGATCAGGTTCATTTACCTGATATTATTCAAGAAGTAAATCTGAAAAATTCAAGACAATATTCTGCAACTCCCTATCTCACATGAGGAAGTGGCTCTTGAAGAGCAACCTCAACAATATCAAGAGAAAGTGCCATTAAAGAGATCTACTAGGGAAAGGAGAAACACGATTCCAGATGATTACATCATCTATCTCTTCGAACATAAGTTTCATATAGGAGTGAAAAATGATCAAATCAATTTCATTCAAGCCAAACAAAGTTTAAAATCCTAATAATGGATTATTGCCATGGAGGATGAGATGAAATCCATGAGAGACAACGACGTTTGGGATCTTGTCGAATTGCTAGAAGGAACGAAACTCATTGGTTGTAAATGGATTTTTAAAACTAAAAGGGATTCGAAAGGCAATATCGAAAGATATAAGGCTCGTCTAGTTACCAAGGATTTCACTCAGAAAGAAGGCATTGGCTATAAAGAGACTTTCTCTCCATTTTCTTCGAAAGACTCTTTCAGAATAATTATAGTACTAGTAGCTCATTTTGATCTGGAGCTACACCAGATGGATGTAAAGACCGCATTTCGCAATGGTGATATTAAGGAAACGATTTATATGGTACAGCCTGAAAACTTTATAATTGGAGATCCAAAGTCTATGGTCTGTAAACTAAAGAAATCTATTTATGGTCTTAAACAAGCATCCCGTCAATGGTATCATAAGTTTCATCAAGTTATTTCCTTATTCGGTTTTGAGAAAAATTCCATAGATGGATGTATATATCACAAGTTCAGTGGGAACAAATGTATCTTCTAGTCTTGTATGTCGATGACATACTTTTGGTAAGCAATGATATAGGCTTATTGCATGAAACCAAGAGATTTCTATCAAACAAATTTGAGATGAAAGATCTTGAGGATGCCTCTTTTGTATTAGGGATTAAAATACATCGAGATCGCTCTCAGGACATTCTTGGGTTATCACAAAAGAGCTATATCGAAAGGGTGCTTGATAGATTTAGCATGAGCAAATGTGCCCTAGGAGATTCACCCATTACAAAGGGTGATAAATTCAGTCTCATTCAATGCCCTAAGAATGAGTTTGAAGCTAAAGAAATGCAAAAGATCCCTTATGCATCTGTAGTAGGGAGTCTGATGTATACTCAAGTGTGTACGCGTCTAGATATAGCATATATAGTTAGAGTGTTAGGCAAATATTTGAGCAATCCTGGTATAGATCAATGGACAGCAGCAAAGAGGGTTTTAAGATATTTACAGAGAATAAAAGATTACATACTCACTTATCAGAGATCTGATCATTTGGAGATCTTGGGGTATTCTGACTCTGATTACGCTGGATACCTAGATAATAAGAGATTAATTTCGGCTATATTTATCTGCATGCCGGAAGAGCTATGTCATAGAAGAGTACTAAGCAGACGCTCACAGCTTCTTCCACTATGGAGGTAGAATTTATAGTTTATCATGAGTCATCGAATCAAGGGATATGACTGTGATGCAAATAGAGTTGTCAACCGAGAATTCAAATGTATTCACAAACTCTTTTCCAAGACATAAATAAAAATACCTAAATAAGCTAATATGTTACTCCTAACATAAATTGACTAGATTCATTAAGTTTAGTTATTCTCACACAAAGGTTGCATAAGTTATATAGATATATTCCTATCCTATCCAAACTCACCCCATATTAGGTGATCTTATGTTATTCTACCTATGTCCAAACCTAAATTCTCCTTCCTAAGTTCATAAAGGTTTCACTTAACAATTCATTTAGTGATCAATTAAAAAGAAGCAATAAGTATAAAGTAAAACAAATAACTCAACAATGGATTTGATTAATGAAAGAGGAGAAAAATAAACAAATAAAAGATTTAAGGTTGGTTCACATAGTAAAACTAAACAAAGTAGAATTTAGTTCATGGTATAAATTGAGAACAATAAAATTTTAATATAATGAATTCAAGAAATATAAAATATCAAAGAGAAAAGAGTTTTAGAATTCTCCCTCTTTGAAGAGCTTGAAGGTATTTATAGAGGTTGTCAATCTCCTCCTCCAAAGTTCATTCTTGTTCCCTTGAATCCTCCCCTTAAGAATTTGCTCTCAACTATACTACTCTCTAAATATAGAAAATATAAAGAAAAACTCACAAGAAAATGAAGAGAAAAAGTTAAGAACAAACTATGGTGTTGATATTGTAGAGGAAATTGAGAAATGGAGTTGGTTAGAGCATGTCTTCATCTTCTTCTTTCTTTTATTCCTCTCCTTCCAGAGCTGCCACTCTCTCTTTTTCTCTATCCCAACAAACCTCTTTCAATACCAAAGATAGGGTTTTAAAGAGGTGGCTCATGTAAACTTAAGGTGGGCTGAATATTGACCTTTGGATCGTCAAAAAATTGATCTCGGCCGTTAATTATTGACCTAGGACACAGAGGGTGGCACCGTGGCGCCACTTTTGGCGCTGCAGTGCCACTTTTTCACTAGTTTGGTGCCTCGGTTTTCTGAGTGCGCCATTTCTTCGTTTGAGCTCTTATTTGCCTCATTTTTATTGCGTTACGACTGTATCAGATTCAATTTCGATTCCAATGGTTTTAAAACTTTATTTGGGAGGTATAAATTTACCTTAATTCATATCAAACACCCTTATTTTATTCTATTATATATATAAATACACAAAACATCAAAATAACAAGAAAAATAATTGAAACAACTTAATAGAAAAAAAAATATAGCAAAATTTAAGGCATAATAACACTAGATAACTCCAATTTTATGGAGTTAACATCACACACTTTCTTTTTTCCAAGTCTTTTCTCATTCCATATCTAGTGTTTTTCTCTTTTTTTCCTTTTCCACATCCAATCCTTCTCTCTTCTTTTCCTTTTCTTATGTGCTTCTAAGATCTCTTCAATCCAACAAACCTAAAGACTAAGGGGATATTTGGCATCATAAATAAAAAAACTGTTTTTTTTTTAAACTGAAAACTATTTCTGAGAACAAGTAAAGGTATTTGGTATTGTTCTCTGAGAATAGTTTTTAAAAACAGAGTTAAAGAGAACAAAAAATTCAGAGAAGAACAAAATGTTGTTTTTAAAGTATTCTCTTAAATTTTTTTTTTTTAAAAAAAACTTATTCTTTTATATGACTTCACATACACATTCTCTTGTAATTTTCTCCGTCATCACTCTCTCTTTCCTCATCTCTCTCATCCTTACCTCTATCTTCATTCTCTCTCTTCATTTTCTCCCATCACTTTCTCTCTTCTCATTCTCTCTTTTCATTTTCTTTCTCCTTATTTTATCTAATCAATTTCTCTCTCATCATTTTCCATTTCTTCTTTTTGTTAATAAAATTTTCTCTCCTTATTTTCTTTTGCTACTTTTTCTTTTATAACTTTCTCTATCTTTATTCTCTCTTCTTATGCATTCTTTTTTGCCACGATTTCAGAGCTTCAACGAGTAATATTTGAGTTTTGGGGTACTCATATTTTTTCGCTTTCAAAGGCTATAACTTTATGCTCTGAGTTAAGAATTTGTTGTTTCTCTTTTTTATTACACTTAATTTTCTATTATCTTAAAACACAAGATTTCAAATGTTCAAATTTTAACAATTCCTGTTCTTTTTTGCCTCGCTTTTAGAGCTTCAACGAATAATATTTGAGTTTTGGGGTATTCATATTTCTTCGATTTCGAAGGCTATAACATTATACTCTGAGTTAAGAATTTGTTGTTTCTTTTTTTTTACTACACTTAATTTTCAGTTATCTACAGACACGGGATTTCAGATGTTCAAATTTTAACTATTTCTGTTCTTTTCTATCTCGATTTCAGAGCTTCAACGAGTAATATTTGAGTTTTGGAGTTTTCATATTTACTTTCTCTCTGTTGTGTGTTTTCATTAGTTTTTCTTCTATATTTCTCACCACTTTTTATTTTTTTATTCTCTTTCATCACTTTTTATTTTCTTATTCTCTCTCATCACTTTCTCTCTCATTATTGTCTCATTACCTTTTCTCTTTTGACTTTCTCTCTTCTCTTTTCCTCACTTGAATTTCTCTCTCCTCACTCTCTCTTGACTTTTTCTCTCTAATTATTTTTTTTCTTACAATACGAATATAATTTTTTTATATTCATCTAATTTTTTGTCCCTAGAAACTGATTTTCAGAAAACATTTGCCAAACACCTAGTGTTTTTATAAAAAAATAAAAAACAGTTTTTTTTCTCACCTTTGAAAACACAATTTTGAGAATATAAAACAGAAAACAATGCCAAACAGGCCCTAAAGTTCTTATTCTTTATATTTTGTCCTTGATTTTCTGCTGAAGTTCTTACATAAGATTGTTTAATTTTTCTTTAGACTTAATGTTTGTCTACTCAAAATGATGCTTACTGGGCATTTATACTGTGAACTTGTACAGATAGCATGGAAGGGTTCGATTGTAATGGTCCTAACGGAGTCAATAATTTAAATTGTTGTGTATATTTAGGATTGTAATACTTTTGGGTCTCTTATTTGTCTCAATATTCACAAGAAGATTGGGGTGCCAAGGTGAATGAGGAAGAAATAACTATGGATGAAAATAGAATTTAACCACCAAATATACCCTAGCTAATGGAAAAAAATATATATATATATATATATATATATGAGAAGTAGTTGATTTTTATCCAAGATTAGTTTAATTCTGTGTTTTTTTTTTTTTTTTGAGTGCATTTAATTTTGGTATCAATCCTGAAGGAAGAAAAAGATTTTCAAGTAAATGTGTTCGAGAGATTTTTTTTTCTTTTAAATATATACCAAAAAGTAATTTTATTTTGGCTTTTTCAGTAATAAAAAAGAAGAGCAGATAGAGGGGATAAAATTTTTCAGTAATAGAAAGGAAGATCAGACAAATGGGTGATAGTAAAATGTAGGATAAGATGAGAATTTAGAAAGAGAATAGGTAGAAGAGCAAGGAGTAATTGAATTCAGGTAGAAATAGATGAATTAGTAGAAAAGCAATAGAGAATCAAGATAAGAACTAAGAGAGAAGAAGAACCATAGAGGGAGAAAACTCAATTATCACTCAGTATCATTCATAATCTAAAAAATAATTACATACTAAGCCTATTTATAGATAGGTAACTGGACACAGCTAGAAAACTAGATACATTCTAGAAACTGATAGAAACGAGAAATTTAAAACTAGTTATTCAAAATTAAAATAAACCTAATAATTAAATAAAACCTAATTTAATAATAATAATTATTATAATATTCCTAAAAAATTCCTTTTCTATTCTTCATTAATCTCCCGAGGTTTAAGAACTCGACTCCAGTGAGCTAAAACTCATATACATCATAAATAAGCAATCTGAAGTGGAGAAAAATTGGCAAGCGCAAGTCTTGATGTGTGATAACAATATAGGATCTAGACTCTTCGTACTTGTTCCATTCTCTCTGGATCTTAGTATATGTTTGAATACCTTGCTTCTCTAAAAATTCCCTTATATTGAAAACTAGTCCAACAGTCATATTAGAAAGAAAATCAAACAAACATGTATTTGATCCAAGTTTTAAAATTTGATATTTAGGTTGATGTGTAGGTTGACTAGTAACAACGGGGAGAGAAATAGAATCACTAGGTTGAGAGGTTATTTTGGGCTTAGCTATAGTTGAATGTTGTTCTACAATAAGCTCATTAGGGTTGGAAGGTTGTATGTCGCATGTACTAGTTTTCGTACCCTGGTAATGTTGGCTTATGCGGTCCAATTATGCTCTAATGTCGGCTAAATTTTTGTCAATCTGTGATTTATAATCTGGAACAAACTCAGATTGGCCATAATGAGTTGTAGCATATGTAACACGGCAAATACTAGGTTGAATGATAGAGTGAACATGAGATTGACTAACGTGAGAGGTCACCTGTCCTAGGGAAACAGAGTTAACTAGGGTAGGGAACCTTTATTTTCGATAATAGGGTCTGAGAAATTTGTTTTCTAATTTTTCTTTAATTTCAACCCACGAAGGCTTATGATTTAAGCAGCTAAAGGCTTGCAATATTTTATGCCAATAAGACTTAGCAGAACTAACCAATATCCAACCAGCAAAACGAATACATCTTTCATTATTAAAATCATACCATTCAAAAAAAATTTCCAAATAACTCATCCATTCCAAAAAAAAAAAAGTGGATATGGGCAACCATTATATTGAGGAACTTCTTTAGGTTGTTGACAGTATTAGTGAGGAGAATATGGCTCATAGGTATATTGAGTGGCAACATAAGAGTCATGGTAGTACTATTGATAATAATTAGAGTTTTGAAAATTCATCTTAATAAACTAGCATGGATCAAAATACATATCAAATAATGTGCTAATTAATAAAATCATAAGACAAAGTACTAATGTGGAAAAATATTACCCTAAGTGTTCTAGGGGCATTGATGTAATGATCTTCAAACCTAGGTAAAATTGAAAAATTTTACCAAAATAAGACTTTTCTACAAAACGATGAATTTTGGACTCACATATCGAGAATGGCGCAAGATGGTGGCAACGGCTGTAGTAGATCTAGTTTTTTTTTTTTTTTTAGGAAAAGGATTGCTGCTTCTAGTGTCACGACCCAAACTCCGGGCTAGTGGCAAAAGAGAAATTTCACAAGCGGAAATTCATAATTTATTTTAGAAAATTTAAGAAACTGCACTTCTTCAGAGAAACGACAACTAGTTTAAAAACGACAGCTTCTGTAAAAGTTTTCAAAAATAGTTCAAATTGTAAATTCCCACAGTTTGTGAACATCACTAGACATAGACTATTAATAATAGTAATAAAACATACATATGCATCATCATTGTCATCACAAGTAGGCATAATAGATAATATAGGCTAAATCCAAAATATGAGCCTTAAATGTTATTACAATTCCAAAATGAGTTACTAAGTAGTTACCAACTACTAAACTAGTAGTAATGTTCCAATCCTAGTCACTTCGTCCCAGAGTTTCCCAAGTCACACTGTATACCCCCTGAGAGGGGAAAAGTTAAGAGGGCGAGCATTCATATGCTCAGTAGGAATTCAATTACCTTTTTATCATGAATGCAACTTTTTAAACCTGCATAGTTAGTACCTTTTCAAAATTCATTTATAAAACAAGTTTACAAAATAATCAAGATGACGTGTAATCATATAATCAAACCAAAACAAAAATGACAATTATACTGTACATATCATAAATCAACTAAGTAGACGTATATGTATATCTATGAGCTCTCATTCTCTCATCACGGTCCTGTAATACCTTTTGAACAGAGGTACCCAGCATCCTGACACTACCCGGAGGTGTGTAAGCAAATCATGCGCAGGGGCCTAGGTCACTCACCTAGGGCTACAGTAACTCGACAGCGATCTAAATACCATGATGCTAAAATAGAATTCAAGTGTGTGATCTAATGGTAGGTACAATATTTTACAGAGTATGTAATAACCATGCATCAAGTATATCTAAAAATCATGCTTTAAAACTCATTTGATACTATTCTGGGATTTACAGAAAATTGGGCAGCATAACGGCTGTATTTTCCCAAAACTAAAATTTTAAACCTGCATAAAAATTATACAAACCAATCCTAGAACAATCCAATATATCACAATAGTTCACGAATTCTCCAAAGATCCGATCAAATCATTGAAATCTATCAAAATCGACAATTTCAAGAAATAGGTCATAATGCACATTTTAAATCAAAATAAGTATAAGACTTAGTAATTGAACCCCCACCTCGCCTAGATAGCTAGACTAAGCTATCGGCGCTCGTAGATTCTCCAGTTCGTCACCCGGTCACTCGGAGCGTCATTTTGGAATCCCGTGAGCTCACTTTGAGGGGTGACTTTCTAAATGAAGCGTCAAATTGCAAAACGGAGGACACCACTGAATTCAGAACACCCAAAAATGTTGGGTTAGAGATATAATACGATTAATTTGGGCTCCGGGCCCGTGGCATACAAATCGACGCGAAATCCCGAGCCTCGTGTCTTGGATTTCGTGCCACCTCAAAACCTATTGATGTTTTATATCAAAACTTGTCTCTTGATCTTACTTAGTCTATTTTCGAAGTCCAATTTCAATTTCGAGGCCTCTAGCTCAAGTTTGGACTTAATTAGAAACTAATTAGAAAAGTTACAAAAATACCATTTTTTGAAAATATTTAGATAAATGCCACAACTTTCAGACCAGTTTTTCTCCCAATCTGTTCATTCGTTTTCCACAAATCTACCACCCATTCTCCTATTTTAAACCACATTTTCATCTCTCAAAGTTTCATGAGCATTGGATGAACATTTGAAAAATAATTGCATAAATACCATTTTTCATGACGAAAATGACATAAAAACTTTTAAATGCTCACCGGAGCTTCTTGGCCAGAAATTTATGGTGGTGGAGGGTCGACCCACGTAAGAGGAAGCTTGGGCTTCGATTTGGTGGAGGTGGGTGGCGGCTAAGGGCGGGGGAAGGCCGGATTTTGGCCGCAAAACGCGCAGCTCGCGCGTGTGAATTACGCTACTTTGCATGCAGTTTCCGGTGATTAGGCGGCACGACACCGGCGGGGGAGGGGCGATACTGGTTCACCGGTCGGCGGGATTCAAGGTCGGTCGGAGCTCGTGGCTGGCGGAGCACCGACGGCGGCTAGGGAAGGCTGGAAAGTGGAGGATGCGAGAAGAAGAAGAAGAAGAAGAGGGAGAACGTGAGAGGAAGAGAGAGATTGGAGATTTGGGGGGATTTTTGGGGAAATGGTGACATGTGTCACTTATGGTTGGTGACTCATCTTCCCAAAATTTTATTATAGCCCATGTTTTAAAGTTTGTCATCATTTAAGTCCTTAAAATTCGAATTTGACCCCAACTTTAAAAATTTCTTCCACTTTGGTCCTTACCTAAAATTAATTCACACTTTAACCAATTTTATTTATTTTAAATTCCTAATTTTATGAAAAGACTAAAATATCTCTTATAAAAATCAAGGTTTTTACATCCTCCCCTCCTTAAGGGAATTTCGTCCTGAAATTGAGAATACGAGGTATGAATCAAAGTATAACCTCAAGCTGAAAGTTAAACAAATGAGGATACTTTTTATACATCTCGGTCTCAAGTTCCCAAGTGGCTTCTTCTTCCTTATGGTGTTCCCAAAGTACCTTGACAAGCGGAATCTCTCTATTACGAAGCACCTTGAGTTCTCTTCCCAGTATTCGAACTGATTGCTCCTCATAAGTTACATTCTCTTGGATAGGCACTTCCATGTACTGGATAACATAAGATGGGTCAGGTATGTACTTCCTGAGCATTGAGACATGAAATACATTATGTACTCAACCCAATTGCGGTGGTAAATCCAGACGATAAGCAACGGGCCCAATTCTATCGATAATCTCGAATAGTCCAATGTACCTTGGAGCTAACTTCCCTTTAACTCCAAATCTCGTGACTCCACGCATTGGCAAGACTTTCAAGAATACCCTGTCACCAATATCAAACTCTACCTTGCATCTTGTGGAATCTGTATAGCTTTTCTAGCGACTCTGAATAACTTTAAGTCTCTCTCTGATCTTGTTAATCTTCTCAGTAGTCTCTTGTACTAGCTCTGGCCCAAGAGTAACACGCTCCTCTGCATCAGCCCAACACAAGGGTGATCTGCATGGTCCCTCATATAGTACTTCATATGGAGCTATGCCAAGACTAGTTTGGTAGCTATTGTTGTAAGCAAACTCTACTAATGACAGGTGATCATCCCAACTTCTACCAAAGTCCAGTATACATGAGCGAGGTATGTCCTCTAGAATCTGTATAGTTCTCTTAGATTAGCTATCTATATGAGGATGATAAGCTATACTGAGATTTAGTTATGTTCCCAAAGCTCTTTGCAAAGCTCTCTAGAATTTTGATGTAAACCTTGGATCTCTATCAGAAACTATGCTTGATGGTACCCCATGTAAGTGAATAATGTTATCCACATAAAGATGACTCAGTTGTGTGAGTGAAAAGTCAATCCTGATCGGTATAAAGTGGGCGGTCTTTGTCATTTGATCAACTATCACCCAAATAGCGTCATTCTTTCTCTAAGTTCTTGTTAAACCTGTTATAAAATCCTTAGTGATTTTATCCCATATCTACTCCAGAATAGGTAAAGGCTGAATTAGTCCAGCTGGCTTCTGGTGTTCTCCCTTGACTTACTGACAAGTTATACACTTAGCCATAAAAGCAGCTACATCTCATTTCATGCCTTTCCACCAGTACTGCCTCATCAAATCGTGATACATCTTAGTGCTATCAGGATATACTGCGAACTTGGACTTATAAGCCTTAGTTAGAATAGTCTCTCTAAGATGAAGGTCATTAGCCACAGCTAGTCTTCCATTGAAAAGCACAAATCCTTCTCTATTGGTACTCCAATCATCTAACTACTCACCATTCTGAAGTTGATTCCAGATCGTTCTTAGTTCTTGGTCTTGCCACTAACTTTGTTGTGCTATCTGAAGAAGTAATGGCGTAGCCACAATGTTATTAATACAAGCAGTTATCCTATTTTTGTTATACTCCAAGTTATAGTCACCAATGGTAACCGAATTCTTCCAATCTTCTAATATCAAGGAAGCAAGCATGTTATGAGACTTCCTGTTCAAATTATCAGCTACAACGTTGGCCTTTCTAAGATGGTACTGAAGTTTGAAGTCATAGTCTTCCATATACTCAACCCATCTTCTTTGTCTCAAGTTCAAGTCTCGTTGAGTAAAAAGATACTTCAGACTCTTATGATCAGAATAAATCTCAAACTTCACACCATACGCATCTCTAAATCTTAAGAGCAAAGATCACCGCTACTAATTCCAAGTCATGAGTAGGATAGTTCTTCTCATGTGGCTTTAACTGATGGGAAGCATAAGCCACTACCTTACCATTTTGCATTAAAACACATCCCAGTCCAGAACCAGAAGCATCGGTGTACACAACATAGGGTTCATTACTATTAGGAATAGTAAGAATAGGTGCAGTTGTCAATCTCCTCTTTAATTCCATAAAAGCTACTTTGCAATCATCATTCCATACAAACTTGACGTTCTTTCTCGTCAACTTTGTCAAAGGCATTGCGATTCTTTTGAAATTTTCAACAAAACGGCGGTAATAACCCACTAGACCAAGAAAATATCTTATCTCAGTTACACTTTTCGGTTTCCCATTCTAGAATGGATTTTATCTTAGAAGAGTCAACAGAAATTCCTTCATGAGATATAACATGCCCTAAGAATTTCACTTCCGTCATCTAGAAGTCACACTTGGATCTTTTGGCATAAAGTTGATGATCTCTTAAGATCTGAAGCACAATTCTCAAGTGCTTAGCATGTTCTACTCGAGTCTTAGAATAGATCAAGATATCATCAATGAAGACAACCACAAACCGATCTAAATAAGGTCTGAAAATTCTGTTCATAAGGTCCATGAACACTGCTGGAGCATTAGTCAGACCAAATGACATAACCAAAAACTCAAAGTGTCCATAACAAGTCCTAAATGCAGTTTTCGGTATATCCTCCTCTCGGATCTTTAACTGATGATAACCAGATCTAAGATCAATCTTGGAAAAGAATCTAGATCCACCAAGTTGATCAAACAGTTCGTCGATCCTTGATAAAGGATATTTATTCTTCACCGTTAGCTGATTCAGTCTTTTGTAATCCACACAGAGCCGAAACATTCTATTAGCTTTTTTGGCAAATAGGACAGGAGCACCCCATGGAGAGGTACTACTCCTAATGAATCCCTTTGATAAAAGATCATCCAGCTGACTTCTCAACTCAGTCATTTCTACTGGAGTCATGCGATAGGCTGGAATAGATTCTAGCTGAGCCTCGGGAATCAAATCAATGCAGAACTCGATCTCCCTATCAGGTGGTAGCCCCAGTAAATCCTCGTGAAAAATATCTGGAAACTCGCTAACCACTGATATCTAAGGGTACTAATCAGTAGTTCCTATCTTACCATCGATGGCAAACAAATTCCCATAGCACTCTAGTCTCTTCCTTCCACATATGCATGCTTTTAGAATAAGACTCGGTTTCAAAGGATTTAAATGAGCTTGGTAAATAACACGATACCCATCCTTTGGAAAAGGAGTCACTTTCTTGTTGAAACAAATAACAGTTGCTCGGTATTTGGATAGCCAATCCATACAAGAAACACATCAAATTGTTGCAAAGGAAACACAACCAAATCTGCTAGTAGCTTCCTACCATCAATCACAATAAGACAACTACGACAGACAGTAGAAACATCGGTAACTTCACCCATGGGTGTTCCTAAAGTTAATACATGATCCATAGAACATTCCAATCCCAACATTTGTGCAAACAACATGAAGATAAAGGAATGAGAAGTACCAGTATCAAATAAGACATGAGCACAGGAGTGGGAAATAAGAATTATACCATTAACAACACCTCTATCAGTGTGGTCATGAGCCTCATCTACCTCAGCAACTACATAAGCTTGACTAGAAACTTTGCTTTTTTCCTTTGTTTCCTCTTCCTTGGCCAGGGCGGCTGCTACTAGTTCCTCGACCGGTACTAGCATATCTATGTCCTCCTTAGTTTCCAGAACTTTGTAGAGTCTGGAAATTCTGAGTATAGCCCTGGTTGTGGCCCGAACCTTGTAGTCTATACTGATGCTGGTACTGAGAACCAGAAGGCTGCTAATAAGGAGTGGAAGTAAATGCCCGAGACTGGGTCTGAGATTGCACTGGTCTCATCTGATTGCCCTGAAAAGGAACTGAGGCACTCTGACTTCCCTATGATCCTCCCTGAGACAATGGAGATTTTTGTTGGCAGTAGGGGCTAGCTTTCTTTTGGTGGCCTTGCTGTCTACAATTGAAACATCCATAAGGTCCATAGCGACTTTTCCTTGAAGAATCACTACTGTTGCTACTTCCATTGTTCTGAGAATTCTGCCCTTACCATTGCCCTTGGTTTTTCTTGTTCATCTTTCTCCCATTGCCCTTGTTTCTTGTATGATCCCTCATTGTTGACCGATCATCAAGAAAAGCCTCAGCTTTTTGGGCTGCAGCAACTAAGTCAACAAGGTTGCTGAAGGGTTGTGTCACGATTTTCTCCAAGATGGCTGGCCTCAAAGCCTCCATGAACTTGACAATCTGGAGGGTAGGATCTGTTCCAGGTGCATAGACATATTGTGCTAACTCCATAAACTGCACATAGTATTCATTCACCATCATGTCACTCTGCTTGAGCCATTCATACTCTCTAATCATAGCAGTTCTATGATTAGCATTAGCATATTAGTCTCTGAATAGTCCTTCAAAAGTATCCTCCCAAGTTATATCAGTTACATCTTAAGATAACTTGACTGTCTCCCACCAATTTATAGCTCCGTCGATCAACTTATAAGTACCAAAGGTTACTTGGAACTCAGCTAGTATTCCAATAATAGCAAAAGTCCTCTTGATGTCTCTAAGTCATTTTTCAGCCAAAGTGGGATCAGGTCTTCCATCAAATAATGGCGGATTGAGCTTCATGAAGTCCTTGAAGAAATTAGCCTGACGGGCCTCAGGGTCTCCTAGATCCTTAGACCTGGTAATGCTCTTAAAGCATCATACAAGTTTGCCAAAGGGTCAGGAATTTGTTGTTGTTGTGGAGGTGTTTCAGCCCTAGGCTCTTGCCTCGGTATTCTTCTCCTCGGAGGCATCATAGTTCTATATTCATATGCCAAAGTGTTAGTGAGACAATGATGCAAGTACTTTTGAAAAGAAGTCACAATCTAGTCTAATGGTGTCACATCTGAGGTAATTAAACCTCTGCTCTGATACCAAAAATTTTTTGTCACGATCCAAACTCCGGGCTAGTTGCAGAAGAGGAATTTCACAAGTGAAAATTCATAATTTATTTTAGAAAATTTTAGAGACAGCACTTCTTCAGAAAAACGACAACTAATTTAAAAACGACAGCTTCTGTAAATGTTTACAAAAATAGTTCAAATTGTAAATTCCCATAGTTTGTGATCACCACTAGACATAAACTATTAATAATAGTAATAAAATATAAATATGCATCACCATTGTCATCACAAGTAGGCATAATAGATAATACAAGTTAAATCCAAAATATGAGTCTTAAATATTATTACAATTTCAAAATGAGTTACTAAGTAGTTACCAACTACTAAACTAGCAAATAATCTTCCAATCCTAGTCATTCTACTCTGGAGTTGCCCAAGTCACACTGTACACCACCTGAGAGGGGAAGAGTTAAGGGGGTGAGCATTCACATGCTCAGTAGGAATTCAATTACATTTTTAGTATGAATACAATTTTTCAAACCTGCATGGTTAGTACCTTTCCAAAATCTATTTATAAAACAAGTTTACAAAATAATCAAGATCATGTGTAATCATGTAATCAAACCAAAATCAAAATCACAATCATGTTGTACATATCATAAATCAACTAAGTATAAGTATATATATATATATATCTATGAGCTCCCACCCTCTCATCCCGGTCCTGTAATGCCTCTTGAACAGAGGTACCCAACATCCTGACACTACCTGGAGGTGTGTCAACAAATCCTGTGCAGGGGCCTAGGTCTCTCACCTAGCGCTGCAGCAACTCGCCAGCGATCTAAATACCATGATGCTAAATAGAACTCAAGTATGTGATCCTATAGTAGGTACAGTATTTCACAGAGTATGTAATAACCATGCATTAAGTATATCAAGAAATCATGCTTTAAAACTCATTTAGTACTATTCTGGGATTTACAGAAAATTGGGCAGCATAACGGCTGTATTTTCCCAAAACCAAAATTTTAAACCTGTATAAAAATCATACAAACCAATCCCAGAATAATCCAGTATATCACAATAGTTCACAAGTTCTCCAAGATCCGATCAAATCATTGAAATCTATCAAAATCGATAATTTCAAGAAATAGGTCATAATGCACATTTTAAATCAAAATAAGTATAAAACTTGGTAATTAAACCCCTACCTCACCTGGATAGCTAGACTAAGCTGTCGGCGTTCGAAGATTCTCCAGTTGGTCACCCGGTCGCTCAGAGAGTCGTTTCGGGATCCCGTGAGCTCACTTTGAGGGGTGACTTTGCAAATAAAGTGTCAAATTACAAAACAGAGAACATCACTGAATTTAGAACACCTAAAAATGTTAGGTAAGACATATAATTTGATTAATTTGGGCTCTGGGCCCGTGGCACACAAATCGAGGTAAAATCTTGAGCCTCGTATCTCGGATTTCGTGCCACCTCAAAACCTATTGATGTTTTATATCAAAACTCGTCTCTTGATCTTACTTAGTCTATTTCCGAAGTCCAATTTCAATTTCGAGGCCTCTAGCTCAAGTTTGGACTTAATTAGAAACTAATTAGAAAAGTTACAAAAATACCATTTTCTGAAAATATAGATAAATGTCACAAATTTCAGATCAGTTTTTCTCCCAATCTGTTCATCCATTTTTCACAAATCTACCACCCATTCTCCTATCTTAAACCATTTTTCATCCCTCAAAGTTTCATCAGTATTGGATGAACATTTGAAAAATAATTGCACAAATACCATTTTTCGTGACCAAAATGCCATAAAAGCTTTAAATGCTCACCAGAGCTTCTTGGCCGGAAATTTGTGGCGGTGGAGGGTCGACCCACGTAGAAGGAAGCTTGAGCTTCGATTTAGTAGCAGTGAGTGGCGGCTAAGGGCAGCGGAAGGCTAGATTTTGGCCGTGAAATGTGCGGCTCGCGCGTGTGAATTGCGCTACTTTGCACGCAGTTTCTAGTGACTAGGCAAGGCGACACCGGTGGGGGAGGGGCGGCGCTAGTTTACCGATCGGCGGGCTTCAAGGTCGGCTGAAGCTCGTGGCCAGAGGAGCACCGACAGTGGCTGGGGAAGGCTGCAAAGTGGAGGGTGCGAGAAGAAGAAGAAGAGGGAGAACGTGAGAGGAAGAGAGAGATTGAGGATTTGGGGGGATTTTTGGGGAAATGGTGACATGTGTCACTTATGGGCTGATCCATCTTTCGAAAATTGTATTATGGATCATGTTTCAAAGTTTGTCATCATTTATGTCCTTAAAATTCGAATTTGACCCCAACTTTGAAAATTTCTTTCACCTTGGTCCTTACCTAAAATTAATTCACACTTTAACCAATTTTATTTATTTTAAATTCCCAATTTCGTGAAAAGACTAAAATATCTCTTATAAAAATCAAGATTTTTACATCCTCCCCTCTTTAAGGGAATTTCGTCTCGAAATTCAGAATACGAGGTATGAATAAAAGTATAACATCAAGTTGAAAGTTAAACAAATGAGGATACTTTTCATACATCTTGGTCTCAAGTTCCCAAATGGCTTCTTCTTCCTTATGGTGTTCCCAAAGAACCTTGACAAGCGGAATCTCTCTATTACGAAGCACCTTAAGTTCTCTTCCCAATATTCGAACTGGTTGCTCCTCATAAATTACATTCTCTTGGATAGGCACTTCCACACACTAGATAACATGAGATGGGTTAGGTATGTACTTCCTAAGCATTGAGACATAAAATACGCTGTGTACTCGAGCCAATTGCGGTGGTAAATCCAGACGATAAGCAACGGGCCCAATTCTATCGATAATCTCGAATGGTCCAATTTACCTTGGAGCTAACTTCCCTTTAACTCCAAATCTCGTGACTCCATGCATTGGCGAGTAAAGAGTGATTAAATTTAGACAGAAATAGATGAATTGGTAGAAAAACAATGAAGAATCAAGATAAGAACTCAGAGTAAAGAAGAACTATGGAGGGAGAAAACTCAATAATCACTCAATATTCATTCATAATCTGAAAAATAATTACACACTAGCCTATTCTAGGAACTAATAGAAATGGGAAACTTAAAACTAGTTACTCAAAATTAAAATAAACTTAATAATTAAATAAAACCTAATTTAATAATTATTATTATTATAATATTCTTAAAATATTCCTTTCCTATTTTTCATCACAATAGACCCAACTTTTTTTTTCTTACCATAACATTCTTTATCTTTCCTATTTTATCCATCTCCCTCATTTTCTTTACTTTGCCAAACATAGCCTAAGATTGTACCCCACCACTAAAATTATAATATCTATAAATGACATTTATATATGAAAACTATAAAAAGTGTTAAAAACAAAAGTATTACACATTAACTAGACCCATAACTCTAAATTTATATGTAGATCTCACGTGCCTATTAATATGTGGTGCTAAACTTAAAACCATATATACTAATTCGTATCGAAAAAGTTCCTTATTTATATATTTATTTACATATTTGGAACACAAAATTTAATGAATTCCTCAATAATTAGTGAAAATAGAAAAAGGATGATTCTTTTTTTTTTCCCTCTTTCCTTTTGTTTTTTGATAAATTTTTTCCTCCTTTTTCTCTTCCAACTATATCTTTTTACGATTATTTTCATTATGGATAAGTATAAATGTGATACTATTGTTATTTACATATACATTAGTCTATTTGTATATTTGTCGGTAAAACGTGGCAATTATTAGATTGAAAAAATTATCATCCCTCCTGGCAAAAATTTTTTACTTACATTTTAAAGTGGTATCACAACAAATCATAAGAACTGAATCCCATTCCCTGCCCGCCATGTAAATAGTTACTCAATGATGATGTGACAATTGCTGATAAATGTCCATCAATATAGTTTATCATGACCACAATTGAATGAAACATCTAGCGATAAAATCATAGCATGGAACATACGCTATGAGCCATAATCTTCAAAGTAAATTGATTTATGGGCAACCTACTGGCCTGAAAATGCTAGCCAAAAGAGAAAGAGGGCCCGATGGAACATTAAAAGAGGAACCTCATAAGAAGTTGGGAAGTTCAATTTAGGTAAATGAAAACCTAAGTATAGTGACAATGCATGCATATGAATATATGCTATTTTATCTGTAAATGAATTTTGATGTTTTTGTTGTATAGTCTTTGTTTTTGAATCTCACATGAAAAGGACATCGAGTATATGAGGTGCTATTTGATAGAGAAATGGAAAGACAGGTCCCTATAATAATTCCTTAATGGAGATAACACCAGAAAGAAAGAAAGAAAGAAGGAAAGAGAGAAAATCATTATCATATTTTATCAAATGCGTAGCTTCAACGATAAATACAGCAAATCGATTAATTTATTGAAATAGAGAAGAAAGGGGGATCTCAAATTATTATTTGTTCTTTTCAGAAAAAAAAAAAAATTATCATTTGTTGGTCAACATCTGAAATACTATTATCATAGAAACGTTTTAGTGACATTCCGAGTATAAAAACTTGAAATAGGCGATTTAAAAAGGGAAAAAGAGAGGGGGAGAGAGGGGCAAACCTTAGTGGGCCTTATCCAAAATCTGGCGGAGGAAAACCGCGAACTCATGAGGGCCCACTGGCCCAGCCCTTAACAACCACTTGAGGGTCTTGACGAAAGAGGGAAGACAATGTAATATTTTAATCGAGTAATATTACACGTATATCTTTAACTTAGGTCAAAATCACAACGTCACATGCATATTGTGGTAACACACTTCTTTATAATTTGGGGGTTGTTTGATTTCAAATCCCCATTACTACAAGTAACATATAAAAGAAAAGAAAAAATGCAAAATCACATAAATACATTTTGAACTACCCAAAGATAATTACATTGATACCCTCTAATTTCACGTGCACATCCACCATTGGTTACATTACATTTGATCAAAATATGTTATTTTTAACCTTTAAGCCTTTTTTTTAATGCTAGCGTAAATATGTCTATCTTTCTAATTCAAATATCACGCATTTTATCGAGGTGGATCCACCACAAAAACCTATCCCACTAGATCTATGGGATGTGATCAGGCTCATCACCCGTCTCCTTAAAATTATAGGGGAATTCTACTGTAAGAGCACCATTTTTTATCCCTAAAAGTAGGAACACTTTTTAGACCATCCAATGAAAATGAGTGGTGATGATTAAATGAGTCTATAGAGCCTTTCATTCACTATGACACATGGATACAAATCCAAACAAAAGGAGTTTTTTTTTTTCCCCCTAAAATCTTTCATATTTGTTGTTGCTCTTTCGTTTAGACAAACTCCATATTTGCTTCTATTAAGAAACATTCTTCTAATCTTAATCCTATATTCCTATTCTCTTCTTCAGGTTTTTAGTTTATATCACAAATTCGATCATTCAATTTTGATTTGACTAGAATTTTACCATTTGTTCCTAAATTATTAAAAAAAAAAACTACGTCTACGAAACATTCTTCTAATCTTAATTCTATATTCCCATTCTCTTCTTCATATTTTTAGTTTATATCACAAATTCGACCATCTAATTTTGATTTGACTAGAATTTTACCATTTGTTTCTAAATTATTATAAAAAAAACTGTGTCTACGAACTCCATATTTGCTACTGCTTTTCTGTTTAGACAAACTATATATTTGCTTCCATTAAGAAACATTCTTCTAATCTTAATCTTATATTCCCATTCTCTTCTTCATGTTTTTAGTTTATATCACAAATTCGACCATCCAATTTTGATTTGACTAGAATTTTACCATTTATTTCTAAATTATTAAAAAGAAAAAAAAAACTGTGTCTACAAAGTCTTCATCCCTTTCAAGGGAAAAAGAAATTTCTTTTCATACCTAGCTTTCCATCTCCTTGTTACTACTACTATCACCACTCATCTATGCGAGATATCGCCTTTTTACTATTTTCGGAAGCTTTCGTTGTACTCAAATTATCCTGATTTTACCTTTAAAAAAATTCCTAAATTATTATTATTCTGTTAGGGAGATGAATTTTTTTTTATTTTTTATTTTTTGAATGGATTAAGGAAGATGAAGATTTAAATTCTCTTTCATGTTATTTGATTTTCATTTACAAGAACACAACTTTAGATTTTTAAGAAATTAATGGGAACTAAAAAAGATGCTCCAAATGAGAAAGAATGATGGTTTTTTTTTAGCCAAAATAAAACAGAGAGAGATAGTTGAGAGCATACAGTCGTGTAAGATATAGAGAAGATAGTGTTTCTTTTCTGGTTTGTTTTGTTTTGAATTTTTTTTTAAAATATGGATAGTGGACAGAGATATATTATGCTAAGTTAAAGTCTACGGTGGAGATTAATTTTCAAAATTTTGATTGGCTAATTTTGCCTCTCTTGTACTAGAATTTCTCTAAAATTTTAAGCCGACGGAAAGAGAAGGGCAAGCAACGTATCTCCAAAAAGGAGAGGAAAAAAAAGTGGGAAAAAAAAAAAAAAAGGAAAAGGAAAGGATTAAGGAAGAAGTTTTATTTTAATTTTTGGATTAGTGGGGGAGTAAGCTACAACAAAGGAAGGTGACAAAGCCGACGCTACCAACCAAACGAAGCAAATGCGACAGACACTTGTGAACTGGTTGGGGTGTTGTTGGGACCCCCCAACTGCCATTTCTCCCTTTCTTCTCCCTCCTCTTCCCCATTCCCATTCCCATTCCCATTCCCATTCCTACTACTAACCAATTCCATTCCCCCACTAAGACATGTCATTGGCCACCAGCGCCACCGCCGGAGTCACCAAGACCTCCACCACCACCACCGGGAGCAGTGGCAGCGGGAACATAGACAACCCAATGGAGAGGAACACCTACTGGTGCCACGAGTGCGACATGAGCGTCTCTCTCCTCTCGTCCTCCTCCTCCTCCCAGTCTCATCCTCAGCCCCAACCCCTTCTCTGCCCCCAATGCTTCGGCGACTTCATTGAGCTCATGGATTCCCATTCCTCCCCCAATGGATCCTCCGCCTTTTCCTTTCCGTCCCTCCTTGATGATGAAGACGACGACAACGGTAACAACTACCTCCAACGCCTAATCCACCACCTCACCACTCGCTCCTCCGCCGCCCGAAACGACAACGATGATGACGAAAACGACAATGATAATGATAATGATGATGATGATGATGACCACGACGACTCCTCTGTGCCTCGGCCGGCCTCGAAATCCTCCATTGACGCCATACCCACGATTTGGATCGCCGATTCGATTCTCGACATCGACCCTTTTCTGCCCTGCGCCGTCTGTAAGGACCAGTTCGAGCTCGGCGTCGAGGCCAAGCAGCTCCCGTGCAAGCATCTCTACCATCCCGACTGCATTCTCCCGTGGCTCGCTCACCACAACTCGTGCCCCGTCTGTCGATTCCGGTTGCCCGCCGAGCGAGCCACCCGGGACGATTTTGGGACCCCAGAAGGCGTTTTGAGGTTGGGGGACTTGATGACTGGGGAGGAGGACTGGTTTGATTACGCTAGTACTTTGAGGTACATCGCTAGGAGGCACAATCTGCTGTTTTCCTCAGCTGGCCATGGGGGCGGTGTTCGGGTGGCGACGGAGATGGAGACGGGGTTGGGGGGCCGCAGCAGTAGTCTGGGGACGGTCTCTAGCTGCCCACTTGAGGGTAGAGCTCGTTTGAGTGGTGGGGATGGAGAGATGGGTTTGATGAGTAGCAGGATCAATGAGGAGGGTCAGGCTGCCGTTTCTGGAATCAAGGTCTCTTCTGGCTCGGTTTCTGAAGATCTGAGGTCTGTACTACGTCCTTGGCTCTTTTGCACTTTGTTTTTTCATGAAAATTGTTCTAAATTGGCAAATACTTTTGAACTTGTTTTCATGTAAATATTTTGTTGCCTTGATGATGGTCTTAGTTTACCTGATACAAATTAGGACCGAGAGTTCGGTTTAGTTTCTAGATGAGTTTCTGAGCTTTTGGATTAAGCTTAGCTTGTTAATCTAATAAGACTTGGGATAGAATTCGTCATATTATTAGCTTGAGGAGTCGATCAATCTAAACCCAATTAGTAATGTTGGTCTTGTTTACCTAGTCCGTCTCCTTGGAGTGATCTTAATCAAATGACATCCTCATACGAAAGATTTGAATGCTGTAACTTTCAATAAAGAAATTGTTTGATCCACTCATCTATAGTTGAATACTAAGAATAGTTTGCACAACATTTGTAGAGACTATAGAGAGCTGAAGCTGGATAATGTAGAAAAACTTAATGGACAAAGTGAATGGAAATCAGAAATAAGTTCGTTCATTCTGTTACCATTTAAAAAGAACTCCTACTTGATCATACAATAAGAATGATTACACAATCGAAAGGGCTAGACAATTGGTAAAGTTTTTCCTGTTCACATATATAGGCCTTTAATTTTAGAGCTAAATAGCTAATAACTATGACATTTATTTCGTAATGAAAATTTTGTTTCAGAAATTTAGAAAGTTATGAGATATGCTAACCAACTGTATACATGCTAGTGAGAGAACAATATCCGCTACTTTCTGTGCTTTTGGTGCATTAATTATCATTATGAAGCTACTTGACTTAATTTTTGTTCTAGAAGAAATTGGGTATGGAATCTGGACGTGTCCAGGTTTTGCATTATTTAGGGAAGGATAAATTAGATAGTTCATAGTAAATTGCACAGTTTGGTAGGATAGATTATAAGAAAGTCTTTGGGAAAGACATTTCGAAGAGTAGGGTTTATTCAACTTATGGAAGTTTTACTTCCCTTCCTTGAAACGTAGGAACTTATTGCTGCCTGTGTTCATTGAAATATGCCAGTATTTTTCTTTTTGGTTTTCGCATGGTACAAATTATTCAGACTTGATGAGGGACTGGTGCACTTTTATTTAGTTTCCTTGTTTATAGACTGCTGGTTCCGTTAGTTGTGTTTTCTTTCTTTTTATGTGTTATTGATAGCCCCTGTTCCAAATAAAAAATTCAAATAGAAAGAAAGATACAAGAATGAAAATTAGTGAATGAAGATGGCATTTTGCAACAGTGTAAATAATGTCATCAAATACTGGAATGTTCTTTCGACATATCAACAGCATGTCGAGAACTTCTTGGAAAAACCCTCATTTCTGCACTTTTCTTGAAAATAAGAGAGAATCTCATGACAACACATCTTCACGTTTTCAGTCTTTAGTACTTTCAGCTTTACGTCATGTATGTAGGTTTAATATATCATATACACACAAATGTGCATATTGCTTAGGATCTTTGAAGTCTTCAACTTTTCCATTTTCCTTTTTTGTACCCTGGAATTTCCAGTTTTACTTTTATCTTTTTGTCATGCATGATTAAATTGCTTTTCTTTTGCTCATAACTTGTATTTTGCCAAAGATGTAATTCAATTATCCACAGAAATGAACTACTTGGTCAATACTTGTTCCTCTTGGGACACTATATATTGAACAAATATGTCATATTTTCATATATGGTAGCACAGTCACAAAACTACTGTAAGTTATGCAACACTGACTGTAATCATTTTCTAAAGTTTCATTCAGAATTTTTGTGCGTTCAGCTAAATACCTCAAATATCTTCAACATTTTCTCTGAAATTTTCTGTAAACTAATACCTCGACAACTAACTCTCATTTTCATCCTCGGTGCACGCATCCTTTGATAGACACGTCCACGATATTTATTGTTTTGCCGGTCCACATTTCCAAGTTGCTATGATTTACTTTTTTATCTTCACTTATACTCCTTGAAAATAGTGCTTAGACAAAATAGGATAAGCAAAATTTCATTCTCGGTAAGCCTACTGTACCTCTTAGCAGAACTGCTTTCTTTTATGCACAATCATAATCCCATTGCCCATAGCATTTGCAAGCGTTTTACTTGCACTTCTTACCCTCAAGACTTTTTTAAGAATAAGAAGTAACGCTTGTATTATTAAAAGAAGATAATACAAGAACAGGTGGATAAGAAATCCTCCCTGGAAGAGCAGATAACAAAATTTCAAATGGGGACTCCACACCCTGACCATAACAGAGAAGGGAAAACTACCAAATTCCTTTTGTTTACACTTTTTACCCTCAAGACTTGTGTTATTTATTTTCACTCAAACCTCAAATCCTCCAGTTGCTTACCAAAGTGTTATGCTATCTTCTCTTTATGGTATTTTTAGTTTTTTCTTTATCAGTGAAGGTGGGGTAAGACAACATCGAGAGAAAAACAAATTAAAAATAAAAGAAACTCAGTGCAACGGTTTCTTGCAAATCTAGATGTTCTAACGAAACATTGTGAATACCTAGATCAGTCTAGATCATTGATCCAAACTGTTATTACGTGCTATATTTTGTCTTATGCATGTAATGTTCTCTTGCTTCTTTTGAGATCGAATCACAAACTCTGTTATGCTTGCTTCTTGTTTGTTGCTGACTCATGATCGGTTATGGTGCTAAACTATCTATATTCATCTTGACATGAATTCAATTAGGACAATGGAAACTTACATTATGTATTACTTGAAGGTTATTTCCAATTCAGCCTGTTAAGGACAGTCCTAAAAATTTGATAATAGGTTGGTTATGACAGATCATGGTTATAACTATCCAGAATTGTCTAATATGATGAAGCATTTGTTGGGATATTTATTAGCAGATTCTTTTTATTCTTTTCCTCTGTTTTGTTATCCTTATTAGTTCATCAGTTAAATCTCCTTTGGCCTTGAAATATTACTTTTAAGAATGACCAGGCATACTATAATCCAGTAAACCATTTGTTAGGACCTGATATATTGTTGCATTCACATGAACTTTGCAATTGGAATGCTTGGAACATTCAAGTCATCAACTATGGTGTCTTTTTTATGTTTTTGATTTGATCATTTCATGGAATTTCAAATTTTCCTGTTAGGTTTAAAGGGTCTAGTTTCCCCAATTTCTCTATTTTGTATATCCTGGACTTCTGTTTATTTATTGATTTTTGAATGCGATGCTTTAACTAAATAAACATATTGGACAGTATATGCATGGATTGGACTTGTTTTTATGATAATACGTGTATATTGATCATGTGATACTTGATTGCAGGTAATGTACACAAGAAAAACGTGTAGAGGAATATTGTGAGTGTTGTGTGACCATAGATTTATCCACGTGTAAAGCGACAGCTGATTATTATGATGCATATATCTTCTTACATTTGATTGGCATAGGCCATAGTGCGACTGTCCAACCAGTCGGCAAACCTATGTGTTGCAATTGTGCATTATTCTTCTGCAATCCTCACACACCCAAAATAAAAAATAAAAAATAAAAAATAAAAAGAGGAAAGAAAATGTCTGTAAGAGAAGATTGTGTAGAGCTATCTCTTTTCGCTTAATAAAGATTACTACTTCCACGTTGTTATACAAATTGGGAACTCAGATCATGTTTGATCTGTTTGACTGGATTGGACTATTGCTTAGTTCTTTTTCAGCGGCCAAACATGCAACTGGATTGTTACCCCTCCTTGGTCTTCCTCACCAATCGCCCCATGAAATCTTCAATCTTTGATTTCGATATGGACAACAAAACTTGGCTATCTTCGTATGGTGTCAGACAGGGTTTTAACTTTTAATCCAAAGACGTCGCCTATTCTGCGAATTAATATTTTGTTCAAACATTACAAAATTTTGGAAAATTGTTTATAAATTTAGTCAATGTTTGGCAAAATATACAGAAAAATATTATACTCTGATGTTGTGAATGTACACAGATTTCCCCCCTTGTTTTGGTTAAGATGAGACATAGTTCGAGTCTCTGACTCAAAATGGCAGTGGAGAATTGCTTTGTTTGGTCAATCTACAGTACGAGAAAAAAATCCTAGAAAATTAGTTAGAATTCTTGGGTCAAAATGCAAAACGCAAGAAGAGGACAAAGCTCACTGAAGTGGCGCCACGTAAGTAGAATCATCCGTTGAAGCAAAGTCATTTATGTGTCTATGTTTTTACACAGGATTTTTGGCATATTTGGTCCCTTATATTATTAACAGATTGGCAAAATGGTCCCTAAATTAATTTTTTGGTAATTAAGTTCTTAAGTTTTAAAAATTTTGGCAATTAAATCCTTTTGTTTTGTTGATATTAAAATTTTCATGAAATTGAACATGTTTAAGTGAAATAAATTGGCATTTCACTAACATTAATTTGCTTGGAAGGGAAATAGAAGAAAATTCAAGAGAAATTTTAAATTTTTGAGAATTTCTGTTTTTAAAATTTTTCATATTATGTTATTAAATGTTGTTAATTTTTAGTTATTTTCTTTCAAATTCTAACTAATGTCTGTGAAATATTGATTTTGACATTCAAAAACCTTTGCATGTGACTTGAAAATGCTTAATTCCATCCAATATTTGAATAATTACTCACGAAAAGAGCTTAATTGTTAAACTTTTTAAAACATAAGGACTTAATTACCAAAAATAATAACTCAGGGACCATTTTGTCAATCACAAAAAACACAAGGGCCATTCATGCCCAAAGCCGTTTTACATATTTTTGGGTGATTGTTTGTAATTGGAAGAGTTAGGACGCAACCAACCCAATCGGAAGTTTCCCGACTAAACAATCTTTTCTTTTTCTAGAATCCACTTCTTTAACTTGTTAATTAAGATATTTCAACCCATCATTGATATTATTTTTTAAATATTTCGAGAGACAAAAAAAAAAAAGTTTCATGCATTACTAACTATTTTTTCTAACGAGCCTAAGTCTCAAATGACGACTGTGATTGCGTGGATCCAAGACAACATCTAAAGCATGAGATAAGAATAACACCATAAGTTCTAAATTATTGGAATAAATAATAAATATTGTTTATGAACTGACAATTCTTTTGAATTCTCTAACGAACTCGTTTTTAGTCCCAGGTAAGGTTGATTTAGCTTTTGGTCTAAGAAAGTTATCAATACAAAGAAGAGTCATTAAATATCTCAAACTCTACTCCAAAACAGCACGAGAATGAAACCAAGGTCAATGTATTGCGTCTTTTGCTACTACATATGTCCGCATTTACGTGTCATTGACTGACGGCTCCCTATCTATATCTTTGTGGTAGGAATGGCAATGGGGCAGATCGGAGACGGTTTTTTAATTACCATCCCCATCTCGGAAAGCTAATCACAATACTATACCCGCCCCATTAACCATTCTTTTGGATGCGGGGACGGTGCGGGTATTAACCAATGAATAACGGAGAAAACCGCGATTACCCATTACCCATTGATAATATTAAAATATTAAAAAATTAAGATGAAAATACTAAATCTTTTTCATAATCAACAAAATATTAAACACAATAATATACTAATAATTTTTAAACTCTAAAATTTAAATATATAAGTACATATAACTCTCCAAAATCATTATTTTACCAAAGATATAATAATATTGATAGTGTAAAATTAAATAGATATTTATATGTATAATAATTTTTCTATGTAAATATATATATCGGGGCGGGTACGGTGCAGATTATACAAATATCGTCCCCGCACCATATCCGCATATTAACGGTACGGTTATTCCCCGCCCCGATCATTTTCCCCGCTTGAGCGGTTTTTCTCCTTCCCATTCGGATCGGATAACCACGGATACCCATAACCATGGGTTATATTGCCATCCCTACTTCGTGGCCATGAAACGAAGGCAGTTGAATTTGACCATAATGGAGCAATATGTTATTATGTTTATTATTGTACATTGACTAGTAACAACCTCCAAGTGTGTCTCACCCCAGCCCCCGCCAGACAAAATAGCCTTTTTTGGACCCAATCTTCACACGTGTCCTAACCCATATGCATAGAACTAGACATCCACGTCGGCCATAAACCACCACGTGTAATAGAATAAAATTGTTTTCTCAATCAAAACTAAAATAATTGAAGTCTCGAACGTGCATGGAATGAGGACCAAGTCCAAAAGGCATTTTCTCAGTATCTTCCAGGAAATCCACTTCCCTATAACTCTTCTTATACCCCTTATATAAACAAGTCACCTCTTCGTTTAGCAGCTCATATTTCTCATCCAAATTAAACCCTAAACTCACCCCAAAAGAGAAAGAAAGAGAGAAAACTTATTCTTCAGTTCCAAAAGATAACATATATATATATACTGTATAGATATGTACGTGATGGATTCAATTATGGGAAGCAGCTTCTCAGGATCAGAAATGGCGATGAAGGTAGCGATCTTCGTTCTGGTTCAGGCTTTGGTGTATCTAATCCTCTCGAAATCGTCGACCATCTTCTCAAGCAGTGATCTCAAGAGGTCGCACAGCTTCCGTCCAGCTCGATCGGTCTCCATCCGCCGCTTCATGGCTGCTCTCGCCGATATCCCCTCCGGCGGAGAGCTGTCTCCTTCGGTACCTAGAGGATCACCGAAGACGACCGCGACGACGCCTAAACCTGCGGCTGCTCATCGTCATAAGCATGCATCTAATTAGGCTCTGAGTAAGAAGTCATGATGATTAGGTGGAGATATAAATCAATATTGGAGGATTTTAGTATAAAATTTGTTTGTGAGTGTGAGAGTGAGAGATTCTTTTATTCTTTGGTATAATAGATGTGTATATATAATATGTTGATTATGTAGGTTTTGTTGGATTAATTCTGTATAAAATCGTTTGACTAAAATTTTATTTTGGGTTAAGATCATATTATTTGGTCTCGAGTACTTCCGTGATCTAATTTTCCTTAATTTTGGTAAAATATGTGTGTGTACATACGAACGGATTTGTTAGTTTTCGTGAAATTATAAATTAATTAGGTTAAAATGACATGTACCTGCAGTCCAGTAATTCAATTTAGTTGATCATGATGTAATACCTGTCAATATTAGATTATTGGGGCTTGAGCAAAATAACCGTCTTTAGTAAATATTCTTTTATCAAACACTTTAGCAAAATAGCCAAATATATCAGTTTCAGTATATACTATGTAGTTAACAATATAGCATAGAGTATATCATATATTCTCAGTATAAAATCTTTAACAAATTAATATAGTTAGTATAAAAACTGATATATTGATAAACCACCATTTAGCAAAGAAATAAAAAAAAAAAAAAATAGCGGCCATTTAGCGAAGAGATAAAAAAAAAACCATCATTTTTAAAATGAAGTGTAAAGAATATCTATTTGTTAATATTTATTAAAAAACAAAAACGAAACAAAACATAACAAAAGACAGTTACCACTTTTTTCAAATGTTTAATTAAATTTACAACCACTATTAGATTCTACCACTTTGGGGAGGGAATTAGTCAAGAATTTGTCAAGAATTCATCAAGAATCCGTTAAGAATTCATCAAGAATCTGTCAAGATTACCACTGACGTCAAGAATCTGTCAAGAATCCGTCAAGAATCCATCAAAATTGTCAAGAATCCATCAAGAATTTATCAAGAACCTGTTAAGATTGCCGCCAATGTCAAGAATTTATCAAGAATCCATCAAGATTGTCAAGGATCCGTCAAGAATTCATCAAGAATTCATCAAGATCGCTGCTGATGTCAAGAATCATTTAAGAATCCGTCAAAATCATCAAGAATTCGTCAATAATTCATCAAGAAATTATTTTAAAAAAGTAGTATGGTGGTAATTAATGAGGAAAAAAAAGTGGTATACAACTAATTTATTCCAAAAGTAGATGTTTTCTTTAAATTAGATGAAAGCTCATATATGTGTCATTTTATACATATGGAATGAAATCATTTTTGCAGTCGAGGCCCAGGTTGCATCACCACCAAGCTTACTTGTGACGACCCGTAATTAAAAAAGAAGGTTTATATTTTATATAAAATATAAGGATAAAATAAAAGACAAAAGAGCCCTTACCTATTAGATATTACTTGGGGTTATATTAGTAATTCAATAATAGACCCCTTTAAGAAACCCTAAGACTAATAATCTGCTCAGTTTATACGTATGGTTTGTAGAGTGAAAGAGAGAGAGAGAGAGAGAAGGTTATAGACGTTTAAGAAGAAGAAGAAGAAGAAGATACCATTGTCATGAATTATTCAGACTCACTCTTAAGGTAATAAACTCTTTACTGATTAAGTTTTATATTTTAATTTGATTTTGGAATTGAGATTGAATACATAGGGTTAGGGTTTTGAATTGCTCATAAATTATTTATAAAATATGGGGATAAATCTGATAGAAAAAGAGGCCTATTGATATTAGGATTCAAATAAGACAAATTTTGTATGATTTGGTTGGATAAATTGGAAGTTATGAATTTTTGAGTATTTGACTAAAGTAGAAAACGCAACAGTAGTTACGACTGAAGTTTTAGAAACTTTTACTAGTCCAATTGGGTCATATTTAGTATGGTTAGAAAGCTTATCGAGTTATCTTTCCAACGGTATATAATTTGTCAAAAACAAACTTATAACCAGAGAGTTATAGCCAATTGAAGTAAGTACTACGAATCTGAAAAAATCTGAAACTTTGGGTACTTTTAGCAAAACGTGGCTGAGGTTTGTCCGACTGTACAGAGCTTACCTATAGACTCTATAGCTACATTCTTTGTACTTTTAGGACCCCATGATTTGTAGAATATGTCTTCTAAGTTTGGTGATTTTTAGAGAGATGCTAGAATTATTATGAATCGTAAGAAATTGACATTGTTGAGAATAGTTATGGAGTTGATTATAGAAGATGCATGGGCAGTAAGTAGTCGATACTTTTAGTGTAATTAGACTTTGATTTTATTATTGTAATACTTATATATGATTTGTATAATAATAGGTATTTGAGAGGTTATGTTGATTATTTTGGTTAAATAGGCAAAGCGAATGAGGTAAGTAACCTTTGATCTTTTCTAGTAGTTTTTCTTATCTAGAAATTTAATGTTTTATTGTTTCTAATAAACTCATATTTTAAAGTATTTTCTTAAATAATATGATTTCAAATGAAAATATACTTTTTGCAAAATGAGTTAATCTATTGAAAGAACATTGTTTTACTGAAATAATCACTTTTTCTGAAAAAGTATTCTGGGTTTATTTGATAATTATTTATACCAAAATATGGATCAAGTATATATATGAAATTGTTATTGGATATTGTTATATAAAAATTATTTTAGAATAATTACAGTGATGTAATGAGAAAAGTGAAATTGCTTACGAACTGTGATTATATATGAATGTATTTTGAAACTCTCTTCAGTGACTATGCAATGTGGACCCATTCCGCAGGGGTTATATGTGGACGGTACGTATTGAATGTGGACCTAGCTACAGGGGTTAAATGTAGTAAATGTGGACCTAGCTACAGGGGTCAAATGTAGTAAATGTGAACCTGGCTACAGGGGTTAATTGTAGTAAATGTGGACCTAGTCACAGGGGTTAAGTGTGGCCATAGTCGCCAAAAACTGTTGAGAAGTGATTTGAAAGTGTTACTGATTATTGAATGAGAATAAAACGACAAATTTTGAAAACCTACTTCATGTATTTGTTAAAGTGACTTCCAAACAATCTCATTTGATTATTTTGAAAATTATTATATTTTGAAATTGATTTTATTTTGAAGTATATGATTTAACCTTTTCAAAGGATATATATACTTGATCCAGCTAGTTAAGGTTACTGGTTACTTACTGAGCTTCTAGCTCACTCTTTTATTTTTCCTCCCAGGTTTGAGAGATCGTCAGTTAAGAGATATGACTAAGGGAGAATTTATTTAGTAGTAATTGAGGTGCATGGTTCAAAGAGAGGAATTTCTTCATCTTGATTGAGAAAATGTAAAGACTTGGAAGGTTGATCATCTTGAATTTATTAGTTTATAGTTTCTATTGTATACTGTCTATTTTGAATATTTGGAGACTTTATAAGAGTTTTTGGATTTTATATTATACATTGGTATTTATTGGAGACTAAATATTCTTAATTTTATTGGTTTATAGAAAGATGCCTTGCATGCCTATAGAGTTTTGCCTTATGGGTATGCGGCGCACGTCCTCGAGAGTGGGGTGTGACATTACTTATTCAACCTATTTTGATTTTAGGGCATTTTCTGTCTCAGGCCTTGAGAGCATCTCTAATGTATAAGCTATAGAGTGTTTATGACGAAGTGGGTTCGTTCAAGTAGTAAGAGCACTCAGTACCTGAGATCTCAGTCTAAGTTCGAGTCATTCCGGGGGTAGGCATGAACATCTATTATCCCTAATAAGGTGGAGTGGAGATTGGGTAGTAGTAGATATTTTTCTTTTAATTTGTAATAAATAGAAGTCATTAGTTAAGCCTCACTTTTTCAAAAAAAAAAAAAGAGAGTTATAGAGTGTTTATAAAGAAACAGAAATCTTGGTGGATGTCCACTTTTTTCACTTGATTTTAGTAAATGTCCACTTTTTCTTTCTATAGCTAAATGACTATGTTCATATATTTCTACACTTGGTATATATATTTATATACCAGTTTTAGTTTATATACTAAGCATATAAATTTTTATACTGGGTACATAACATTTTACATGTGGTATATATGCTGATATACTGGTTATTTTACTATAATATTTGAAAAATAGACATGTACATAAAATAGACCCTAAATTTGGTCTTTTCTATAATACCTGATAAGAAATGGCCTTTTTTAAAGATCAATTTAAAAAATAGTCATTTTTTTTACACCTATTTAATAAATTATCGTTTTATAATTTTATTTTGATAAATAGTCATTTTTAGTTTATCTACTTTTTATGAAGTAAATCAATTTTTTATAGAATAAATCAATTTGTTTTTTTAAAAAATAAATCAATATATTTTGATATACTAAATAAAGTAAATCAATTTCCTATAAAGTAAACCAATTTTTAAAAAATAAATCAATTTATTTTGATATACAAAATATGAAAAACGGCCATTTTTTAAATAATTTTCCAAATTCGAGCATTTGGCTAAAAAGCCCTAAGCTATATAGTATGTCAATGCTGGTGTTCTAAAATAAGGACCAAAATTGACGAAAATTTGAAAAAACCCAGTTCATAGGCCACTAATTAAAAGGTATAATTTAATAAAAAACGTGAATTAATATCAGATGTTTTATAAAAGCGTGATATGGTATTGAACTACCAACGAAGGTCAGGAAGTGAGAGATCTAAGTGATAATTAGGTCATACACGGCCTTTTTTGAAAACAAATTGAAAAATACGATAAGTTAGATTTTAGAAACTGCATGTTTTAGAAACATATCATTTTTTAAATTTTTTTTAGAAAAATATCATTTTCTAAAATGGTTACTAGTTACCGATGTTTGAAACTGGTTGCTAGTTATCAGTTACCGGTTATAACATTTTTTTTTTGTTCTTTTTTTTTCCCCCTCTTTTGTGTCTTTTTTTGTATTTTTTATTATTTTTCCTATTTCTATTACTAATTAAAATATTTTTTTTTTTGAATTTTTAAATACATTTCGTTACTAGTTACCAGTATCAGTTACTAATTACTATTTTAAAAAAATGATATTTTCCTAAAATTATTTAAAAAAATGACATCTTTCTAGAAACTGTGGTACGGAAAAAACTAACTCACCGTATTTTTGTATTTTTTGTTTTGTTTGTCGGTAAAAGTCTTAGAAACGTGAGATCTAAAGCCCTAATGATTCTTGATCATTTCAAGATCCTCATCTTCTGTGTTGGGCTTGTTTGTCAGCCTAGATGGGACTTTCGTCCTCAACCTCTGCCTTCCGTTTGTCAATCCCAATCTTCTCCCCTCCTTTCTAAATTTTAAAAAATAGGATTAAAAATATGATATTTTTGAAAACCTGATCTAACAACCTATAGTAACCTACTAGGTACCCTCCTTGGTTACCAGGTAACCCAGTGGAAGATTGTTAGTAAACTCTATGGTTTAAGTTATTGGCCGCCAGTTAAAAAAAAGTCATTTGAAGAGCATGAATTATATTGTTTTATTTTTAAATAGCCAGTTTTAAAATGTGGTATTTTGAAATGTGGTATTTTGATAATGCAGGATATAAAATATAATATTTTTTAAAACCTGATATGTTGGTTAGAAAACTTGAAAGATGTGTTGTTTTTCAAAATCCATCTGATGTTTCTCAAAACTCATCAGGTATTTGTCAAAGGAATAAACAAAACTCGATACTTTTCAAGTTTTAATCCTACATGGCCTAGTTTCCTCTTTTTAGCATCTGTGCGTAAAAACGGGTTATTATTATAAAAAAAAAACCCTAAGTTTTTTAATTTTAGCAAAAATATTCTCAGATTTTCGATTATATAAAAAAAAGAATTATCTTTATTTAATTTTAGCAAAAAAAAAAAGCCTTGAGTTTTAGTTATATCAAATAAACTATTGGAATTATAAAATCGAATCAAATTAGTCTATGAAATAAGTCAAATGATCCATTTTTCCTTAGTGTACACTGACATGCGATATTACGCAAAGCTATTTACATTGACAAGTATTCCAATTAGGCAAAAATATATCATTCTATATTGAAAATGTTGACTTTTTAGTCAAAATAAATTTTTAAAAATAGATCATGAGTATATAACACTTAAAAAATGAAGTTATTTCTTAATTTTATTATATATTCGTTAATTAAATATCTGTTTTGAGTTCAATTTTATTAAATTTTAAAATCTCAAAGTTTTATTTGATATAATCAGAAACTCAAAGTTTTTGTTGCTACAATTAAACAAAATATTCAAGATTTTATTTGATATAAAGAAAAACTTAATATTTTTTTTTACTAAAATAATTTTTTTTAATATAATAACCGGTAAAAAAAAGTAGCGATTTGGACATTTATATATAAGTTTTCAAAAATAATACAAAAAATACGACATTCCCAAAATAATATTTTTCCGTATGAAATTTAGTGGCATTTTTCTAAAATATTTTAGTTACAAGAAACTAAAATAATTTCCAGCAACAAAATTGGTTTCTCGGTTTCAAGTAACTAAATTAGTTTCCGGTTTCCAACATCCAAATTAGTTTCAAGTAACTCTCATTACAAGAAAAATAGGATTTCACGTCACTTTTTTGGTGACGTTAATAGTATATGACATCGCTCACTAAAGCGATGTCTATCTAGTTGCCGTTAAAAGTTTAAGATTTCACGTCGCCAAAAAAGCGACGTCGTAGACATACAACGTCACCAGAAAAGCGACGTCGTACGTCTATGACGTCATCAAAAAAGCGACGTCGTATGTCTATAATGTCGCTTTTTAGGTGACGTGAAAACATTTTTTATGGGATTTTTTTTCAATTTAAATTATTTAAACCTGCTGGTTTTTATTTGTATAGAAACAGAATTACATATTTTGTAAACATCATCAAATACCCGACAGCATCAGAACCACATACATAAAAGTTCCAAGATGTGTAGCATAAGTTTCATTACTAAACTACTAATAACAAGGTCTTGGAATTAATACAAAATTATTTACATTAACCTATGTACATATGAAGTCCCAAATACAGTTAATCTTTCTAAAATTAAATAGAGAAATGTAAGTCTAATGCAACTGTAAGTTCAAGAATTGTGATCTTCAATAAATGCGAGATCCTTAATAGAAAAGAATTACACTTAACAAAACTATGATCCTAGGCATAAAAAATTCCATAGAATACAATTATAAAGTACAATTCCTAGTTTACATATATTCGAACACGTTACATATATCATATTAATGATTTCCATAGAAGAGATAATTAATAAATGAGATCGTTAATAGAAAGGAATTATACTTAACAAAGCTATGATCCCTACAAACAAACTAACTACTCATCTAAGCTTTTCCGGTTACCCTCATTGATCAAATCCATAAAAGAATTCAAATCTGGGGGCAAAAATTTCAAGTTAACAAGGCAATCCAATCCAATGGAAGGGAGTATTCGTAGACAAGAAAAAAGACAAGAATAGTTGTAGAAGCATTTAGCACTACTTGTGGATTATTAGAGAATGGCTTGTAAGATAAGCATCTACGCATGAATGTGATGTTCAAAAGATCCTAGAAGGATTTTTATATTCAAAGAAATGCCAAATTAACCAAGATGCAAGTTTATAGCTTTAAATCAAACCAGTAAGCATATCACATATAGACATAAACTAAAAGTATGTCTGCAGTAACCAAAACCTGCCGTAATAGAGAGACAACAAGTTTAGGACTCAATAACTCAATCTGCAATATAATTATTTTTTCTCTTTTGTTCAATAATACAATATTGCCTAATATAATCCTCCATCATATATACTCTTGTACATTTATAGCACATATTTTGGAGATGAACTTATTGAGTCATAAAAAAGCTTTTCTTCGTACAAGCAACAAAACAATTAATTTAGAATCCAATAATTATCCGATGTAGGTGTCGTCTAGTTATATATATGCGTATGTCCAAGTAACACTAGTAAAGACTAATTCAAGTGTGTGTATAATATTCTCTAATTTATAGAAACGACAAAGATCAATATGTAATTAAAAAATAAATAAATAAATATCAGATTGGAATATTGAACATATCACAACTTTTTTTTTTTTAATCGCAACATTACACAACTCTTAACACCTAAGAGACAGAAAAAGGGCCATTGAAATTAAGTTCAACTTTTTTCTTTTTCTTGGGGCTAGAAGTGGTCCTTGGTCAAGCCAAGGAGACATAATTCATTAAAGGAAAACTATACACATCTCCCATTTTTGGCCTTATTTTTCTAGCACACACAAGTGCAGGTTGGATCTTAATCTCAAGAATTACTAAACTTATTAAACTTAAACGTCTAGTTCCATCTTTGAAATTTCCACTATGGACACAAGAATGTCAAAATAAAACAGAGAGGCTATTTTTAGATGCTCCCTTTATAAGATACAGAGTTACAAGAAGCTTAAATGGATGAAAACTAGTTAAATTATAAGGCAACAACTGAACAAACAAAGATAGTTATCTTAGTCCAGTTTCACCAACCTTTCTCTCTTTTGCAACTTAAATTTACCTATCGAGGCCAGAAGATCCCTCTATCTCAGTTAAGCTTGTTCACATCTTCATCTGCCTACTGTTTATTTGGCTCAGCATGAAAGTATTTAATACCCACAAGATCACCAACCTGGCTGATAACCTGAATATTGAAAGAGGTGCAACAGGCATTGAGCAAAAATGCATCTTAAGGCACAAAACTGAAAATAAAACAACTAATTAAACGAGCTCAACTTTTAGATTTTAGAAGCCAAAAGATATAGAATCAGCTGGTTACCCCCAAGGCTTTGACTGACCTCCTTATCAGGAGCACATTCTTCGATATTGCAATCAAAGTCAAGTGACCCACCATGCCTATATAGAATTAAGGAAACTACACCATGCCTATTCTTAAAAAAAAATTGTAAGGAACTCATAAAATTTCTGACATACATTTTAATAAACACTTGAACTGCAGAATATTTTAAGAGAGTATTACTTTACATCAGTGTATGATGATAGAGCAATCAATTTTCTTTGCAAAGAGATAAAAAGATAAACAGATTTGTTTTTCTATAGAGGTCTAATACTTTTTTTTTCCCTATCTATTTAAGTTATGAAACATACAAACTCCTCAAACCTTACAGCATCTATAATAAACTTCGATTGTCTACGACTAGTTCTCCATTTCACTTCCCATATTTGACCGTGTATTCGCTCTTCTTTTCCCTTTTGCACTCCCTATCCGAGGAGGTTGAAAAATAAGACAGGAAAAACAAAATGAAAAAGAGAAAATAAATTCAAAATCAAGAAGTAACCAGTACAAATGTATTCACTAGAATTGAGGCATTACCAAATTTAGTTCACAAGAAGAAATATTATATTTGGGTGGTATAGAAATTGGAGTCTTCTTAAAGCTCATGGCAAAGATTGATGTTTTCACCTGCTTGACAAAGCTTGAGTTAGAGTTATTATATTAGGATTCAAAATATAAGAAAGAAATTAAAAAGAGGAAAAAAAAAAAACGTACTTCTTTAGGATTGCCCCCCTCCATGATCTCCATTTCTTGTCTATCCATGATCACCCATTACGACCAGAAGGGTATTCTCATGTAACCCACTAAATTCAGACTGACTCCTCGGCACTTGGTAGCATTTATCATATAAATTGTAAGGTAACAATTACCCAGTACATGAAAGAATTTAGCAAACACATGGTGGGCAATACTATACTTATACAACATCATTGAAAATTACATAATATCCAAAAATATTTAATCGAACAAATGGTGCGCAACATAAAGAGTTTACTTTAATATGAAAAATTAAAAAATCGACCTAGTTTAATCAATGGGATATTTCAATTAATATATTGAAAATTACAAAACATTTTGTAAGGGAAGATAGAGTTCATTAAACGAACAGAAGATAATCAAATAAAGTTTATAAAATAAAAAATAGATGTTTTATGGTCAATACATGGGATGTTTTCTCTCTTGTAGGGATTGGGAGGCGCAGCAGCTGCTGTACGAGAACCACGGGCTGAGAGAGAGCGCTTATGCTATCTGGGTTGTAATCCCCATCACACAGAGCTCACGAGCGACGAGGAGGAGCTGGCGGCATCGATCAAGAAAGACTGGGAGAAATGGGAGATCTGATTAAGTAGATCTCTAAACCTAACATAAAACTTTATCATTTTTGGATAATAATCAGTTACAAAGCCCAATGCAAGAAAATCAAAATTCTAGTAAAAAAAAGCTTTCAATCGGTCCAAAATACCTTACAATCCCGGAAAGAATGGTGAAATGGGGAGCTTGAGCAGCTGAAGAAGGGGGAGGCGGCGTTGTTCGAAGAGAGAGAGAGAGAGAGAGTGAGAAAGAGGGGTCTGATATCAGATCCCTAATAAAAATAACATAAGACATCGAGTTATAAGACCTCGTTCTGGAGTTTCAACGTCGCGCCCTGTGCGACGACATACAGATATCACGTCACATCGCTTTGCACGTGACGTGATATGGGCCAGCTTCCGTTGCTTTTTACGCGGCGTGGAAGCACCCTTTTCTGGGCCCAAACTCGTCGCTTGTCAAGCGACGTAGTAGACAGTTGGGCTTTTCTCGTCTCGTCACAGGTGACGTTAAAAGCCAGATCTTTTCTGCGTCGCGCTGAAATCAAAAGCGACATGGATAAAGTGACGTCTTTGAGTAGTGCTTTTTCCCTAATTTCTAATGATGTTTTCTGTTTTTTTGATAATCATACTAATTCATTTGGGATCTAATTATTAGTTACAAGAAACTAAATTAGTTTCAGTAACTAAATTGATTTCTTGATTTTTGGTAATCAAATTAGTTTCTAGTTTCTTATAAACAAATTAGTTTTATATAATATTTTTCTAGTTTCTCTATTTAGAAACCAATTTGATTTATAGTTTCTAGAACATAATGCAATTAGTTTCTTGTAAACAAAATATTTTATAAAAATATCACTGAATGTCGTAAGGAAAAATAATTATTTTAATACAAGAAAGAAGACTTTCACCGATACATTGAAGCGTCGGCAAAAGTATTCAAAATGCGTCGGCGAAAGTTAAAAAATTTTTGCTGATGCGATTTTCCGTCGGCGAAAGACTGTAGCTAAAAGTCTGGTTACTGACAAAAAATGACATGCGTCGGTAAAAAGTCCTTTTGCTAACGTGTTGGTTGCATCGGCAAAAAGATGACCAAATTTTGAGTCGTTGTCAACCATTTGCCGATGCAAAACAAGCATCAGCAAAAACTTTCAGAATTTTCAAACGAATTCTTTCGCCGATGCAGTTCTACATTGGTGATAGTATTTATTTTAAAATTTGGAACGCTTTTGCCGACACATAAATGTGTTAGTGAATGTTCCCTTAGGAGTGAATGTTCCCTTAGGAGTGAATGTTCCCTTACGATAGACTTTTCCCGATGCATAAGGCCAAGTGCGTCTGGAAAAAGCTTAGAAAATTTAAAAAACAAATTTTATTATTTATTATTAAAAAAATTTGTATTATTATTTTTTTGTTAAACATTGAATAATTAATTAAAAATAAATAATAAAGAAACGAAAAATAAAATAATAATTAATAAAAAATTAATTGCATTAAAAAAACACAATTTGTTAATAAAGTTACATGATTTACAAAATAGAAATATAATAAATAAAGCTTTTAGTTAAAACTATAGTTATCTATTTTTGTGTGACAAGTCTTAAAACATCTGTATTAAATGCAATATTATAAGGAAAATTTATTTTCTTTTATAGAAAAGAAAAATTAATTACTTCAACCAATGATAGTGATTTGTATTTAAAGAACATCTCAGATTTAGTTATTATTTGAGTTTAAATCTTATGCTTCATCTGTAACAATTTCCTCTCTTTCCTTTGCAACATCATGACTAACACAAAAAAGTTATTCTTGTTGACTAATACGAAAAAACTATTGAACATAACTTAAAACAGTAAGCACAAGTCACTCAATTTGTATACGGAAGGTACAAATTTACAGAGATTGGAAATATGGAAGTATAATTTGCATAAGCTAAAAATAAAGTTAAAATTACAGAAATGTCACATTTCAGAGTATTTTTTTTGTAATTATCCCTATATATGTGTGATGCCATAATAAGAATGTTGCTAGACTTCCCTGGTAATAAAGGATGGGATTAAAGATAATCTGGACAAGTCATAAACAATTGGCTCATGAGAAAATCTTGTTTGGTACAAACGACTTGAAGATGGAGAGCTCTAGAGGTATGGCTTAGACATAGAGAGCTCAAAAGGTACAGCTCCGAGAGAGCCTGACATGTACGGCTCAGAGAAGAAGACCTCGACAAGTACGGCTCCGAGAAGGAAAGATCAAGAGATGAAGATGGAGAGGTACGACTCAGAGCCAAAAGACTGAATGTAGAAGTGTGTAAGACCAGAAAGTGGTGGAGTTTGGGCCTGATGAGGGCTCAAGCCCACCTCTCTCCCTCACTTTTATACTATTCTTAAAAGTAGCTTAATTGTTTTTTGGGCGCGTCTACAGTAGGGGCGACCCTACGTAGGGTCCTGTCTATTCACCGTTGGATGGGAATATATATATAAATAGATTCTCCACAGATTCCCGTTATTCCCTACAGATTCCCATCCAATGATAATTAAGGCATGACCCTACGTAGGGACGCCCCTACTGTAGCCATCCCCTTGTTTTTTGGTATATATGTATATATTTATTAGGCGCGTCTACAGTAGGGGCGCCCTTACATAGGGCCCTGTCTATTCACCGTTGGATGAGAATCTGTATATAAATAGATTCTCCACAGATTCCCGTTATTCCCTACAGATTCCCATCCAACGATAATTAAGGCATGACCCTACGTAGGGACGCCCCTACCGTAGCCATCCCCATTTATTATTATTTTTACCTTAATTTATATGGAAAGTCCACACTTAAAAATAAACAAATTTAAATAGCCGATAAAATAGACAAAATATAACCTTTAGACGGAAAAATCCGGGCTCCGTCATGTGTGAGAAGGAGATAGGCAGATATCAAAAAATATTAAAAAACAAAATACTAGACATTAGAAAATGACAACATTTATGCGTGGCATAAATGTCTAGAGTAACAACCACGTGTATGCCAATTGGCATTCACATTATCCTCAACGAAATTAAAAATAATTGTTTTAGAGCAGTTTTATTCAGCCTAACTGAAATTTTAGCACGAGCTACGTTATCCCTCTTCTCCCAAACCATATGTGAGCCTTTGTCATGTAAGTTAATTTTATAATAAAAGTAACTAAAAAAATCTCCTCTTTATTATTTTTTTTCTTTCTCCTTTACTTTCTTTTGTATAGCCGGTTTTATCTGTATCACTGCATGACTAATCTTTACAGTAAAAGGCTTCTTCATTCCAAGCCGGTTTTATCTGTATCACTACATGACTAATCTTTACAATAAAAGGCTTCTTCATTCCAAAAATCATTCTCTAGAGGAAGTGAAAATACAGATCTTAACATTTGTAATAACAAGTTGTGATTCAAGAACATAAAATGAGAAAAAAGGGAAAAAAAAACCTTAGGACACGTAAAATACATTTGATCTTATACTATTGAAGCACTTAGATCTGCTTAGTCCTGGACTTATTTGCGGACTTAAGTTATCTATCTAATTGGAAAAAGATTTCAATAATGTCAAGTGGGAGTTATCTAAATATTCCATCAAATAAAAAGAAATAAGAAATAAATCTTAAGGCTTTCACTTATGTAAACTATTGGGATGAATATGGGATTGCAAATAATTAATACAAACCGATCATTCATGCAAAACTGATAGGTAAGGATTCATTGAGTATACCTAAGTCCATGATAGATATTTATAATCTGGACGATGAACTGAAGGGGTAAGCGTTAGAAATTAATTATGATTGCCTGAGGGTTTGGCCTTCCACACAACCTAATTCCTAAAACAATCAAATGGAACTCTCTGTAACTAATGGCAGGCCATAGAGAGAATGAGTGAACGTGAAAAGGTGGTGGGGACCATAACCCTAATATTCTCTTTAAATAGTCCCCTGTTGGGTATCCATCATACCCAACTAGATGACTAACATAGTATCCACACTGGTATCCATACCCAGTTAATGTTAGAATGTTTGCCCTAAAAAGTAGATTTTTAATTTTACCCTTTAAGTGTAAATAACTTTCACTTACATGCAATTATGATATTTGCTAGATTAAACTATCTTTGTTGAATAATTTATTTATCTGAAAAAGATTCCATGACTTTATTTGTATATAAAGAAACAAACATGACTAAGTGTTAATTATAGGGAGACTTGTTTCTTTATCTAAGTCTAAATGAACTAGTTCACAATCCATAAATAAAGATGGAATACTTTATTTACTAAAGATTGTAGTGTTTGTCTATCTCAATGGGAATAATATGTCTCAAATCATTGAAGTGTCTGACTACTAGTAGAGACACTAGTACAACGTAAATAAGTTATGTGTAATGAACTTGACTAGGTAATATAGAGAATTGGAGTGCTGTAACTCAATTCATATATTACCACAAACTAGCTCTTAGCATGTAGATCTTAATCCTTGATGTTTGACTGGACTTGCTTTCATGGATTATAGCCTTTTTGATTTGTTAAGAGATTAACCTCTATGAAATAAGAGGTGAACTCTGACATATTAGAGGTTATGATTTATGAATTGATGGGAACACCAAATAATTAAGGACACTATACATTAATACTACTTTAAGGTCTTTCAAGATTTATGAAATAATTAAATCTAAGATCTTAGTATTCACTTAGTGAATTAGTTGATAATTTTGTCTAAATGACCATTGAGGACAAAATTATTGACAACATCATTTCTTGATAGAAAGATGGTAACTTAAAGGTGAATATGTGTTAGAGGGGCATTACGGTAATTTTACTAATCTAACTACGGCATTGTATAGGGATTCTATATGTGGTATAGAATATGCTAGATGGATCGGTTAATCAAGGCTGGCTGATTAAATCTCTATAAAAGGCATGACATTTAATCTAAGAATGCAGTATTGGGCCTTTAGTGGAGTGTCCCCTTTACTAATAGTATTTATATAAATACCATAGTAAGAGTTATTATGTATTTATCATACTATTGGAGTTTAGATTATTTGAATCCATTAGGTCCCTTGTCTAACTCAACAAAGCTCATTAATTGGTTGGTGATATTTGTAAAATTAGTTTCATAAAACTGTGCAAAATTATGATTCTACGCAGAAGTTAGTATTTTTACAAATAAGTTTCATGAGTTGGATATATTTATAAAAATACACCCAAAGCCCAAATTGGAGAACAAACCCAATCCTAGTTAGATTGGGATTAGCAGTTTTGGGCCCCATATATATAAGATATATGAGAGAAAAAACTGTACAGTAACACATACAGTGTCACATGCATAAGGCACAGGGAGATAGAGAGAATTCGGCCACTTTAGGCTAAGAGAGAAAGAGAAAAGTTTCCTGTAATCTTACAGTCTCATCTCACGTCTCGGTATTCCAAAAAATCAAGAAGATGTTCTTGATCGTTCTCCAATGTAGGATTCAACTTGGTGCCCACTCACCTCTTCAACGAAGAGCAAGGGCATAAACAAGAAGATCTAAGGTTGGAGATTTGATCACCATCAAGAAGGAGATAAAGGAGGAGCATGCTACAAGAGGTAAACCCTAATCTCATCTCTAGGGTTTATATATCTAGATTTGATTTATAATATACATGATCCTGTATGTGATATATGTATGTTCTATGGTTATGAAAACTTTCTTCATGTAAAAATTTTAAAACCTAAATCCCCTAATTTTTCCGCTACGTTCATGATATGATAATGTGTTTTTCCATATTTACGTGTATGTATTATTTTTTTCTATGTGTTAGGTCCAAAAATCATCAATTGGTATCAGAGCATGGTTTATATGTATAACATAATATTGATCTAGTTGTATGATCTAAGTTATGTGATTGAGTTTGAGTAATTTTTGTTTATGACAGTTAAATGATTCATGGTGATGAATGATATTTAGTTACGTATATTATCGTCTTTTGCATAGTGAGAAAATATGTGGATTGTGATTCTAGCAAAATTAGGTTTGGATGTTCTTGAATTTTATAATTGATAGATTCATAAACATATTTTCAATGAGTATGAAAATCTGAATTTTTTCCAGAATTTTTGATGTTATTTTAATTTTTTCAGATTTAAAAAAAAAAAAAAAATTTCCGGCCAGCCCTAGCCCTGCATGCACAGATGGCTTGCGCGAGAGCTGGGTGCTGGCACGGCCAGCATGGCCACATGCGCATGCAGCCTACATGTAGGCTGCCTCAGACGGCTTGTGTGCATGGCTGATGCGCGCAGCGCGCGGCCCATGCTGCACTTGCACGCGGGCCATGCACGAACAACGCACCATGCGCATACAGTGTGCGCGACTGGTGCGCGCCTATGGCACGGCCTTTGCTGTGCCAGTGCGCGGCATGCTACGCCTGCAGGTGGCCAGCGCGCGACACTTGCTACCATGCGTGTGGCTTGCTGCGCCAACATGTGGCCAGCGTGCCTAGCGCACATAGCCAGGTAGACCTGTCCCGTTACCATTGTTGCTCCACTTCTCGCCGTCTTTCTCGGGCGGTGACGGCCCGTAGGCCAGCGGTGGTGGTGTTTCTGCCACCACCAATAATTTCCAATTAATTGATTAGTTAATTAATTAGATAATTGTTTGATTTGAATTCAAATTTTAGAAACAAGAAACTATTCAAATGAGATTAGGATAGTTATCTATTTTTGAATTATCCTTCTTTAAATTTGATTTACTTTAGGATAATGTTAGATTTGAATTAATTAAATAAATAGGATATTATCTGATAGTCAATTTAAATTTGAATAGAATTTCTACTATTTTTGAAATAGATAAGATTGCCTATATTATCTTTAAATTTTGATTTTAAATGGATAATGCAAGTTTAAATTTATTAGATAATTATGATATTATCTAGAAATTAATTTGAATTCAAATAGGATATCTATTAATTTTTGAAATTAGATAAGATTTCCTATATTATCTATAGTTTTTAAATTTTGAATTTAAATAGATAATGATTATTTAAATTAATTAGATATTTAATGAGATTAGATATGATTAGATATTATCTTGATAAATCTAATAGTTAATTTGATTTTGAATAGGAAATTTACTAATTTTTTGAAATTAGATAAGATTTCCTATCTCTTTCTATTTAAATTTTGTATTTAAATAGATAACAACTATTCAAATTAATTTGATATTTAATGTGATTAAATATGATTAGATAATTATCCATAAATCATTATAGTTTAAATTTGAATAATTTAAATTTAGTAATTATCTTTAATTTAAATTATTTAAATTAAGGATATAGTTTTTGAATTTAAATTCGAAACTAAATCTAATCAAATTAGATAAAAAAATTACTATCCATAGATTATTCAAATTCGTAATTAATGAGATTAATTAGGAAGAAAAGATTTGAATTTTAATTAGATAAATATTCAATAGTTAATAGTAATAATTATTTATCTAGTAACTATTCTAATCATAGTAATTAGAATATTATTAGAGATAACTAATTAGATTAGTAACTCTACTAATTAATTAGATTAATTAGGTAATTACTTAATATGATTAATTAATTAGAAAGTTATACTTTTTTATAATTAAATAAATTTAATTAATTATAGAAATTTAATAATGATTAGATTTCTATTATAATTAAATTCAGATATGATCTTTATTTAATTATTAGAATTATTTGATCATAATTAGATATACAAACTAGATAAATTAGAAATATTATATGAGTTATAAGTTTCTAATTAATTAGAATTAATTAAAAGAATTTTAATTATTTCCTAATTTAGTATATTATAATTAATCTTTTCTAAATAGAGTTATAGAAATAAGATTTCTATAATTAAAAATAATTATCTTTTATTATCCTTTACATCTTAATGAGTTTAAGATAGTATCTTAATGAGATCAAGATAAGATTAGATAAATTAATTAATTCTTTAATTAATTAATAATTAGATAATAAATGTGATTTATTTTCTATTTATTTAAATTATTCTAATAAGTCAATAATTGAAAAATATTTGATATTTTTAAATTTAGATAAGAATAAATTATGAACTTAATTCTTATACATAGGATAATATTTTTCATTAGAAAACATTAATTATTGAATCTAATTAATTTTGAATTATTATTGAATAATTTTTAATGTGATTAATTTTTATTATTTAGTAATTACTTAATAATTATTAATATGATTAATAATTAATAATTAATATTAATTAATGAGATTAATTATATTAATTAAAAGGATAGTAATACTATAAGGATAATTATTTGCTTTCATGATTTGTAAGGAAATTGGAGCTTGATTTTAATGAGATTAAAATGTTTTAATTTTTGATTAAGAAAATTTTTTAATTATGAGATAACTATGATAATATTTTGTGCGGTGGTACATGACATAAAATATTGATAATTATAAGATAATTATGGTAATATTTTATGTGTTTTAAGGTATTTTGATAATTATGAAATAATTATGTTTTTTTACAAAATACATTCGATATGACTGTCATATTGAGGGGAAGGATTTTAAATTTTTATCCAAAATTATTTAAACCATTCTTCAGTTTTGAAATAATTAATCTTGAGAAAATTAATGAATGTATATAAAATTGTTTATATTCATTACTTGCATTTATAATTATTTGTAAAACTTTTATACAAAATGTTTTTGTAACTGTTTACTTATTTTTATGAATGCACTTGGAATTTAATTTGATTAAATTCTGCTACTAAGAATTTTTAAAATTATTGGTTAAATAATTTAGCGGTTAAAGTTTCTTAGTTAGATTTTTCAAAACTAATATTTTATAAAGGACTTGGTTTAAATACCGTTTTCAATTATTTATCTTTGATTGAAAGATTGTTGATCAAATAATTGAATTTTCTTCAGGAAAAGTTTTGCTTGAATGATTTAGAATCCATAAACATTCTTACTTGATCGTTATGTCCTGTATACTTTTATTGTCTATTATTATAACCATGAGATGTATAATATAGTGTTAGCACTTTAGCTTTAGACAATAATTGTTCGATCATAGCACCATGTTTAGAATAGTATGTCATAATGTCTTAAATTAGCTCATTCTCTTTAAGTCGCATAATTGGATATACATAATTGATTTTGTAGTTACTAAATAAGTTAGATAACTGGGTACAATTAGGATCCCTAAATTTTATAAGATTGAGTAGGAGCGGGTATGAGATATCCATGGTCTCCATCATTGGTTCAATAGTTCTAAAGATGTACCTCGCCTTAGAATCTTGCTGAGTTCCCGTAGGAAGGTTTTCATCTGGGTATTACTTGCATTGAATCTCTTAGAATAAATTTGCTAGTGGACTTTATGTACTGATCTCCCGTAGGAGACTGTATTGTATAAGAAAGCTTGTAAATTGAAATGATGGTTACACACTTAACATAGGATACTATTAACCTCCCGTAAGAGCTATGTTAGTAATTCTATGGACCAATAAGCGGGGCAATTAGCAAACTGGAATATGAGATATTTGTCTTTTTGTCTAAAGTAAATTGTTCATATTTGACTTGTAGATTCACATGATTACCCGTAAGTAACTTGTAATCTATGGTAGGTCAAAATACCTTGACTATTTGTGACAGTCTTAGGAATTCTTACACAAGCATTTTATCTTGTTAGATTTAATGTCAAGTATTCTAAATTCTTTTATATTCAGATAAACTAGCAAACTTAATTGAGTACGAAGAGGATCATAATTAGCATACTTATCCATAATTTATCCACATAATCTTCTTGTTTGATTATATGTCATTACATTTATGTTTCTTAATTTACTCTATGTGTACTACAATATCTTGTACGAATTGTCTGCTGATTTTAAATCAGTTACTTTGATTTGAAAATTACAAGAGTTGATGATTTTATCAAAATTCATTCATTATCTTATACAAGATAATGAATACCCTTGTTGAGGTATTTATTATCTTATGCAAGATAATGAATACCCTTGTTGAGGCGTTTATTATCTTACTGCAAAATTAAATCGAAACAAAGATGTTTATATTCGATTATTTTTTTCCTCTTTATTTAATTGAGAATTAAACTTACTGAATTTAATTGTGAATTGAATTCATTAAATTCGATTATGAATGGAATTTATTTTATGACTTTTATCTAATTGGGAATTTTATCATTTTGCAGTTTTTGAGGAAACACTTTTTCATAAGGTGGATAAGATTTCCAGAAAGAGGAAAGAGACAAGGGAATACAGTACACATAATAGAGTAAGGACATCTATAGAGGCATCACAATATTCAATGAGATTGAATGATAATCAACCTGAGAATACCTCTACTGCAAAGAGGTTAGGATCTTTTCCAGTAGTTGGATCGTCTGGAAAGCCAAGAAAATCTCTCTCAGCTGAGGACATGCGAGATCTCTGGCTAGTAGACTCAGGATCTAGTGTCAATATCTATAACGATTAGAAATGGTTCATTGAACCAAATCAATTAACTGATGCTAGTTGTTATGTGGAAGTCATAGACAATCGAAGAGTTCGAATTAAAGGCATGGGCGATGCTTACTTGAAGATCAATGATAGCTCCATGATTGTGAAAGATTGCTACTACGCACCAGAGTTTAATATGAATGCTCTCTCGGTATCGAAGATGTATAAAGAAGGTTATCACTTCGTGTTTGACAAGAAGTTGCACGTCTTCTATAACAATCTATTGTACTCTGTGGGATAAATGCAAAATAGACTTTATGTCCTTACCCCGAAGCCACAAAGTACATCATCTTCGATTATGAGCATTAGTAAACTCCAAGAGATGATGAAAGACATTAGGGAGGAGTGCAACACCATCGATTGACACAAGCAACTCGGACACATGCCATGTTCAGAAATTCACAGACTTATGGAGCTGGGTTACTTACATGAAGTAGATATCAGCAACGACATAGACTGTGAAGATTACAAGAAGCCTGTAAAGTACAAGCGTCATCTTGCCACTCTTTATGAGAAAGCTGAAGCATGTTTGGAGTGCATACACGTACATATCTGTGAACCTATGGATGTAGTTTCTTATAATAAGCATACATGGTTTATCACTTCTTTTGATGAATATTCGGACTTCAGTCAAGTGTATCTTCTGAAGAAATATGATGAAGTCCTAGATGCTTTCCATGAGTTCGACGGAAAGGTGCGGATGCAATACGACACCAAGGTCAAGAAGTTCAAGATTGAAGTTAAACATGGAGATATCGATTCTCTACATAACCTGCTGAGGCCAACACTAGCTGATCTTGCTATTCATAATGAATATGTGACTATCTATGAGCATAGTCATATGGGAGCTGCTGAGAGGTACAACATCAGACTCAAGCATACCATAGAGCTAATGTACAAAGAGTCGCTGCTGTAAAAAAGATACTGAAATTATGCTTTAAAAACAACTTCGTACATCCTCAATTTCACTCTATCAGATAAAGTTGCTTCGACACTTTTCAGATGTGGATGGGCTATATAGAGAGCTTAGAGCATCTAAAGGTATGGGGTTACAAAATATACCTGTACAAGAAAGTGGGAGACGAAGTTGACAAGAATTCAGAAAAATATTTTCTGCTTGGCTATCTAAAGGGATAGAAGGGCTACCTCCTCTATAGACAATCTATCAATACTACCTTCATCAGTAGAAGTGGAGACTTTTTGGAGGATGAGAGAGAGGTCCGTCAAGAAAATGATGAAGAGAGAGCCTATGATCTTCATTTTCTTTCTTAGTCTTTTGATTTGTTAGTTGGACACTTAATTTTGCTTTTATTGATTTCGGTCATTTGGAACATTTTTGGGTCTTTTAGTCTGTTAATTTAAGTAACTATTTTTTACACAAGTAGGAGATTGTTGGGATATTTATCCTAAAATGTAGATTTCTAATTTTATCTTTTAAGTGTAAATAACTTTCTCTTACATGCAATTATGATATTTGTTAGATTAAACTGTCTCTGTTGAATAATTTATTTATCTGAAAAAGATTCCATGACTTTATTTGTGTATAAAGAAATAAATATGATTAAGTATTAATTATGGGGAGACTTGTTTCTTTATCTAAGTCTGGATGAACTAGTTCATAATCTGTAAATAAAAATAGAATACTTTATTTACTAAAGATTGTAGTGTTTGTCTATCTCAACGGGAATGATGTGTCTCAAATTATTGAAGTATTTGACTTCTGATAGAAACACTAGTATAACATAAATAAGTTATGTGTATTGAACTAGACCAGGTAATATAGAGAATTGAAGTGTCGTAACTCAATTCATATATTACCACAAACCAGCTCTTAGCATATAGATCTTAATCCTTGATGTTTGACTCGACTTGCTTTCATAGGTTATAGCCTTTTTAATTTTTTAAAAGACTAATCTCTATGAAATAAGAGGCGAACTCTAGCATATTAGAGGTTATAATTTCTAAATTGACGGGAACACCAAATAGTTAAGGACACTATACATTAATGCCACTTTAAGGTCTTTCAAGATTCATGGAATAATAAAATCTAAGATCTTAGTATTCGCTTTGTGAATTAGTTGATAATTTTGTCTAAATAGCTATTGAGAACAAAATTATCGACAATATTATTCCTTGATAGAAAGATGGTAACTTAAAGATAAATATGTGTTAGAGAGGTATTACTGTAATTTCACCTATCCAACTACAGCATTGTATAGGAGTTCTATATGTGGTATAGAATATGCTAGATGGATTAGTTAATCAAGGCTAGTTGATTAAATTTTTATAAAAGATATGATATTTAATCTAAGAGTGCAGTATTGGGCCTTTAGTGGAGTGTCCCCTTTACTAATAGTATTTATATAAATACCATAATAAGAGTTATTATGTATTTATCATACTATTGGAGCTTAGATTGTATGGATCCATTAGGTCCCTTGTCTAACTCAACAAAACTCATTAATTGGTTGGTAGTATTTGTGAAATTAGTTTCATGAAACTGTATAAAATAATGATTCTACACAGAAGTTGGTACTTTTATAAATAAATTTCCTGAGTTGGACATATTTATAAAAATAAACCTAAAGCCCAAATTGGAGAACAAGCCCAATCCTAGTTGGACAGAGATTAGCAGTTTTGGGCCCCATATATATAAGATATATGAGAGAAAAAATTGTACAATAACACATACAGTGTCACACACATAAGGCACAAGAAGAAAGAGAGAGAATTTGGCCACTTTAGGCTAAGAGAGAGAGAGAAAAATTTCTTGTAATCTCACAGTCTCATTTCACGTCCCGGTATTCCAAAAGATCAAGAAGGTGTTCTTGATCGTTCTCTAACGTAGGATTCAACTTGGTACCCACTCACCTCTTCAACCAAGAGCAAGAGTATAGACAAGAAGATTTAGGGTTGGAGATTTGATCACCATTAATAAGGAGATCAAGGAGGAGCATGCTACAAGAGATAAATCCTAATCTCATCTCTAGGGTTTATATATCTAGATTTGATTTATGTTATACATGATCTTGTATGTGATATATGTATGTTCTATGGTTATGAAAACTGTTTTCATGTAAAAATTTTAAAACCTAAATCCACTAATTTTTCTGCTGCGTTCATGATATGATCATGTGTATTTCATATTTATATGCATTTATGATTTTTCCTAAGTGTTAGGTCCAAAAACCATCAGCTAGATATCCTGACCCGGCCTTTTTAAATCACTTATTGGGTCTACTTAAGAATAATATGGCCCAATACAATTGCTTAAAATATATGGCCCAACATAGGAAATAAAATTTCCTAACAATCTCCCACTTGGATCACATATGAATCAAATACAATTGTATTACAAAACTGAAGTATGGCCATGAATATGCTATATTATTCCTGAATATCCCCGAAGTTACAATCTCATCTATCAGACATATTAGCATGAAACTACAGCGCTCGTCGTTGCACTTATTTGGATGGTAACTATAACTCTCAATGATCATCGTACTAATACACCCGAATGACACAAATCGAGTATGAAATGTGGCATAGAAATTACACGCAATGTGATTTACCATGTCTATATCTAACTGGTCTACCCGAAACTTTATTGAGATCGACCTTAGTCTCTTCCCTTTAGTGCATTATTGCAAACCCTATGTTAACCATAATGGGAAAGCAAGAAAATATGAAATGCATCATATAATATATTATGAACAGAGTCTACAATGAAAACCATCATCAACCAAAATACTGTAGTATACAAAACATAAATAAGTGTCACATAATAAGTATCTAAACCAAATTACAAACTCTCACTAAAACTACACACCATCCAAAAATACAACACCTATATAAGCAGTGTGCTCGTAAAAAACTTTAGGTGGTAAACCTTTAGTGAGTGGATCCGCTATCATAGAGTTTGTACCGATATGCTCAATTGACACTAAACGACCCTGAACTCTTTCTCTAACAGCTAAGAACTTAATATCAATATGCTTTGACTTTGATGAGCTTCTGTTGCTGTTTGAATATAAAACTGCCGAGTTATTGTCAGAATAAAGCTTCAATGGCCTTTCAATGCCATTTACAACGTGGAGTCCAGTGACAAAGTTACGTAGCCATATTCCCTGATTAGATGCCTCATAACAAGTCATGAATTCTACCTCTATAGTTGAAGTAGCTACGAGTATCTGCTTGGTACTCTTCCAGGAAATAGCTCCTTCAGCTAAAAGAAGGATATTGCCCGATGTGGATCTTTTACTGTCTAGATATCCCGCAAAATCAGAGTCGGAGTACCAATGATCTCCAAAATTTCTGATCTCTGATAAGTGAGCATGTATTCCTTTGTTCTCTGTAAATACCTTATAATCCTCTTTGCTACCTTTTAATGATCCATTCCAGGGCTACTTATATATCTACCCAACATGCCAAATATGAACGCAAGATCCGGATTCGTATATACCTGAGTATACATCAGAGTGAAGCATAAGGAAATTGTTGGATGACTTCTTTATTAACGTTATTCTTCGGGCTTTGACTGAGGCTAAATTTATCTCCCTTAGACACCAGAGTGTCTGTTGGTGTGCACTTATCCATACCAAACCTACTGAGTACCCTCTCGATATAGCTCTTTTGTGACAACCCAAGGATACCCTGAGAGCGAACTCGATGTATCTGTATTCTTCGTAAGAAATCTCTTGGTGTTGTACAATAAGCCTATATCACTGCTTGCCAGTAGTATGTCATCAATATAAAGGACTAGAAAGATAAACTTACTCCCACTGAACTTATTGTATACACAATCATCAACATGATTCACCTCAAAACTAAATAAAAGAATTACCTTATGAAATTTATGATACCATTGGCGGGAAGCCTACTTGAGATAATAGTGAACTTCTTGAGTTTATAGACCATAGACTTTGGATCTCTCGATATAAAGTTTTCTGGTTACACCATATAAATTGTCTCATCAATGTCACTATTGAGAAATGTTGTTTTAACATTCATCTGATGAAGCTCAAGGTCATAATGAGCTACAAGTGCCATAATAACTCTAAAGGAGTACTTCGAAGAAACTGGAGAAAAGGTCTCTTTAAAGTCAATGCCTTCCTTTTGAGTGAAGCCTTTAGTGACAAGATGTGCCCTATATCTCTCAACATTGTCTTTCGAATCCTGTTTGGTCTTAAATATTCATTTACAACTAATGGGCTGTGAACCTTCAGGCAATTTGACGAGATCCCAAACGCCATTATCTCTCATAGACTTCATCTACTCATTCATGATATCGATCTACTTTTGATGATTGGAACATTGTTTGACTTGTGTAAAGTTGATTGGATCATCTTCCATTATCCCAATATCAAACTCATATTCCTGGAAATATACGATATAATCATCTGGAATCGCACTTCTCCTTTCTCTAGTGGACCTCCTTAAAGGCACTAATCCTTGAGATTGTTGAGTTTGCTTTATAGGAGCATTTGCCTCAACTGGGACAGGAACCTCCTGAACATTGTCTTGGACTGGTGCGATTACATCTTGAACAATGATATTATCAGGAATAGGATTCTGAGTGTCCTGACCATTGTCAATAGCAACCATAGGAAGAAAAATGAATTCCTCTTCAAAAACAATGTCCGTAACCTTATTTTCCCTCTTAAACTCAATATTCTCAAGAAATTTGGCATTTTTCATCTCAAAGAAAGACTTTACTGTGAGATCATAAAATTTATAGCCTCTGGATCTTTTAAAATACCCTACAAAGTAGCAGCTTACGGTTCTAGAATCTAGTTTCTTTTCATTAGGCCAGTAAGGCCTTGCTTCAACTGGACAACTCCATATGTGTAAATGACTTATACTGGGCTTCTGCCCAGTCTAGAGTTCATAAGGAGTTTTTGTTACTGCTTTACTCGGTACTCTGTTAAGGATATATGCTGCAGTTTTGAGTGCATCTCCTTATAGTAATTCTAGTAAGGTAGAATGACTAATTTTACTCCTTACGATATCCTTTAGTGTCCTATTGAGTTATTTAGCAATACCATTGATGCTAGGTTTCCCAGGCATAATGTATTGTGGGATGATGCTGCACTCTTCCAAAAACTTAGCAAAAGGTCCTGGACGTTGCTCATTTGATCCGTCATACCGACCGTAGTATTTACTACCATGATCAGATTTGATAGCCTTAATTTTCTTATCAAGCTGATTTCAACCTTAACTTTATAAGCCTTAAATATGTCCAGTGATTGTGACTTCACATAATTAAGTATATGTACTCATAGTGAGATTAATTGTCTATAAACATGATAAAGTACTGTTGTCCATTCCAAGAAGCCGTAGGAAATGGACCATAGATATCCGTATGTATCAGTTCTAAGATACCAGAGCTCCTATTGACACCTAACTTACTAACGTTTGTCTGTTTCTCCTTTATGCACTCAACGTAGACTTAAAAGTCTGCCAAATCAAGGGGACCAAGGATCCTATCAGACATAAGACGTTCAATTCTTTATTTAGAAATGTGTTCTAAGCATATGTACCACAACATCAATGAGTCCTCATTAGTTAATTTTCGTTTTGTACCTCTTGAATTAACATGTAAAGTTTCATTAACAGAGGGTTGGAAATTTAACATATAAAGATTGTCAATAAGAACACCAGTATTAACAATATTCGAATCACACATAAGACTAAATAAATTATTTCCAAAAGAACAAGAATAACCAAATTTGTCCAATACAGAAACTAAAACCAAATTCCGTCTTAAAGATGGTACCACAAAAGTCTCATACAAATCGAAATATTTTTCAAAATTTAAAGTTAATCTAAAGTCCCAATAGCCTCCATTGAAGCTGTTTGGCTGTCGCCCATGTAGATGACTCTTTCATCATTACTTGGCTTTCGGCTCTATAGGCAATCCTGCATGGAAACACTTACATGAGTAGTAGTACCAGAATCTATCACCAAGTGTCCTTAGGTATAGATGTTATATTAACTTCAGAACAAACATAAATGAGAAGCTTACCGTTCTTAATATGCTAAGCTTTATACTTAGCACATTCCTTCTTCAGGTGTCCACCCTTTCCATAAAAGAAGCAACTTTACTCATTTTGCTTCTTCTGTGCCTTAGTAGGTGGAGCCACTGCAGCTTCTTTACCATTATTTATTTTTCTCTTCTTTGCCTTAGAGATAATGGTCAAGTTAGCACTTTTAGGTCTTTCGGCTTTGATTTTCTCTTCCTCTTGAATACAAATGACTATTAACTCATTAATATTCCATTTGTCCTTCTGGGCATTGTATATAGTCTGTAGGTTATAAAACCAAGGCCACAAGTAAATCCTTATTAATTTCTAACTTGAGTTCCTTAAGCTTGCCAACCAAATGAGACATCTGCATGATGTACTCCCTTATATTTCCTTTGCTGCTATACTTCATTGAGATGAGTTTTCCTAAGGTAGTAATCATCTCATCTTTTTTATTCTTGAGATATAATTTCTTAAGAGCAGTAATGAAAGTCTTAGTATTTTCCTCTTTTGGCAAAAAACCCCGCATGATTTTCGGAATAGAGTATTTCATAATCATGACACTCATACGATTAGACTTTTTCCATAGCTCAAAGTTCCTTTTATCCTCAGTGGAACTTTCTTTTGTAAGAGTAGTGGGTTGGTCTTTTCTGAGTGCCAGGTCAAGATCCATACAACCCAGTATAATCATGACATTCTCTTTCCAGGCCTTAAAGTTTATGCCCGTAAGCACAAGAATGGTATTTAAATTGGCAAAAATATTAGCAATAGATCCTGAACAGAGAACAAAATAATACCATAAATTAAACATGCTCACAACTTAAATGTCATATATAGGCATATAATTAATTACAAAATATACATATATGACATATATAAAATAATCACATTAAAGTGGGCTACCATCACAAGATACCTAGCGCAACATTAATAGACCTTCCTTTGGGCCGACGTATTAACTTGCAAGTAGTACTCTCAGGTGTAATAATTAAATACTGATAGTACTACCAAACAATAAACCTTCCTTTGAGCCGATTTATTGTCCACACTGAAACCAAACAACCGTCACATACTCATTATCACAGTTGTGTTTGTTGTCGTGCTAAATAACTACCTTCCTTTGAGCCGATAGTTATCCGCATTAACAATAAATCCACAACATCTTTATACATTAGATTAAACGAAACTACAAAACAGAGGTTACTTTGGCAACATGTTGCTTTATCGTATTTAATCTAATATACAAGACAAATGATGCAAAGAAAATTAACTAAAATGCCCGAAAATCGATTAAAAATAGTCGAAGACTTAAATTTTTCATTGCTGCAAGAATCACTCTACCGGTTGGCAGAAATGGTCGATCGATTCGGGCCTTTCAGTTGATCGAAAACCACAGAGACCAAATTGTGATTTTCGGCAACTTTCGGTCGATCGAAAAGCCACTTTCGGTCGACTGAATCTGACAGTGACTAAATTATCAAATTCGATCTTATTGAAATTGGCTCGTCACTTTATCAACCCTAGAACTAAATAGAGTTTTCAACGGACAAAGTGTGGGTCATTTTAGTCCTTAATAGATCGAAAATAGGTTGAAACTCTATAATTTAAGTAAAAAATAACCGAACTATGCCCCAAAATTGACACAAAAATCAAAATTTTGCCACAAATCATCCTGTTGGAATAATGTTTTCGGTAGACCGAAAACTAGAATCAGTCTGCCGAAAACATTGTTCAAGTACGAATCTGAAAAATTCCAGATTTGCTTAAATAGCTTCAAAAATAAAAAATAAACACAAAAATGATATTTTTTGGCCCCAAATCCAAAATTTGAACGACCCATAAGCCAAAATCTAACCCTCATAGCATCAAATACTCAATAAATCATGTAAAATTACATATCATGCATGTATAATCTAAACCCTAGAAATCTAAATAGGCATAGATTATAAAAACTACAGACATGCTAATAAATTTTAATATGAAATCCCTCTCTAATACCACTTGTTGGGATGAATATGGGATTGCAAATAACCAAACACAAACCCTAGACCATTCATGCAAAACTGATAGGTAAGGATTCATTAAGTATACCTGAGTCCATGATAGACAGTTATAATCTGGATGATGAACCGAAGGCAGAAGCATTAGAAATTGATTTTGATTGCCTGAGGGTTTGGCCTTCCACACAACCTAATCACTAAAATACTCAGATGGAACTTTTTGTAACTGATGGCAGGTCACAGAGAGAATGAGCGTATGTGAAAAGGCAGTGGGGACTATAACCCTAATATTCTCTTTAAATAGTACCCTGTTAGGTATCAATCACATCCAACTAAGTGACTAATATGATATTTATATTGATATCCATACCCAGTTGGATATTCTGACCCAACCTTATTAAATCACTTATTGAGTCTGTTTAAGAATAATATAGCCCAATACAATTATTTAAAACATATGACCCAACATAAGAAATAGAATTTCCTAACATAAATCTCCATTTTCTTTTTGATACCGATTTTATGTTTATATTATATAAATGAAAATCTTATAGGAACACTGGAGTTGGAAGTTGTAAAGCCATTGCTGTGTTCTTCTTTCCAAGGATTTGCACTTTTTTTAAAAAAAAAAAATAGGAAGTAATAATATATGTGGGACCCACTATAAAAGAAAGTCCACTTAAGCTCGTGTTAAAATTTCAATCGGGATGGTTAGCGTTTTTCATTGTTTTAGCATTGCCTGCAAACGTGGCACTCTATTAAAAATGAAAATACCAAAACGCCTCCTATATTGACTGGCCACTTATTTGAAAAAAAAAAAAAGTACCACATCAGCAATAATAGAGCAGAAAAATTATCACCAAATCTATTTTTATTTCTGGCCGACCTACAGGTACGTAAAAGCTTTTACTTGAACACATACCTATAAATAAAAGGGTTTCTTACACTTATACCGATAAAAAATGAAAAGAATTACAAAAATACGGAAGGCACAGTTTTTTTCCAGTTTTCGTACAGTTTTAATTAAGAAAATATCACTTTTTAAAAAATATTTAGAAAATTATCACTTTTAAAATAGTTACTGGTTACCAATTTCTGGAAACTGGTTACTAAAAACTGGTTACCAATTATATATCAGTTATAAAAGTTTCTGAAAACTGGTTACTAGAAACTAGTTACTATTTTAAAAAATGGTATTTTATAAATATTTTTTAAAAAGTGGTATTTTTCTAATAAAAACTATACCGCACCGTGAAAAATGCAAAAGCACCGTATTTTTCCAATTCTTTTCAAAAATACCGTATTTTTTCTAATTTTTCCTAAATAAAATACTTATAAATAGCTTTTGGGAAATAGTTTTATAATACGTCTCTTTACTAAATATGTGTGAGGTAAAATTGTTCAAGTAAAAATACCATTTTCTTGTACTAGAGAGGAAATCGTACATTGTATCACCAACAAAATACTCTTTTGTTGAGAATGGACAAAAAAAAGTCTTTTCGAATGTCTTTAAGGTATAAAGTTACTTGAAGAGTACCTTTAAAGATATTCGTCAAACATATGAAAACTGTTTCTATGAATGATATAAAATTTCTTGGTATGAAATCTCATCATTTTAAATTGTAAATTGTGATTTATTACATTGTATTTGACTAGTAGTTTAAGATTTAGTGGATATGTAAATTTAGTTGATTAAGAGGATGTAAGACAAATTGGTGAAGTTTTGGTTGATATTGATTTCTTTAGAAGTTGGAAAAAATGTGATTTTTTTAACATTTGGGCTTTTATGAAATATTTTGTGGATTTATGATTATCTGAGGTAGTTAGGAAAAAGATTAATATGGTTTAGACTATGGTTATGCCGTCGGTATTTTTGTTTATATTTATGTTTTATTGATTGGCTGTGTTATGGAAAATAAATTAGTTATACATTTTTGAAATTTTTAATATTTGATCACTTTTAGTTTCTAAAATTAGTGTTTTTTTTCAAATTTTTATCTCAAAAAAAAATATATATATATATGGGGCGGGAGAATTTGAACCTTAAACATTCACACTAAAAGTAAGGTGTTGGTGTTGTTACCAATCATGCTATATTTGTGACTATTGTTTTTAAAATTACCTATGATTTCAGATTATCTTTGGTTTTCATTTACAAATTGAGATGGACAATAAAAAATTTTTGTATAAAAAACTAATTAGTCAATAGTTAATATATAAAATAATTATCAGGTAATTATAAGAATTATTTCGTTCTTACATAATTAAGTATAATTTTTAATTATTAAAATCAATTTCAGATAAAAATTTAATTAATTAGTTAATATAGATACTTTAGGATTTATTATGACAACTTAAGTACTAATTAATTATGCCAACAAAGTCCAGAATCAACTTTACTTATCGATTATCATGTTGAAAATAAGACGACATGTAAAATCCAAAACTTTTGCAAGGGTATAATGGAAATAACGAAATTTGATATTAAAATTATTAAGCAATTGATTTAATTTGAATTGTGGGAATTGTCACGCCAAGGACATTAGTAAACACGGAGGAGTTTACTTCAGACAAACCTTGAGAGCCAAGAACCTATTGGAAAATCTAGAAAGATGAAACCTAGTGTTGAGCTGCCATTTGTCAAAATAACCCCAAAATCCCTCAAGTCCCTAGCTTCTCTTCCTCTCCTAGTGACTTCTTCTCTCTCTCTCTCTCACATACACACACTCTTTGCCCTTTGCCCAAAGCCAACTACTGTTGTCACTGGCCTTAAGAGCACCCTTTCACACTCTTTGCCCTCTGCTCAAAGGCAACCACCGTCGTCGCTGGCCTCAAGAGCATTGGTTTGCCTTGACCGACACCCTCCAGAACCCAAAATCTCGAGACCCATTGCCTACAACGCTGTTTGGAATGATAGGAATATTAATTTTTGTAGCAGAAGATTGGCTCAGTAATACTCAAAAATTTTCTCAAAATGATTGACTATATGAATGCATAGTATTAATTCATAAAAAATAGAAAACATAAAAAGAGAATAGATCTAATACCTCTTGTAACCTATCAGCGGATCCTAGTTTTTCTATCTTCTAAACCACAATCTTCGAATCCAAGCATCAAGCACAACCAGATGAACGTGTGGGTGCTGCATACAATTTCTGAAACTCACACTTTTAAGCACTTGCAATATTCTCAGTAGATGAGATTGCAAGAGTTTATTCTACAGAGAGTAGAAAAACTCTCTTCTTTTTCTCTCTAAGTTATGGAGGCTTTGTAAAAAATAACATGTATAATATATTCTGCTAGGTTTTCACCTCATATATATATATATTTATTAAACTATTTTATAAATATTTTAATTAATCATATTAATTAACATATATATATAAAACTTTTTAGCCGTAAGCTTTTTTTTTTTAAAACTAAATGTAAACTTTATATATATAAATTAATTAATCTAATTAATATATATATATATCTCTAAAAAAAAAATACTTCATTTTTAGTCAGTTTTCCAATTTCTGTTTATTTAATTATCCGATAATTAGATATTTTTAAATTCAAAATTTAAATAAATTAGGAAACTTATCCCTCTATAATTTAAATTAATTAATTCAAATTAATTAATTAATTAATTAATAACAATTATTAATTATTGTAGACAAACAATTTATCTAGACAAAGTGTGCAGTAATAGAAATAATGTAATATCCAGTATAGTGTTTGTAAGAGGTGGAATTGGGGACCTATAGACCTATGATTTAAACTCCAATAAATTATGACAATTAATTAAACTCTTTAATTAATTTGTCTAATTTATTAATTCTAGTATTGCTCCAGGACGCGTCTACAGTAGGGGCGCTCCTACGTAGGGCCCTGTCTATTCACCATTGGATGAGAATCTGTATATAAATAAATTCTCCAGAGATTCCCGTTATTCCCCACAGATTCCCATCCAATGATAATTAAGGCATGACCCTACGTAGGGACGCCCCTACCGTAGCCATCCCCATTGCTCCATTAAAAATTTAGAATTGCACTCTTGAAGTTACAGAATTAATTTACTCAGAAAACAGTGAGCAGTCCATTGATTTAATCATTACATGTAGTTCAATCCTTCATAGATAATTCATAATTGGAGCTAGGTCATGTTCCATTTACCTCTCTAATTACATCTTTATTCTTGTATATCATTGATTTTTCAATGAATAATTAATTTATAAATCTATTATAAATTGAGTACTCAAACTGTTCAAGTCCCAAATCAATACACAAGGGAATCATCTTTCTAGCTTCTTAATGGAAGGAATAGATTCCATATTTGTAAGCTATATTCTCAGTCACTCATCTCATCATGCTCCCAAGATTCGAGTATTTCGATCTGTTTTAAAAATAAACCTTTAACAAGTATGTTAAAGAACATAATATTATAAATAGGAGTCTATAATTAAGATTGATTTACATATGATCATCTAATAACATTATTCGAACTCTCAACAGTTAACGGAATTTATGTGAGATTCAAATCATGTCTGGTCCAGTCCTATATAATCAAATTATAAAAAGTACCTTCATTGTGATGTCAACACATCAATAGTCTGGATAAGACTATTACATTCTCAATGTTAATAGACCATACCAGTAATATTTAATTAAAGATCCTATACTTTAATTAATTATTACGGACTATGTTAAGTTTATTATCCAAAAATTTAATCGTCATGTATATAATACTTATATACTAAATTTATAGTCACATAAATAAACTAGGGATTTTCTGATATGTAAAGACATACAAATCATGCACAAATTCAAATAAAAAAAATGTTATTTTATTAATTCAGCAAATATCCAAAATATACATGCTTTTAAGGCATAAATCCTGACAAGGAAAGCTCACCTTCTTCACCATTTTCGGCCACCTCTGGCTGAATCAGACCTCAATGCTTGAGACTAGAGGTAGCTCAGGTCGTGCTCTCCATCAGTCGACCAACTTCACGCCTTGACACCCTTCAGTTGAAAATTTGTCATTGTTGGCCATTGGGAGCAATAGTTTTAATGAGTGACTTTTTTATCTGGTCATTAGATCGCGAAATTGATTGTATCTTTGGAAAGCACTCATCTAGAGAAGAAAATCAACATATCTATCGACCATTGGAGTCATCGATAGATGGAACTTATACTGATGAGGTTTTAGTCTTGTTTTGCGTGTTAAGGCTCGGGTTTAGGCCTAGTAGCTCAGATGACAAACCAAATATGCTTTATAGCTAATTTCGATGTCGCAATGACAATTATTAAGTCTAATCGAAAAATTGAGCAGTTATTGTAAACGTCGCTTTGCAAAGTGACAGACAAAGGTTCAAAAAAGTCAGTCTAGTATCCAACCGAGTAGTAAGGAATAGCACAAGTACCTGATAGCTAGGCTTAGCTATCTTAATATGGCATATGATGGAATTGCCTAACACTTAGGATAAAAAATATACATGCATGCAAATTATGAAAAACACATAATCACATCATGAATGCAGCGGAAAAATAGCAGATTTAGGTTTTAAAATTTTTACAGGAAAACATATTTTCATAACCATAGAACATACATACATCTAATACAGGATCATGTATAATATAAATCAAATCTAGATCCACAAACCCTAGAGATGGGATTATGGTTTACTTCTTATAGCGTGCTCCTTCTTGATCTCCTTATTGATGGTGATCAAACCTCCAACCCTAGATCTTCTTGTCTATGCTCTTACTCTTGGTTGATTAAGTGAGTGGGCATCAAGTTGAATCCTTCGTTGGAGAACAATCAAGAATACCTTCTTGATCTTATGGAACACCAGGATATAAGATGAGACTGTGAGATAGCAGGAAACTTTTTTTTTTCCTCTCACTTAGCCTAGGGTGGCCGATTTTCTCTCTCCCTCTCCCTTGGTATGTGTGTGACACTATTAGTGTTATTGTACAATTATTTCTCTCATATATCTTGTATATATGGGACCCAAAACTGCTAACCCTAATCCAACCAGGATTGGGCTTGTTCTCCAATTTGGGCTTTGGGTGTATTTTTATAAATATGTCTAACTCATATAATTTATTTATAAAAATATCAACTTCTGTGTAGAATTATTATTTTACACAGTTTCATGAAACTAATTTCACAAATACCACCAACCAATGAATGAGCTTTATTGAGTTAGACGAGGGACCTAATGGATCCAAATAATCTAAGCTCCAATAATATGATAAATACATAATAACTCTTATTATGGTATTTATATAAATATTATTAGTGAAGGGGACACTCCACTAAAGACCCAATATTGTATTCTTAGATTAGATGTCATGCCTTTTATAGAGATTCAATCAACTAACTTTGATTAACCGATCCATCTAGCATATTCTATACTACATATAGAATCCCTATACAATGCCGTAGTTGGATAGGTGAAATTACTGTAATACCCCTCCAATACCTATTTACCTTTAAGTTACCATCTTTCTATCAAGGAATAATGTTGTCGATAATTTTGTTCTCAATGGCCATTTAGACAAAATTATCAACCAATTCACAAAGTGAATACTAAGATCTTAGATTTAATTATTCCATGAATCTTGAAAGAACCTAAAGTGGCATTAATGTATAGTGTCCTTAACTATTTGGTGTTCCCATTAATTCATGAGCCATAACCTCTAATATGCCATAGTTCACCTCTAATTTCATGGTGGTTAGTCTTTTAACAAATCAAAAGGCTACAACCCATGAAAGCAAGTCCAGTCAAACATCAAGGATTAAGATCTACATGCTAAGAGCTAGTTTGTGGTAATATAAGAATTGAGTTACAGCACTCCAATTCTTTATATTACCTGGTCCAGTTCAATACACATAACTTGTTTATGTTGTATTAATGTTTCTATTAGAAGTCACATACTTCAATGATTTGAGACACATCATTCCCGTTGGGTAGACAAAAACTACAACCTATAGTAGATAAAGTATTCCATCGTTATTTACAGATTGTAAACTAATTCATTTTGTCTTAGATAAAGAAATAAGTCTCCCCATAATTAACACTTAATTATGTTTGTTTCTTTATACACAAGCAAAGTCATAGAATCTTTTCAGATAAATAAACTGTTCAACTAAGATAGTTTTATCTAGCAAATATCATAATTGCATATAAGAGAAAGTTGTTTATATTCAAAGGGTATAATTGGAAATCTGCTTTTTAGGGCAAATATCCCAATAATCTCCCACTTATCCAAAAAGCAGTTACTCAAAATAATATACTAAAAGCCCAAAATTGTTCCAGATGACCGAAATTAATAAAAACAAAATTTAAGTATTCAACCAACAACTTAAATGACTAAGAAAAGCAATAAGGATCATAAGCTCTTTCTTCATCGTTTTCTTAACGGACTTCTCTCTCATCCTCTAGAAAGTCTCCATTCCTGCTGATGAAGGTAGTATTGGTAGATTGTCTATAGAGAATATAGTCCTTCTCATCCTTTGGATAGCCAAGCAGAAAATACTTTTTTGAATCCCTGTCAACTTCATCTCCAGCTTTCTTGCACAGGTATACTTCGCAACCCCATACCTTCAAATGCTCAAAGTTCTCTACATAGCCCATCCACATCTGAAAAGGTGTCGAAGCAACTTTATCTGATGGAATAAAGTTGAGGATGTACGAAGCTGTCCTCAAAGCATAATCCCAATGCCTTTTCAACAGCAGCATTTCCTTGTACATCAGCTCTATAGAATTCTTGAGTCTGATGTTGTATCTCTCAGCAGCTCCTATACAACTATGCTCATAGATAGTCGCATATTCATAAGGAATAACAAGATTGACTAATGTTGGCCTCAGTAGGTCACGTAGAGAATCTATATCTCGAAGTTCAACTTCAATCTTGAACTTCTTGACCTTGGTGTCGTGTTATATCCGCACCTTTCTGTCAAACTGATGGAACGCATCTGGGACTTCATCGTATTTCTTCAGAAGATATACTTGGCCGAAGTCCGAATATTTTCAACAAAGGTGACAAATAATGTATGCTTGCTGTAGGAAACTACCTCAATTAGTTTGCAGATATGCACATGTACGCACTCTAAACATGCCTGAGCCTTCTCTTGATGAGCAGCAAGATGACGCTTGTACTTTACAGGCTTCTTGCTGTCTTCGCAGTCTATGTCGTTGCTGATATCTACTTCAGGTAAGTGATCCAACTCCATAAGTCTGCGAATTTCTGAACATGGCATGTGTCTGAGTCGCTTGTCTTAGTCGATGGTGTTGCGCTCCTTTCTAATGTCGTTCACCATCTCTTGGAGTGTAGTAATACTCATAATCGAAGATGATGTACTTTGTGGCTTCGGTGTTAGAATATAAAGATCATTCTATATCTCTCTCACACAACACAATTTATTGCTATAGAAGACATGCACTTTCTTGTCAAACATGAAGCGGCAGCCTTCTTTATACATCTTCGATACCGAAAGAATATTTATACTAAACCTCGGTGCGTAGAAGCAATCCTTCACGATTATGGAGCTATCATTGATCTTCAGATAAGCATCACCCACGCTTTCAACTCAAACTCTTTGATTGTCTCCAACTACCAAATGATGACTAGCATCAGTTAATTGATTTGGTTCAATAAACCATTTCTTGTCGTTGCAGACATTTGCATTAGATCCTGAGTCCACTAGCCATAAATCTCGTGTATCCTCAGTTAAAAGTGATTTTCTTGGCCGTACAGACGATCTAACTACGGGAGAAGTTCCTAACATCTTTTCAGTAGAGGTATCCTCAGATTGATTATCGTTCAAACTCTTTGAGCGCTGAGATGCCTCCATAAATGTCCTCATTTTACTCTGTGTACTGTATTCCCTTGTCTCTTTCCTCTACTTGGAAACTTTGTCCATCTTATGAAACTAAATTTTCCAAAACTGCAAAAATAACAAGATTTCCAATTAGACAAAAGTCAAAATATAAATCCAATACATAATCGAATTTAATGAATTCAATTCACAATTAAATTCTGTAAGTTTATTTCTCAATTAAACACATAGGGAAAAATGATCGAATACAAACATCTTTGTTTCGATTTAATTTTGCAGTAAGATAATAAATGCCTCAACAAGGGTGTTCATTATCTTTTGTTAGATAATAAATACCTCAACAAGGGTATAAATTATCAGGAATGAATTTTGACAAAATCACCAACTCTTATAATTTTCAAATCAAATTAACTGATTTAAAATCAGCAGACAATTTGTGCAAGATATTATAGTACACATATAGTAAAATAAGAAGCATTAATGTAATGACATATAATCAAGCAAGAAGATTATGTGTTATGCTTTTATTGGTCATTTGGAAATTAAGGATAAACTATGGACAAGTATGCAAATTATGATCCTCCTAGTACTCAACTAAGTTTGCTAGTTTATCTGAATATAAAAGAATTTAGAATACTTAACATTAAATCTATCAAGATTAAATGCATGTGTAAGCATCCCTAAGAGTGTCACAAATATTCAAGGTATTTTAATCTACCATAGATCACAAGTTACCTACGGGTAATCATGTGAATCTACAAGTTAAATGTGAACAATTCACTTTAGACAAAAAGAGAAATATCTCATATTCCAGTTTGCTAATTACCCTTTTTATTGGTCCATAGAATTACTAACATAGCTCCTACGGGAGGTTAATAGCATCCTATGTTGAGTGTGTAACCATCATTTCAATTTACAAGCTTTCTTGTACTATACAGTCTCCTACAGGAGATCCGTACGTGAAGTCCACTCGCAAATTTATCCTAAGAGACTCAATACTAGTAATACCCAGATGAAGACCTTCCTACGGGAGCTCAGCAAGATTTTGAGGCGAGGCACATCTTTAGAACTATTGAACCAATGATGGAGACCATGGATATCTCATACCCGCTCCCACTCAATCTTTTAAAATTTAGGGATC
>JXTC01000223.1:126404-172650 GCA_002914845.1 Trema orientale
ACTTTTAATTATAGAAATCCTATTTCTATAACTGTATTTAGAAAAGATTAATTGTAATATTCTAAATTAGGAAATAATTAAAACTCTTTTAATTAATCCTAATTAATTAGAAACTTATAACTCATATAATGTTTCTACATTTATCTAGCATTTATATCTAATTATAATAAAATAATTCTAATAATTAAATGAAGATCATATCTAAATATAATTATAATAGAAATTTAATCAATATTAAATTACTATAATTTAATAAAATTATTTAATTATAAAGGATATAACTATCTAATTAATTAATCGTATTAATTAATTACCCAAATAATCTCATTAATTAGTTGTCTAATTAATCTCATTAATTAGTAGAGTAACTAATCTAATTACTTATTCTAACTTTATTTTAATTACTATAATTAAAATAGTTACTAGATAAATAGTTATTACAATTAACTATTGAATATTAATCTAATTAAATTCAAATCTTTTCTATCCTAGTTAATCTTATTAATTACGAATTTGAATAATCTATGGATAGTAATTATTTAAATCTAATCTGAATAGATTTTGTTTCAAATGTAAATTCAAAACTATATCCTTAATTTAAATCAAATTTAAATTGAAGATAATTACTAAATTTAAATTATTCAAATTTAAACTATCATGATTTATGGATAAATATCTAATAATATTTAATCATATTAAATATCAAATTAATTTGAATAATCGTTATCTATTTAAATTCAAAATTTAAATAGAAATAAATAGGAAATCTTATTCTAATTTCAAAAATTAGTAGATATCCTATTCAAATTCAAATTAACTATTAGAATTATCAGAATAATATCTAATCATATCTAATTTCATTAAATATCTAATTAATTTAAATTAACAGTATCTATTTAAATTCAAAATTTAGATAATAAAGATAATCTAGGAAATATTATCCAATTTAAAAAATTAGTAGATATTCTATTTAAATTCAAATTAATTATTAGATAATATCCTATTTAATTAATTTAAATTTAACATTATCCTAAAGTAAATCAAATTTAAAATAGGATAATTGAAAATAGATTACTATCCTAATCTCATTTGAATAGTTTCCTATTTCAAAATTTGAACTCAAATTAAATAATTATCTAATTAATTTGGAAATTAGTGGTGGTGGCTGAAACACCACCACCGTCAGCCTACGGGCAGTCACCGCCCGTAGGGGCGGCTAGAGGCAGAGCAACGGAGTGGGAACAAAGCGGCGCTGCCTGGCTACGGCGCACGATAAGGCCGTGCGCGCCAGGCATACCGGCCGCGCGTGGGTGGTGTGCTGGCCGTGCAGGCAGGCTGTACGCTTGGCAGCAAGTACCGCGCTCAGGCCACCCGCGGACTCAGCACGCNAGCCACAGCACAAGTCGCGCGGGAGCGCGGCACGGGCCGCGCGCTGGCGAGCTGCGCATGTGGCCATGCATGTAGGCCGTACAAGGTAGCCTGCGCGCAGGACCCGCATGCATATGGCCTGCATGGCTGCGCCAGCGCCCGCGTATACGGGCCGCGCACAGGCAGCTGCCCGGGCAGGGTTGGTTGGCCAAAATTTTTTTTTTCTTTAAATGCTGGAAAAATTAAAAAAACATTAAAAAATTCTAGAAAAAATCAGATTTTCAAATCTATTGAAAACATATTCATGAATCTATCAACCATAAAATTCAAGAAAACCTAAACCTAATTTTGCTAGAATCACAATCCACAATTTTTCTCACCATGTAAAAATCAATAGTATACATAATTAAATTTCATTCATCACTATGAATCATTTAACTATAATAAACATAAATTAATCAAGCTCAATCACATAACAATGATCATACATCTTTATATCAATATTATGCTATACATAGAAACCTAGGTTCTGATACCAATTGATGAATTGCCTAACACTTAGGACAAAAAATATACATGCATGCAAACTATGGAAAACACATGATCACATCATGAACGTAGCAGAAAAATAGCAGATTTAGATTTTAAAATTTTTACATGAAAATATATTTTCATAACCATAGAACATACATACATCTAATAAAGGATCATGTATAACATAAATCAAATCTAGATGCACAAACCCTAGAGATGGGATTAGGGTTTACCTCTTGTAGCGTGCTCCTTCTTGATCTCCTTGTTGATGGTGATCAAACCTCCAACCCTAGATCTTCTTATCTATGCTATTACTCTTGGTTGATTAAGTGAGTGGGCACCAAGTTGAATCTTTCGTTGGAGAACGATCACAAACACCTTCTTGATCTTATGAAACATCGGGATATAAGATGAGACTATGAGATGGCAGGAAACTTTTTTTTTCCCCCCTTCTCACTTGGCCTCGGATGCCCGATTTTCTCTCTCCCTCTCCCTTGGTATACGTGTAATACTATTAGTGTTACTGTACAGTTTTTTTTTCTCATATATCTTATATATATAGGACCCAAAACTGCTAATCCTAGTCCAACTAGGATTGGGCTTGTTCTCCAATTTGGGCTTTGGGTGTATTTTTATAAATATGTCCAACTCATGTAACTTATTTATAAAAATAACAACTTCTGTGTAGAATCATTATTTTACACAGTTTCATGAAACTAATTTCACAGATACCATCAACTAATTAATGAGCTTTTTTGAGTTAGACAAGGGACTTAATGGATCCAAATAATCTAAGCCCCAATAATATGATAAATACATAATAACTCTTGTTATGGTATTTATATAAATATTATTAGTAAAGGGGACACTCCATTAAAGGCCTAATACTGTACTCTTAGATTAGATGTCATGCCTTTTATAGAGATTCAATCAACTAACTTTGATTAACCGATCCATCTAGCATATTCTATACCACACATAGAATCCCTATACAATACCGTAGTTAGATAGGTGAAATTACCGTAATACCCGTCCAGCACCTATTTACTTTTAAGTTACCATCTTTCTATCAAGGAATAATATTGTCGATAATTTTGTTCTCAATGGCCATTTAGACAAAATTATCAACCAATTCACAAAGTAAATATGTACTAGAGGGAGAATACGGTAATTTTACCCTACTAGTACGGCATTGCATTAGGGGTCTGCAGGTATAGTATATGCTAAATGGATCGAGCTAATATTTTATAATAAGCTTCACAGAAAATAAATGACATTTAGTCCAAGAGTTCAGTATTGGGCCTATAGTGGTGTACCCTAATATTAATGGACAAGGCTTAATCATAATTATGAGTTAATTACGATTGTGGGCATATGATCCATTCACTACAACAAAAAAGGCCTTTCAAGGCACTTCTTAAGAGAGAGGAAAAGTAGAAAAAATCGGCCACGCTAAGGGATTCACCATCCTTGGTGTTTTGGCCATCCTGAAAGAATTGGTTCAAGAAGATTATCTTCTTGTTCGTCTACGGATCTCTTTGTTAGGAATCAAGAAGGTGACCACCCATCGGATCAATCAAATGGCTTTCAAGAATAGATGGAAAGACGAGAAGGTTGTGGAGCAAATCCAGGTATTGTTCTTGTCTAGATCAAGAGCTAATTTATGTTAGATTATTATCCGAAATGTTTTGTAAAGAGAAAAATTTTAAATGACTAATTCCGCTACGTTTCTAGATTTTACAAATCTATGGTGTTCTTAAAAATGATTTTATGAAAATATTTTTTGGAATTTATTCCAGTAAAAACCAGCAATTGGTATCAAAGCATGGTTTTATTATTGATCTAGCATATTTTACTCCGATATATTCTCTTGTTGATTGATGTTTTCGATTTTCGGAAAGTTTTATTATGTTTGGTCTTGTTCATATTAAGAGTATGCTCTAGTTTGTATGATGGTCAATAGATTCAATGAGTTTGAATGATTATTTGATTAGATATTGCTATGAGATGATGATCATGTTTCTTTTTTATTTTCGTTTCCAGTATGTTTCTTGATTTCTATGTGTTCATGTTTTATGTTCTTAATAAAACTATGTATAGAAATGTTTTGATCTTTAATTGTTTTTAAGTTTTTTATGAAAACTATTTTTCAATTAAAAAAAAAACGAATGAAACAATGGAGCGGTGCATGGCTAAGAGCCGTGTGCATTACCCTCGAAAGCCCTGTAGGTGTGACCGGTGCGCTGGCCACGTGGGCACGGCCCCGTGCGTGGCCACGCGGGTGAGGCATTGTTGGCCACGTGGATGGGATCCGCGCTTGGCCTACGGGTTGCCTCCCCGCACAGGCCGCTTGGGATCACCCCATGCAAGCAACATGGGCATGGCGCCCTGGCCGCACACATGGCCTGCGGGCGGCTATGCCGCACATGCAGAGCGCGATCACCCTATACATGCCGTGCGGGCACGGCCCCGCTGGCTGCATGGATGAGATCCGGGCGTAGCCTGCGGGTGGCCAGCCCGCGCATGCCGCCCTGGTTCACCCGCGCCTGCAGCGCAAGTACGGCCCCGCTGGCCGGCGAATGTGATCCGCGCATGGCCTGCAGGTGGATATGCTGCGCATGCCGCGTGGGTGGCAAATTTGTAGTAACTGCTTGTTACGTGGTTTTAAAGATTCAGTTATTTCTTTTAAGTGAAGTCTAAATAACAATTCTTTTAGTACCATGAGATTTGTAATTATATAAACTTGTTGTTGAAAAATATTAGGAACGTGAGTTGTACCTAGAGCAAAGGGCATTTCATAAGAAAAAGCGAAAGCTCAGAAATAAGATAAGTAATGTCACACTTGCAATGTAAGAAATTCTTTGTTCTGTGAATTTGTAGAATTTGTGGATATAGAATCTGTGGATATGTGTACATACGTATTTATTATTCAGCTTTGCATGAGACCTGAACACGTGGTGTGTTTATATTGTCTGACGAGTATTGATGAATAGGGTGTGGCGGGCCAGCGCCCAAATATATGATATGGGTCCTTTAGGAACACTCTGGTTCCTTTGGGAACACTTTAGTCTTTTCGGGAATATTATGATTCCTATGGGAACACTTTGACGGCAGTACGGGGTGGAACTTTGCTGTACATAGAAAGGATTCTCTGGAGCTCAAGACCTTCATATAGCTCATGATACATTATAGGTTCTCTAAGTGGCTTATTATGCAATTCACGGTCTTGTCAGACAATACAATATATACAGGGATCCTAATCAAATAATTATTTGTTTAACATTATATGCATTATGCATCTGCATACACTACTTACTGAGTTTTATACTCATAAATATTCTTACATTGTAGAAGGTACTGTTGATATGTGAGTTTGGACGAGGAGCATAGACTTTTTGACCGCGGCTTGTGTATATAAGCATTTTGACGCTGTGGTTTCCTGATAAAGAATTTTGTACCTATTTTGAGTGTATGTATATTATGTATATTTTTATGAGAGCCCACTTTATGAGTATGTATATGCATATTCATTATACTATGTGTAATTATGAGTGAAGTTTTCTTTTTCTTCTAGAAAGTTTAAAATTTTTTAAATTTTTACTATTTATCAGTTATAAGTTGAGTAGCATCTCCCGATTTCACTAAATAATTATATAAATGCCATTACACACGTGTGTGGAATCGGGCGATATTACAGTACCAATAGTATTTAATTAAAAATCTCATACTTTGATTAATTATTACAGATTATATTTAGTTTATTATCCACAAATTTAATTTTCATGTATATAATACTTATATACTAAATTTGTGGTCATATTAATAACTTAGAGAATTTCTGATATTTAAAGACATACAAAGTATGTATAAATTCAGATAAAAAAATATCATTTTATTAATTCAGTAAATATCCAAAATTACATACTTTTAGGGCATAAATTCTAACGGAAAGAATTGCAATAATTCAAATTTAAGGTAAACAAGTTTTGTACCTATAAGATAAATTTTTTGTAACTTTCTCTTACTATAAGTATTCATGAGAAAATAGGTGCACTACTTTAAAACGTATAATTACAAACCAAGCTCCTCTATCACTTTCAGTAAAAAATTCATGGGTAAATGGCCTATAAATTCACTCTTTTTTTCTTTCTTTTTTCTTTTTTTCGAATAATAGCCTATGGAAAGGATAACTCCATGTCTTCTTCCTCTTGAGGTGTCTTGGGACATTGTATCTTAAAAAAGATAACTCCATGTTGAGAAGATAACTGTCCTTTCTTGGAGTTTTGCGTTGAAAAACGAATTAGCAACTTATTAATATAAGATGCTTGAGACAGTGCCAAAAGTCTTTTCTTGCGATCTCATATAATCTGGATCCCAAGAATATAACTTGTTTCTCCTAAATCTTTCATTTGGAATTGCTCTGCTAGCCACTTCTTTACATTAGATAACGTTTTCACATCATTTCCAATGAGCAAAATAGCATCTATATAAAGAACTAGGAAGACTGCTTTCTTATCTTTGTTGTACTTGTATACATAAGGTTCATCAATATTTTGATGGAAACTATAAGACTTGATTGGCTCATTAAATCTTAGATTCTATGATCTTGAAGTTTGCTTGGGTCCATAAATAGACCTAAGTAGCTTTCAGACTTTCTGCTCTTGGCCTTTTGATACAAAATCTTCTGGTTACACCATATAGATGCTTTCATTAGGATAGCTATTCAAAAAAGCTATCTTGATATCTATTTGCCATATCTCATAGTCTAAACTAGCGGCAATGGATAGGAGTATGTGTATAGATTTAAGCATGGCTATTGGCAAGACAGTTTCTTCATAGTCAACTCTTTTTTTTAGGTATAACCCTTTGCCACTAACCTAGTTTTGAACGTTTCAACTTTTCCATCTATACCTCTTTTTCTCTTATAGATCCATTTTTATCTAATAGGCCTGATATCTTTAGGTAGATCTACAAGTTCCCAGACAGAATTGGAATACATAGATTCCATTTCTTGGTCCATAGTCTCTTGCTATTTTTTATTATTAGAATCTTCCATTGCATACTTGTATGTTAACGGATCATCTTGGCTATTATCAGAAACAGCAATATATGCCTCTCCAACTTCCCTGTAGCGAATAGATGGTCTAATAACCCTCCTATTACGTCAAGCTACCAAGGTATTCTAATCTGGAAAAGTAGTCTCATAATTTTGTCGTTCAACAACTGTTGTTGGTTGTGGTCTGATCTGATCAGAAAGTAATTCTTTAGTATTATTTTACTTCGAGGTTTGAAATCTGTCATATAGTCATTTTCAAGAATAGTGGTACTTGTCGATATAAATGCTTTTTTGTCTTGAGGATTGTAGAACAAACCTCCTCTTGTACTTTTTGGATAGCATACAAATAAACAAACCTCTGTTTGCAGTTCCAACTTCCCAGTCTTTCTTTTCAGTACATATGTTAGGCAGCCTCACATGCGAATGTGACACAAACTAAGTTTGTGTCTATTTCATAACTCTAGAGATGTCTTTTGGATAGACGTGGAAGGTACTACATTCAAAATGTAAACTACAGTTTGGAGTGTATAACCCTAGAATAAGAGTGGTAGGGAGGAGTGGCTCATTATTGACCTAATCATATTAAGCAACGTTCTGTTTCTCCTTTCTACAATACCATTCTGTTGCAGTATTCCAGGTGCTGTGAGTTGGGATAGGATGCCATTCTCCAACAAGTGATCATTCAATTCGTTATCGAGATATTCACCGTCTCAATCTGATCGAAGAATTTTTAATAACTTACCTAATTGCTTTTCAGTTTTTGCTGTGAACTTTTCGAAGGTTTCAGATTTTATTAGTATTAGGTATATGTTAAGTCCATAAAATTGGAGTTATCTAGTGCTATTATACCTTAAGTTTTACTATGTTCTTATTTGAATTAATTTGTTTTAAGTATTTTTCTTGTTGTTTTGATGTTTTATTTGTTTATCTTGATAGGAAAATGAAACAAAAGTGTTTGATGCAAAATGAGGTAAATTTGTAACTCACAAATGGATTTTTCAAGCCACTGTGATTGAAGTTGAATCCTATACGATAGTAACGTAATGAAAATGAGGTAAATTAGAGTTAAAACGAAGAAATAGTGCATCCGAGAAGTTAAGGTGCCAAACCTGTGGAAATGTAATGCTGGGGCACCAAAAAGTGGCATCGCAACACCAAGTCTCGGGAATTTTTGGTGCCACAGTGACAACAATGGTGCCGCGGCACCACCCACTGCGTCCTGAGTCATAATTGACGGCAGAGATCAATTTTTTGATAATCCAAGGGTCTAACTTTAGCTTGCCTTAGGTTTGCACGAGCCATCTCTTTAAAACCCAAGCTTTGGGGTTGAAAGAGGCATGTTGAGATAGAGAGAAAGAGAGGGAGGCAGCCATGAAAGGCAAGGAAGAAGAATAAGAAGAAGAAGAAGATATGCTACAATCCTCTATCTCTTGATTTCCTCCACAACATCACCACCTTCCTTTGTTTATGCCATCTTCTCTTTATTTTCTTGTGAGTTTTTGTTTGTATTTTTTATATTTAGAAAGTGATATTGTTGAGAGAGAATCTTTGAGGGAGAATTCAAGAGAACAAAAACCAAGTTTGGAGGAGGAGGTTGACAACCTCTATAAACATCTTCAAGCTCTTCAAAGAGGGAAAATTCTAAAACTCTTTTCTCTTTGATATTTGTATTTCTTGATTCTGTTGTATTGAAATATTATTGTTCTCAATTTATATTATGAACTAAACATTTCTTGTCTAGTTTTACTATATGAACCAACCTAGTACTTGTGTTTGTTTATTTTTCTCTTTTTGTTATTAATCAAATCCATTGTTGAGTTATTTGTTTTGTCTATGCTTATTGCTTCTATTTAATTGATCACTAAATACATTGTTGAGTGAAACCCTTGTGAACTTGAGAAGGAAAATTTAGGTTTGGACATAGGTAGAATAACATAAGATTACCTAGTTTGGGGTAAGTTTGCATAGGATGGTAAAGATGATAAGAGCTCAATAATAATTCATATCACATCACTGAAAAATTACAGAATATATATAGGCTAACTACAGCCTTTACAATCAGTTAAAAAGGAAACAAATCAAAGAATAAAACCTCCTAGAATTCTGCCTAATCACACATGATACACGGCTATTTACAGCTAACAAAAAATGACAGCTAATCCCTAAATACAGCAACTCTTAATCCCCTAAAATCAGCCACACAATCTTTCCTTAATCTCAGTCTGAGATTTCCAACAGAATATACCTATGTGACTTGTGCAGCCTTTGTGTGAGAATAACTAAACTTAATGAATATAATCAATTTATGTTAGGAGTAATATATTAGCTTGTCTAGATATTTTCACTTATGTCTTGAAAAAGAATTTGTGAATACATTCGAATTCTCAGTTGACAACTCTAATGGATTAATTAGTGTAAGAGGGAAATTAGGATATTGTGTGTTTAAAGAATGGTTAGGGAATTAGTAAATCTAGACATTTTTCTTATTGTTTATCTTTTATTCATTTTGTATGCTAGTTTAGTTTCCTTGGTTTTATTTCTTCAAAATTTATATATTGTTTGTTTGGATAAAGTTAGGATTGACCAATTTTAATACTTAGCTTAAACTTAGTAATCAATCCTCGTGGGTTCGACACTCTAACTCCTAAATCTATATTATTTATGACCGTGTGCACTTACATGGGAGTGTGTGATTTTATAATTACACATTCTAACCAACAAGTTTTTGGCGCTGTTATCGGGGATTAAAATACTATTTCTTTGTTAATATTAATACCGATCAACTCTAATTTTATTTCAAACTTTTCTTTTTTTACTTTTTTTTGGGCTCCTTTGCAAAATACCCTTTGCAGAAAGTGATTTTAAGTAAGCACACCCACTTTTATAATTTTTGTGTAGTTATACCTTTTAAGTAAAATATTGATTGTGAAGACTAATATATCCCTGATAGTATGGTAGCAGCTAGCACTAGGTTTTTTCCTCATTTCGCGTCCTCTTCTTCTCCTTTTTCCTTTTCTTCCTCACTATTATTACTCTATTTCAGCAGAAAACATGAAGACACCAGCGGAAAAGAGAGAGTTTTTTGTTAATTAAAGGTCAAGAACGTGATCCTCCTTGTCATTACACTTTCCTCTTCGACTATTTTCCCATTTCAAAGTTCAAGCGTCTAATGAAGTAAGTAGAAATTACATTTCTAAAAAATTATTTGTTAGAAATTACATTTCTAAAGAATTTTTTTTTGTCAATATAAGTTTGATTAGTTGATTAGAAGTTATTTTTCAGTAGAACTTAAAACTATAGTGGAAAATAGAGAGTTTTTGGTTATTTTTTGAGTATGAAAAGCTGTAAACCGGAAAATGAGTTGTAAAACAGTGACATCCGTTGTGAAGAAGAAACCCAGATCAGGATAGACAGGTCTGTCTAGTTTCTAGACAACTTGTCTAGAACTTGACGAAATAGACAAGTCTTTCTAGTTTCTAGGCAACTTGTCTAGAACCCGAAAAATTATACATTGTCTATTACGCTTGACAGTATTGTTGAGTCTTGTCCTAACGATTGCATATCTAGGCTTTTGACACTACATAGACAGTTCTAGACACACCTGTCGAGCAAGAGACCAACAGTTTTCATCCAGCTGCTAGACACTTCTTGACTAAGCAAGACACATTGTCTATTATTCTCGACAGTGGAATCGAGTGACTAGACATTGTGTCTAGAGAGTTGGACACTTTTGTCTAAACAGTAAATATTGTCGTCTAGAAAATAAAGAAACATATCTAGCCACTAGAAACACATGTCTATCTACTAGAAACACATGTCTAGCAACTAAAGACATATGTCTAGCCATTAGAAACATAGGTCTAGCCACTAACACATGTGAAACCTAACTGAATTTAGTATTTAATGTTTGCTAATATATATGCCTTCTTTCCTTTTCTACTTTATTTTTTGTTCAGATATGTCATCAACACTCATAATAATATTATATGATGGCGTTTGGGAAAAGAATGAAGGTTCTTGGAATTGAAATGAAAATAGACAACGATCAAGATGTATTGTGGTTGAACCGAACATAACTTTCAACCAGCTGGTAGATGAGATATATGAAAGTACAGAAATTAACAAGAATGTCTTTGACATAGAATTGAGTTACATGCCAAATGTTGTAATAGATATAGTTCCAATAGTTGTAAAAAAGGATAGAGACGTGATGGCTTTCATTTGTTGGCAAAAGAAAGACAATATCCCACTATGTGTGACATTAGTGAGAAAGACAGAAAATATAGCTTGTAACAAAGCATTTGTTTCGGGGCTTGATGATATAGCAAATCTAAGAGAAGATAATAATGATATGCATCATAGGGGGGAAGATGACACAAACGTCGATGATGGTGGTAGCAGTGATGATGATGATGATGATGATGATTTTGATGATGATGATGAGGAGGAGAATAACGACAACAACAATGAGAATAATGATGAGGTTGCACTTCTTATCGAGCCTGATATTGGCAACATAAATCAGGAAGTCCCATATGATGGAAATATATTTTGTGATGATTACTTTGATGGTGCCTATATAAACAGTGTTCCAAATATTGGTCTTGAATCTCATTCTATTGAAGGAAACCAAGATTCATTGATGCAAGATACAGAATCATCTTCACTTCCTCTTATGTGCACTTTTGAGGCTCAGCTTGTTCTTAATGGAGAGACGCAAATAGCTAGCATGTCAAACTCAGTTGCACCATTGATCATTGATAAAGATTATTTTACAGTTGGTCAGTATTTTATTGATAAGAAGGAGTTAAAGAGTAAAGTACACATGCTTGCTATACGGAAGAACTTTGAATTCAAAGTGAAGAAATCAGACAGAACTCTATTGGTATTGGTTTGTATTAACTTGAATTGCAAGTGGTGAATTCGTGCAATGAAATCATCTGTCACAAATTATTTTGTCATCTGTAAGCATTTAAATAAGCATACTTGTTCCTTAGTAATGCGAAAGAATCATCACTGCCAAGCAACCAGTTTTATAATTGGAGATCATATAAAATCAAGATATAAAGGTATGAAAGTAGGTCCGACTCCACATCAAATAGTCAACGATTTGCGTATTGATCTCGGTATGAAGTGTAGTTACTGGAAGGCTTGGTACCCAAGGAAGCATGCACATAAGCTTGTTAGAGGTGATCCAAAAATGAGTTATAGTAAGCTCCCATCATATTTGTACATGCTTCAGAAGACGAATCCGGGTACGTACACTAGAATTGCACTTGATGCTGATAAGAAATTTAGATACTTATTTATGTCTTTGGGTGTATCCATTAGAGGTTTTCGTTATATGAGAAAAGTTATATTCTTAGATGGAACTTTTTTGAGATATGAATTTAGAGGTACTATGCTTATTGCAACCGCACAAGATAGAAATGTCCAAATTTATCCTATTACTTTTGGTATTGTTGATTCTGAGAATAATAAATCTTAGGAATAGTTTATGACCAAATTACGAGATCAAATACCTGATACCAAGGACTTAGTATTTATTTTAGACAGACACAAAAGCATAGCAAGAGCAATTGCGAAAACTTATGCATTCGCACACCATGTAGTTTGTATATGGCACATGGGACAAAACATCAAGAAGTATTTTAGGAATGCTAGTTTAAAACGTTGGTTTGAAGACATTGCAAGAGTGTATAGAGTGTTTGAATTGAGGACTCTATTTACTGAGCTTTCTCATAAGCATCCTACTGTTGCTAGTTACCTTGAGCTTAAGAAATGTGAACGTTGGTCAAGGGCTCATTTTCTATGTAATCGATACAATATTATGACAAGCAACAATTCAAAGTCATTGAACAGTTCTTTCAACGAAGCACTAGGTTGGCCAATAATTGCTTTATTAGAGCAAATAAGGAATACTCTAGGTGTTTGGTTCTATGAACATCACATGGAAGCAGAGAAATGTAAGTCTCCAGTTACAGTTGAAGCTGAAATAATTATAAAAAAAAAATTTGTCCAGCCATGCAACATTAGGGTCATTCCTATTAATCAGTTTGAGTCTAATGTCAAAGATGAAATACTTGATGGGCTTGTTAATCTTGAAGAACTAAGTTGTAGTTGTCAAGAGTTTGACATTGACAAGATTCCATGTGCACATGCCATAGCAGCAGCACAACATCAAAGTATAAATGTGTATAGTCTATGCTCAGATTTTTTCAAGACTGACTATTGGAGGATGGCATATGCAGAGTCTATTTATCCTGTACCTCGAGAAAAAGACTGGGATGTGCTAGAAGCAACAAGTGCTATTATTGTTAATGCACCAAATAAAAAAACTCGGAGTGGGAGACCGAAGACAAAAAGGAATCGTTCCATTGGAGAGTTTTCAAAGAAGAAGAGAAAAAGTTCAACTGAAGAATCAGGAAAAGACAAGAGAATCAAATCTGTCGAGGCTCCACCCAAAAAAAAAAAAAAAGAAAATGCTCAAGTTGTGGAATTTATGGATATAACAAAACTTCATGTAAAAACCTTATGATGTCCTCAACAAATAGTCCTAGTACGTCCTAAGTATTATCATTATCTTTCTTGTATTTAGTATTATGATTGTTGTGTGTTATGTGTCACAGAATAAGACTTCATTTATTATGGTTTATTTGAAATTGTGTTTGTTGTGTATTACATGTCACAGGTCGATATACTTGTCAAAATCTCGACAAAAGTGTCTATCAGATAGATAGCTTGTCTAGAAAGATATACAAAAGTTTCTATCAGATAGACAGCTTATCTGGAAAGCTAGACAAAAGTGTCTACTCGATAGACAACTTGTCTGGAAAGCTAAACAAAAATATCTACCACATAGACAATATGTCTAGAAAGCTAGACATCTCGTATCTGATGATATTACAAAACTCACTAATTGTGTAATTATATGTTATTTAATTTGGTTTATGTCAAATTTTATTTCATTATAGTTAGTGTATAGCAGATGGATAGCCTATTTGGAAAGCTAGACAATAGTATCTATCCGATAGATAGCTTGTCTTGAAAACTAGACAAAAGTGCCTACCCAATAGACAGCTTATCTAGATAGCTATGCAAAAATATCTACCACATAGACAACTTGTCTAGAAAGCTAGACAACTTGTCTAGAGTTTGTCACTCAAATAACACATTTGAACTATCGACAACACGTGTGTAATAGCTAGGCTCCTTCTTTGTTAAAAAAAAAACAAAGTTGTAACTAAGTTTCATTATAATAGTGACTAAGTTTCTAATAGTAGTGAACAAAATAGTGATGATAATTCAAAACTCACTAATTTTAAAATTTAATATACTTATTACTTTTTTTTTGGTAATTTTGAAATTTAATATACTTATTACTCTTTACACTTAGTTATTGAGTTTCTAATTAGAAAGAACAAAGTTATGACTAACTTTCCAATAATAATGGTGACATATTTTCATTGTAGAGTGATGATAATTTAAAACTTATTAATTTTATAATTTAATATATTTATTATACATTACACTTAATTATTGAGTTTGTAATTAATAAAGAAGAAAGTTACGACTAGGTGACATATTTTCATTTTAGTAGTGCCTAAGTTTCTAATAGTAGTGAACAAAGTAGTGACTAAGTTTACAAAACTCACTAATATTGTAATTATATTATATTTAATTTGGTTTATGTCAAAATTTATTTCATTATAATTAATGTTTAACAAATGGATAGCCTGTATGAAAAGCTCGACGATAGTGTCTATCCGATAGACTACATATTTGTAAACCTGGACAATAGTGTCTATCAAATAGACAACTTGTCTTTAAAACTAGATAAACGTGTCTATATGATAGACAGCATGTCTAGATAGCTATACAAAAATGTCTACCACATAGACAGCTTGTCTCAAAAGCTAGACAACTCGTGTCCATAACTTAGACAACATGTTTGGAAAGATTGATAATATGTGTCTAATAAATAGGCTCTTTCTTTGTAAAGAACAAAGTTATAACTAAGTTTTCAATAGTAATGGTGACATATTTTCATTATAGTAGTGATGATAATTCAAAACTCAGTAATTTTGAAATTTGATATACTTGTTACTCATTATATTTAGTTATTGAGTTTCTAATTAGAAAGAACAAAGTTACGACTAACTTTCTAATAATAATGGTGACATATTTTAATTGTAGCAGTGACGATAATTCAAAACTTATTAATTTTGTAATTTAATATACTTATTATACATTATACTTAGTTATTGAGTTTGTAATTAATAAAGAAGAAAGTTGTGACTAGGTGACATATTTTCATTTTAGTAGTGCCTAAGTTTCAAATAGTAGTGAACAAAGTAGTGACTAAGTTTACAAAACTCACTAATATTGTAATTATATTATATTTAATTTTGTTTATGTCAAAATTTATTTCATTATAGTTGGTGTCTAGCAGATGGATAGCTTATATGAAAACCTCGACAATAGTGTCTATCCGATAGACAACGTATCTATAAACCTAGACAATAGTGTCTATCAGATAGACAACTTGTCTTGAAAACTAGACAAAAGTATCTATATGATAGACAGCCTGTCTAGATAGCTATACAAAAATATCTACCATATAGACAACTTGTCTCGAAAGCTTGGGAAGCTCGGCAATAGTGTTTATCTGATAGACAACTTATCTGGAAAGCTAGACATATGTGTCTGATGATATTACAAAACTCACTAATTGTATAATTATATTGTATTTAATTTGGTTTATGTTAAATTTTATTTTGTTATAGTTAATGTCTAGTAGATGGATAGCCTGTTTGGAAAGTTCGACAATAGTGTCTATCTGATAGACATCTTATCTTGAAAGCTAGATAAAAGTGTACCCGATAGACAATCTGTCTGGAAAGCTAGACAAAAATATCTACCGATAGATAGCCTGTCTAGATAGTTATATAGAAATATTTATCAGATGGACAACTTGTCTAGAGAGCTAAATAAAAATATCTACCCGATAGATGATTTGTCTGGAAAGTTAGACAAATCTGTCTATCAGATAGACAAAAGTCTCTAAAGTAGTAAAATATCCTCAGAATCTTAAGAAAATTAATGAACCTGAACATATAATAAATTGGGCATATTATATTGAAACATGTTTTCCGATATACAAGTCAATCAGTATTTAACCTAACAAAATAGCGAGATAAGTTCTACCCTAAACCTTATGGATCCCAATCTCTGCTATAAATTTCACAAGCCATCTTTTTTCGAAATAGACCAATTTTGTCATCATGAACGCCAGATAAGTCGAGTCCATTCATATGGAATTCAATATGCTTAATAGCGTAGATTCCGCAGTCCCCACTGCATGAAAACAAAACAAAATAAATTTAATTTCAAGAGACTTTAAGAAATAATGTAAAACAATTTACAAGTTTATGTACCTTAGTCGGTTTTGAGGAATATTAGGCATTCTAACATACTCAAATGGCTCAGGTATCTTGTGAAGATACTTGCTAAACTTGTCGCTTTGGCACATTAGGTATGGTATTATCATACTATATGGGGCTAAATACTGCTGCAAGTTATCATCAGAAACACAATTAAAGTTTGAATCAAACACCAAAATCTGCCATTTGTCTAGCTGCATAGCCAAAGACATCTAGTGCCTATTTTCTATGTTCAACGGCATGTATATAATGTGGACATTGTCCCAAGCTTTGCCTCTCAGTGGCTTCACACCATTTACATAGTCAATAATTTCTGTAATCATCAAGTTCAGAAAATGTCTTCCAATGTCCACTAATCCACTGAGAAAACATGTCATCAATAATGGCAACTTTTTGTTCAAAGAGGTCGTCATATTTTTGCGACCTTTTTCTTAAGCAATATAATGCCTCCTCCATATGCTGTATTTATAAAGTTATAAATCCATCAAAGTACGAATTGAGTCTAATAACATTATTTTTAATAATTAATTTAGACGAACAATAAAGCATGAGGAACTTACATGAGTTTCTAGCCATTGCCCAAGCTTAAGAATTTTCTCAAAGAACTCTCTTCTGTAGTCACCTATTCCATACTTAATCAAAGAGCTGCAAAATTAAAGTTTGCAATTTGATTGTGAAAGGTAAAAGCAATAGAAGAAGAAGACTCGAGCACATTTTTTAGTTCTAATTGGCCTAGGATGTGGGGATAAGACCTCAACCATATCATCATCCATGTCATCATCATTATCATTTTCATCTTCAACGTTGTTGATTTGATGGTCTTCGTTAGCATTTCGGAAAGAAGGCGGGGTGACATAACTCCATGTACCTAGACAATTACCATAATCAACCTTGACTCTACTGTTTACTGCCGCGGGCTGCTCAGCTTCCTGAGTACAAGAACGCATCTGCATTGATAATAATATTTCTATTTTGAACCTTAAGCTTCTTAACTTTGCCATAACATTCTCCTCAAATTTGACTTGCTAATCAATCAAATTCTGAAAATTACTCTCAACCCATCTCATAATGATATCACCTGATCACTGTGGAGGGGCAGCATTAGTAGAAAGAGCATACTCCACATGGGGAGAATCGTGGATATGATTGTCCTCTTGATTTTTATCTTTCTTCTCCTCTTCATAAGGCCCGGCTTTCTCAAGTTTTTTTATGAATGAGTCAAGCTAAATAGACAGGAAATGACCATAGTAGACAGTGTGTCTAGCAAAGTCTTGGAAAATCTCAACCGTGCTAGATACCTTGTGAATCTAATTTTCAAAACATTTTGAATAGTTTCCTTTTTTTTTTATGACTTTCCTCCAAACCCATTTAACAACTAATCTGTACACACCAAGCATATCAAGACATTATTTAGCAAAGAAAAATTACTCAATTAAATATAAACTTATCATGTAGTGCTACACTAAGCTAGACATTATGTCTATCGTGGTCAATCTGAGCAGACATTGTTCAACCATGCTAGACAGTATGTCTATCATAGTCTAGCTAAAAATATAATATGCACACAGACAATGTTTGGCGTGTCCTAAATTTTAAAATAGTTTATGTTAGAGTTCGTAATTCAAATTCTATTTGGCCTAACCCGAAAAGCTCGCGGTGCGATATATTTGGTGACTTAGTAAATGAGAGAATTTTTAGGGGTCTGTGGTAGTAGCAGAGGGATCGGGCCGATAGGATGTACTAGACTCCAATGCTCGACTATGCTAGACAATCGATATGCACATATAAACCATATCAACGTAGTACTCAGCCAAGCAAAAAATCATCCAATAAAATTTATTCCAAATCTCAAAATAATTCATTTAAATATAAACTTACCAATGGGTCATAACGCATATGAAGGGGATGAATTTCCTTCACCAGAGACGTATCGAGTGGGACTAGTCTTGTCTCCTCTCCTATGTTCTTAGACGATACTGTTTTGCACTCCTCTAGTAACTATTTGGATGCCGGTTTTGTAGATGGAGACAATATTTTTTTCAGACTCTTGTCTATTTTCCTATTCGAATGGGACTGGGAATAAGCTTTTTTGGGAGTCTTGTCTACCTCTTCATTCACAGAGATGGGGATGGGATGTTTACTTGCTCTAAATTTTCTACTTCCTGTCGAGATGTAGTCGTCATCTTACTCTTATGCACATGTTTTGATTTTTTCTCTTTAGTTTTCTTAGGGCTTCTAGTTGATTTTTTTCCCATTTTTGTTTAGATTTGTTAGAGTAAAGTTCCACAAGGAATGGGTTGGGGTGGGAACGACAGAGACGAGGTAGTTAGGGTGGAGTGGGGTTCAACATGATTTAGGGTGTGGTGTGGTTAGGCTTTGACGAAATCTAGTGTGGTATGGTTGAGATTGGACGAAATTCTGGGTGGGTGAGAGTGGGATTTGTCTGCAGTCGCCATTGGAGAAAAAGAAATGACAAAGAGAAAGAGAAGCAATAAGGTGGGTGTCTGAGAAAAAGAGAGAAAGAAAACCCTAATCTTTCGTATTTTCTTATCTTTTATTATTATTTTTATTTATTTCAAATGTAACTGAGGGTATATATGTCATTCTATCCTAATATTGTCTAAAAGGGGTGATTGTAGCTAAATTTTTTTAAAGGGGTTGTAGTGCCTAAAACCAACTATCAAGAAGGGGTATTTGACCCAATTTCTCCCTTTTTTTTGTTTTGTTTGTGAGGTTCATGATGCTTGCTAAGGTAAGATTGCACCAAAGCCTCACAACATTTTCCCAACATGGCTTGGAACCTTTACACATGGCTTGGGAAAGGTTCAAGATAAGGCTTAATAGAGACCTCGACCATGAATTGCCTTATTGGTACCAACTCCAAGTGTTTATGAAAGGTTTGAATCCTACAAGTAAGAGTTGGGTTAAAGATAGATATGGCTTTCTAATTTGTGAAGAAAGACCCGAAGATGAAGCCTATCAAATGATGGAGGACATGGCAAAGTTTGATTTTGAATATTTTTATTTTGAAGAGTCTTCAAAGGAACTTGAAGAAGAAGAACCACAAGACATATTGGTAAATGAGGAAGTCTAAGAGACCAATGATTTGGCCGTATCATTGGTCTACACAAGTACACCACCAACAGAGTCTTGTTTACCATGAGAGCCACCATCTCAATACTATACTCTCTATAAGCTTGAACCGAAGGTAAATTCCCCTTGAAGCCTATCATTTGAAATCAAGCTATTTTAGAATTATGAGCAATTATTGTCTATACTCGGTCAAATTTGAGGACAATTGCAACAAAGACCCATTCGTGGTAGTGTATGCCACACTTTATAGGTGACAACTGCTCTTTGATGAGCGTTTACTTGAGTCAAACCGAAGACGATAACTCAAGCGCTTATTGGGAGGCAACCCAAGTATTTACTTTTTTATGTTCGTGTGTTATTTTTCATGTTCATGATTTATACAATCCAAGAGTTGGTGCCACTTTAAGGAGATCAAGCTTCACGGCTATGTGCCAACGAGAGGAATATCCGTAAACTCATTATTTGTTTCTTTAATTTTCCAATATTGTCTATGCTAAGTTTAGGGAAGGTGTAAACCATGTTGGATTATGCTTGTATTAGTTTGTTTGTTGTTCTGTGTTTAATTTCGTTGTTGTGTGATTGTGTGTTTGAATAAGTTAATGTATTTTGTACTTTCTTTGGTGATTACCTAGTTCCAATGATAAGAACCTTGAGTGAATTGGTGCATAACTTTTTGAAAATGTGGATATTGACTTGGTCTTATGGATAATTCTTGTGTAAGTTCCATTTTGATTGTGAAAGTCTATATTGAGCACAATGCCTTGATTTTTGATTTGTGCATAAATCTAGAGAATATTTATGTGAATATGACATTTTGATAATCTCACAAGTGTTAGAATTTTCTTCATAATCTATTGAGATGAAATCCTAGATAACCTTTCACCAAGAAAAGGATTTAGGCAATCTTTGGACCGTTTGAGTCTTTCAAGCTAACCATGATATATTTTATCCCTAGTACACCCATTTTGAGCTTTGTAAGCCTTTTCTTTTTCAACCACACACACATTAGCCTAGCCTAAAATAATATCATTCAACCGTTACCCCTTGAGCATATTGATTTTTTTATTGAATTATTTTGAGCTATGCTATATTATGGGAGGATGGGTGGAGTGAGATTATAAAAAAAAATAAAAAAAACAAAAAAACAAAAAAAGAGAGAGTTACACACTTGTTCACAAAAGAAATATATAAGTTTGGGGTTGTGCAACTCAACCCCCCCCAAAAAAAAAAAAAGAATATGTGTTTGGCTATGTGTTTATGTAAGAAAAGAAATTTTGATTTTCATGGTGTGTACTTGGTGTGTGAAAGAATAGCTCTACACGAGTCCCAGAGATAATATACTTAAGGGTGATTTGAGCTCACTTTACCTAAATTATCATATCTTCACCTAAGCCAACATTACAACATTAACGAAGACCTTTTGATTCTTGGTGTTATGTTTATCTACATTAGTGGAGATAAATTTGAAAAGCAAACTTATGGAATTTGATTGTTACCTTTGAGATTTTGTGCTTAATGTATGTTTACATAAACTTATCTAGATTTCACACAATGATAAGAGAAAGGTATACACACACACACACAGAAAATCTAATTTGAAATGAGACGTGCTTTTGAGTTATTCTTAATACCTAGCCAACATTTGCACTTTTCTTTAAGTTATGTTATTATGTGAGTATTAAGGAACCAATTAGAAATTATCAGTGTCGGCATAATACCTCTTATACATTTTGAAGTGTTTTTCTTTTTCTTTTGCTCGAGGACTAGCAAAATCTTAAGTTTGGAGGTTTGTTAAGTGCATAAAACTGGAGTTATCTAGTGCTATTATACCTTAAGTTTTACTATATTCTTATTTGAATTAATTTGTTTTAAGTGTTTTTCTTATTTTTTTTGATGTTTTGTTTGTTTATCATAATAGGTGAATGAAACAAAGGTGTTTGATGCAAAATGAGGTGAATTTGTGACTCACAAACGGGTTTTTCGAACCATTGTGATCGAAGTTGAATCCTATACGGTCGTAACACAATGAAAATAAGGTAAATCAGAGCTAAAACGAAGAAATCGTGCACCCGGAAAGTTGAGGTACCAAACTAGTGGAAATGTGGCGCTTTTGGCACTGCAGCGCCAAGTCTCGGGAATATTTGGCACCGCGGCACCACCCACTATATCCTGAGTCAATAATTGACGGTCGAGATCAATTTTTTGACGATCCAAGAGTCTAAATTCAGCCTACCTTAGGTTTGTACGAGCCACCTCTTTAAAACCTTATCTTTGGGATTAAAAGAGGCATGTTGGGATAGAGAGAAAGAGAGGGAGGCAGCCTGGAAGGAGAGGAAGAAGGAGAAGAAGAAGAAGAAGATATGCTCTAATTCTCCATCTCTTGATCTCCTCCACAACATTAACACCTTCCTTTGTTCATACCATCTTCTCTTTATTTTCTTGTGAGTTTTTGTTTGTATTTTCCATATTTAGAGAGTGATATTGTTGAGAGCGAATCTTTGAGGGAGAATTCAAGAGAGCAAAAACTAAGTTTGGAGGAGGAGATTGACAACCTCCGTAAATATCTTCAAGCTCTTCAAAGAGAGAAAATTCTAAAACTCTTTTCTCTTTGATATTTGTATTTCTTAATTCTATTGTATTGAAATATTATTGTTCTCAAGTTATATTATGAACTAAATATTTCTTGTCTAGTTTTACTATATGAACCAACCTAGTAACTTGTATTTATTTATTTCTCTCTTTTTTTATTAATCAAATCTATTGTTGAGTTATTTGTTTTACCTTGTGCTTATTGCTTCTATTTAATTGATCACTGAAGAGATTGTTGAGTGAAACCTTTATGAACTTGGGAAGGAGAATTTAGGTTTGGAAATAGGTAGAACAACATAAGATTACCTAATTTGGGGTAAGTTTGCATAGGATAGGATTATACCTGTGTGACTTATGCAACTTTTGTGTGAGAATAACTAAACTTAATAAATCTAGTCAATTTATGTTAAGAGTAAAATATTAGCTTGTCTAGATGCTTTCACTTATATCTTGAAAAGGAATTTGTAAATACATTCAAATTCTCGATTGACAACTTTAGTGGATTAATTAGTGTAAGAGGGGAATTAGGATATTATGTGTTTAAAGAATGGTTGAGGAATTAGTAAATCTAGATATTTTTCTTATTGTTTATCTTTTATTCATTTTACGTGCTAGTTTAGTTTCCTTGGTTTTATTTCTTCAAAATCTATATATTATTTGTTTGGATAAAGTTAGGATTAACTAATTTTAATACTTAGCTTAGACTTAGCAATCAATTCTCATAGGTTCGACACTCTAACTCCTAAATTTATATTACTTGTGACCGTGTACACTTGTACGGGAGTATGTGATTTTATAGTTGCACATTCTAACTAACAGTACACGTATCTATATCACGAATAATCGTCAATAAATGTGACAAAATATTCGTAACTACCTTTTACTTGCATATACAATAGACCGCATGCATCGCTATGTACAAGCTCAAAGAGTTCTTTGGCCTTTTCGCCCTTTGCTGATAAAAGTCTCTTAGTTAATTTTCCTTCTAGGCAAGATTCGCAAACTGGTAGAGTGCCAACTTCTAGCTTTCTAAAAAGACCATCCTTTACAAGTCTATTGATCCTATCTAGATTGATATGCCCTAACCTAAAGATATGTATCATCATCATGAGAAACTTTTTGCTTTTAGATTTGGGTTGCTCTACTTTAAACAATTTGATATTTAGCAACGTTTGTTTGTCCAACCTTAATATGTAAAGTCTATTCTCTATTTTTGTAGAACAAATATCTAAACAATTTTTAGAAATAATAATCTCATTATTAAAAAAAGAAATGCCAAACATTTGTTCATATAGTCTTGAATTAGAAATCAAATTCCTATGAAAACCGGGAATAAAATAAGCATTATTCAATAATAAAAATTTATTCTTAAAATGAAAACGAATTACTCCCACTGCTTTTGCTGAAACTTTGGCTCTATTGCCCACTCTCATTGTGAATTTCTCGTTGGCAAGCTCCTTCGAAGAACTAAGTATCTGTAAAGTAGAACAAACATAATTAGTGGCTCATGAATCAACTATCCAGGGAGATAAATCTTCTTCCACTAAAAAAGTTTCTAAAACAAGTAAATCATATTTACTTTTCTTCTTCTCTTTCAATTCGAAGAGATACTTGTTACAGTTTCTATTTCAATGTCCTTCAATTCCATTGTACAAATATTTTCTCTTAGGTTTTTCGTCCTTAGAGTTGTTCTTCTTTGTACTTGTTTTTTCCTTTTTGCTCTTTTTAGCCTTGGGCCAAGAGGCATCTTTGCTCTTCCTCTTCTTGTTTTTGTTAGAGACAGAGGGATTTTATTCTATAACATTTGCTTTAGCAACAGTTGCTGAACCTTCTTTATCTTTATCTTTCAATATCGATTCAAAAGTTTATAGCTCATTGAGCAGTTGAGTGATCATATGTATTTATAACATAGTTGCTCCTGAACTGAAGAAAATAATGTGAGAGTGATTCCAAAATCATACTCACTTGGGTGTAAAGATTTAAAGTGGGTCAGGCCGAGCTAGCCTAGCTCACATTTGATAAGCCCATATAGGTTTTGTACCGTGCCTAGGCATGGCCCACCTAAAATATGGGTTGGCTTGGCCCAGTCCATATTCTTATTATGAGGCCCGGTACGGCCCACAGGCCTAGTTCAAATTTTATGCGGGCCTATGTGGGCCGTGCCTAAGTGGGTTATGCCTATGCGGGCTGAATATGGGCCACAATGTTATCATAATTTCGTTGTTATTTTATGCTTTAAAATATCAAATATGGGCCTAAAACCTATTCATATTCTTTTAACATTTAAATAAATTGAAAATAAATAAAAATTAGTAAATAAATAATATTAAAAGCATATAAATGAAAATATTTAATTAAGATTTTTTAAAATTTTAATTAAGAATTATATTTAAAATTATATATAAAAGGACTAAATGTGGGCCGATAGAAATGTGGTCGTATCGTGCCGGGCCTGTGGGCCTATGACTAAGGTCCAGCTCAGCCCCTATTATATGTAGCGGGCCAGCCTAGGCCCACATAATATGGTCTTAGGCCGGGCTGGTATTGTACTTTTTTTTTAGAATGTCGGCCAGCCTACAAAGCCCGTCCCACATTGATGTCTCTACTTGGGTGCAATCATCGATCGTTGCTCCATGAACTTCTGCCTCTCTAAAGTAATGGATCATATTTAAAACATGATCTCTTACTGGAGTTTTTTTCTTCATCTTCATATTAATGGCTTTTTTAATGGCATTATGATGCCGTTGATCAGATTATTGCCCAAACATAGCCTGGAGGGATTTCATTATCTCATGAGCAGCTTCTATCCTTTTGTGCTTAGCTCTAAGCACGTCAGTGATGCATGCTAACATGTAGCAGCGAGCTTTGTTGCTCACGTTCATCCATTTTTTATAGTTTTTCCCGTACAACACAAGTAGCATTGGCGGCGGGTTACAACAGATATTCCTTTGTAAACACAAACTTGTAGTCATCACTAATAAGTACGATGTCCATATTACTTTTTCACTTGATAAAATTATCTCCAATTAATTTTTCATTTGAGAGTAAAGCGATAATGAGATTCGAGGTTGACATATTTACTGAAATTAAATAAATAAAAGGATATTTAATATATTTCAAATAAATATCACGAACAATTTGGAATAGTAAATATGATGTATGATGCATGAAAGGAAATACATAAACTTAATTACTAATTCCACAGTAATTCAATTTTCTCTAACTATGTGTCGTCATAGGATAAGTCACATAATTATAAATTGAATTGAAACATTCTCAATTAGTAAATAAAACATCAAAATAACTCAATTTTTTTTATTTATTAACTACCGTTTTATGGTCAAGATACTATTAACAGTTTAATAGTGTAACCTATTACTTCATATTTTTAGCAACTTAACCCAAAATTGCTGCCGTAGAGTAAGTCAATTTTGAAATAGATTCTAAAATCTTATCTCTTGGAAATTATATGTTGTTATTAATTTAAATGGAAACCCTACGTAGAGAGGACAAAATCTAAGCGTTATTAGGCGCCAGTTAAAATTCGCAGTGCTTAACTAATAATAGAGACCGTAGAATATATTGTCATACGCCATTTTCCCACTTATTAATTCTAAATTCTATGTGTTTTAGCTAATAAACATCTAATATTTTATTCAACCTAGTTGTTATATCTAATATATCATCTAAGGTCAAACCATCAATCCAATCTTGTTGGTCCTAAATAAAGTAATAGATTTGCCACAAAAAAAAAATCTAAATTTATTATTGTAGGAATAATTTGGCTAATCTAATTAATCTAATTAATTAGGATAGATCAAATAAGTGTGATATTACTAAATTATACATATTTCTAAATTAAATAAGTGTGAATGACCTGTTATAATGCATGATCATATTATACACATCAAATATAATATAAAATTAAAATAAAATAATAAAGATATTTGGCCAGGTCCCTTAGGAAATTACAGTCTAATGAAAAAATAATAATTAAATTACAAAGGGTAAAAGATACGCAGGTCCGAAAGCTATTCGCTAGTCTTCTTGGGCTTCCTCTCCACTTTTGGTATTTTTTTAAATCAAATTTGCAGAAAAATGGTATTGTTGCAAATATTTTCATAAAATTCTTACTTTTAGTGATTTACTCAATGGGCTAGCCCAACCCATATGCTTATCTATATAAGTATTTGGGCTCGGGCCCAACTTTTTATTTTTATTTTTTATCATAGCACGTGGTCATGACCAAGTGCAAAATACTAATATAGTATATATATATATATATATATATATATATATATATATATATTTATACAATAAAAATTATGATAAATCTCTTTTGCTATTCTGTTGATTTTTCGGCAAGTGCAGTTGGGTCTGGGAGAAATTTCTCCACCATCTTTCTTTTTTGTCTCTTGTACATTACAAGAAAAAAGAAAAAAAAAACACACAATAACACCTATATCTAAAATTAGGGTTTATAATTTTTGATCTAATCAAAATAAATTACAAAAAAATTAAACCTAAGGAATCATATAATTAACGACCAAATATCAACAATACATCCATCATATGATAACTCATATATTCATTATCAAATACATATCAATAAACTAATGCAATACCCACTCATGCATACAAACAATCAATACTGTAAACTCATATAATCGCTTTGGTACCAAGTATTGGTTTTGAAATTGAATTTACGGTAGAAGTTTGGTCCAGGAATATTCAAAAAAATTTCTCAAAGCAATTGACTATATGAATGCATAATATTGATTTACAGAAAATAGAAAATAAACAAGGAGAATAAATTATATACATCTTGTAGTCTATCAGCGGATCCTAACTTTTCTATTTTCTAAACCACGATCTTCCAATCCAAGTCTCAAACACAATTGGATGAACGTGTGGGTGTTGTGTACAGTTTCTTAAACTCACACTTTTAGACACTTGCAATATTTTTAACACATGAAATTGCAAGAGTGTTTTCTACAAAGAATATGAAAACTCTTTTCTTTTTCTCTCTAGTTTATGGAGACTCTTTTTAGAAACTATATGTTTACTGCTCTTCTTTGCTATCTCATTATATATATATATATATATTAACTATAGGCACCAATCTAGTAGGTTTTTTTTTTTTATACCTATACATAGGTATCACTTTGGCCAATAAAAAATTTTTTTGCAAATTTTTTATGGTAAAAAGTAAGAGAGAGAAATAACATTAATGATGTACGTCTTTTCATACACTTTATTATAGTCGTTGGATCACCATTAGATGATGATCTAACAGCTAAAAAAAATTACCTATACATAGGTTAAAAAAAAAAAAACCTACTGGATTGGCAACCATTAACTATTAAATGAATAAAATACCGTGACTTTAGGTTTCTAATAAGATACCTAAGTAGTTTCATGTAAGTTTCATGTAAATTTCATACATATATAATATTTGATTAATTTAATAAACTAATATATATATATATATGACTAAAAGAAGACTTAATCAACTTCTTAGTAATTTACATGCCAATAGCCCATCAAATGGGTTGAGATGGTGTATTTGTCTTCCAAAAGTGTTTCTCTTTTAATAAGTTTCCTGGAAAGTTATCTCTCCATAAATTTAAATTAATTAAATCAAAATTAATTAATTAATTATTAAGAATTATGAATTACAAGTAGATAAACTATGTATCTGGACAAAGTGTGCTGTAACAGAAATCGTATAATTTCAAGTACATTGTTTGTGAGAAGTGGAATTGGGGACCCATAGACTTGTAAATCAAGCTCCAATAAATTATGATAATTAATTAAACTTTTTAATTAAATTATCTTATTTATTAATTCCAGTATCACTCCACTAAAAATCTAGAATTATACGTGCAGTCTATCGATTTAATCATTATACGTAGTTCAATCCTCCATAGACAATTCATAACTGAAGCTAGGTCATGTTCCGTTTACCTCTCCAATTATATCTTTATCTTTGTGTACCATGATTCTCCAATGAATAATTAATTTTTAAATCTATTATAAATTGAGTACTTAAACTGTTCAAGACTTGAATCAATACACAAGGGAATTATCTTTCTAACTTTCTTATGGAAGGAATAGATTCCATGTCTGTAAGTCATATTTCCAGCTATTTATCTCATTATGCTCCCAAGATACAAGTGATTCAGTCTATTTTGAAAAACAAACTTTGTTAAGCATGTTAAAGAACATAATGTCTATAACTACTGAGGATTAAGATTGATCTATATATGATCATCTAGTGACATTATTTGAACTCTCAATAGATAACGGAATTTATATGAGATTCAAATGATGTCTGGTCCAGTCCTATATAATCAAATTATATAAAGTACCTCTATTATGATGTCAACACATTAATAGTCCAGACAAGAATATTACATTCTTAATGTTAATGGACCATACTAATAATATTTAATTAAAGATCTTATACTTTAATTAAACGACATCTGCCATTACAAAGTTGCTTTTTCGACTAATATTGTGAGGAACTCTTGTGAAAATTGATCTTCGATGTGATATGTAAATCTTTTGAATCTAGACACTGAAAATTTTAGATCTAAAAGGAATATGCATTATTACATAAAAAATAAAAACTAATTAACAAACCCCACATATAGAGAATTATAAGTGGGAGAAAACACTCATAAAGTAAAAGAAAGTTCCTAACACCGTCTAGAGATCCTAAAGATCATCCCATTTGGTGAGATAGAAATCTAGAAAAGTAGAAGATAGAGAGGATGCAGATGAAGATGAAGTTTTCAGAGAAAAAAAGCGGCTAGAACATTTGATTTGCTGAAATATAAAGTTGTTGTTGTTGTTTTTTTTTTTTTAAAATAACAATGTTGAGTGAGGCTTTTCATCACAAAATGGCCGTTTATAATATCTGGAATCTAAAGTCTTACATGTAGCCCTGCTTTAAAAAAAAAAAAAAGAAAAAGAAAGAAATAAAAAGGTCATACATGTAGCCTAGTCATTTATATCTTTTTAGATTTGGCTGATCAGAGCACAAAATAGTAGGTATAAAATTACATTAATTAATGCAACTCAGTATCACACAGATAAATTGTTTAGCGGGAAAAAACACACCCTATAATTATTATTGTTCAAGTACATGCATTAGCCGGAGTAACAGGACCATGAAGGTTTAAATTTGTGACAATGTCCTATAGAAACTTAATTCTCCTCCATGTATAGACGTGCATGTCACAGTACTGTCTTAAGTACACATAATTTCGGCTGTTAAAAATTAGGAAAGCCATAATAGTATTTACTTAAAATATATACATATGAGGAGGTCATTGTCAGAGGTGATTGTCATATATACATTGTCTCTTACCTTTTATTGGACCGGTTAACTTTCTTTTTTCGATAACTTGGGACGATTAGCTTAAACTTCATGATTTTTTTTAAAAAAATAAATGTAAAATTATAATTTACTTATATTCTCTATCTACGGTCGTTTAAAAAACAAAAATAATATAACACTTAAGTAGTAAGTAAAAAAGAATCTACATCATGAAGATGCTATGAGCACAGTACCCACTAGCGTCACGCCCATTGAAAAAATGAAGAAAGAAACAAAAACAAGAAAACGGAAAACCTACCTTATGTATGTTTTTACCATGCTTATATAGACTATATAAACATTTATTCTACGCGTGGAAACCAAAGGATTGGACTTTATCTCTAGATATTATTAACCAATTAACTTAAGTATACGAAAGCATATAATAAATGTCTGCTCAATTAAGTTAGTCTACTACCAAACTTAGGTCTAAGAATATAAACTCTATAATTCCTCATATATATATATATAATATGTAGAGCTAAGCTGTATGAATAATGATGTATTAATATAAAAAGATAGCTGGGCCCACTGGAAGTAGTTTCGATGCATTGACTCTTGGGGATGGATATACATATATGTTTCCGATCTTAGCTTTCAAAAGACATATTTTTCTTTTTTCTTTTTTTGCCTTCTAATTGATAAGAATACATCTTCTTTTTAAACAGATATACACAGATTCTATATGTATGTTTTCTCATCTAGTTAAGCTAGCCTTTAACCTTATTCTTTCTTTGATCAAACAGAAACAATCTGATAAAAATTAAAGACATAAGACACTTGTGTCTTTAAGAACTGTTTGTTTCATGGAAAACATGATGGTGATGAAACCAAAGTCATGGAATCCCACTTCAGCTACTGGTGATCATAATAAAGTTCTGGCCATTCACAAAGATTCTCACATGATATCCAAGTTGATGAAACCAAAGATTCGCATAATCCACGTGTTTGCGCCGGAGATCATAAAGACCGACGTTGCAAATTTCAGGGAACTGGTGCAGAGCCTCACTGGAAAAGCCGAGTCTGGAGAAGCAGGTCGTCAGGAAAAAGGTTCGGTCAGTAGTAGTAGCAATGATGGCGGCAGCAGCAGGGGGGAAATGGTCGAAAAGCAAGGCGAGAAAATTCCAAGCTGCATGGAGATGAGAGGGGAAGGTGATCATGAGAAGGTAATAAAGGATGAAAGACAGGACTACTTGTGGAGATCATCAATATCAGGCGATCATCATGATCATCAGAGGGTGAATAGCTTCTTGGAGGGTTTTTCCGATTTGGATGGTTTTTATGACGATCAGCTTAGTGAATTCCCTTTATCTCTTCCTCAACTAAAATATTCTCGTGTGGATGTGTTTCATGAATTAGATCCAAAGCTATGATTATATATATATATATGTTACACTTGCTTGCTCGCTCTCTCTCTCTCTCCCCCTCGTTTTGTTCGTTTTATGTTGTAATTGGAGATGTTGGATTTCTGTTCTTTCATGTTAGACAGTATACTTGAAATTAATAGTCATACTTACAGTCAGTGAGTTATTAATAGTACAAGAGTTTATACCGTTTTTGGTTTGCTTATGATTAAGTAGAAAAATATTATTTTCTACAACACCGACTGATCAAAAGATTAATTTGTACATTGTTGTGATTTGATTCTGATCAGATTGTTTCTCTATCTGTTTAGTTTGTGTTTGATTCTGATGTCAGTTTGTTCCTCACACATATAGAACTGTAATGTGTATACATATATACTTTCTTGATTCAGATATATGAATGGAAAACTTTGATCTTCATTCTTTTGTTACAATTAGCTGTCTAAATAGGGTTTTCTTTTTCAGTTTGTGCTAATCTTTGAATTTAAATTAAAGAGAGTTTACGAAATCTTTTGAGTAATTGACAAGCATTTGAAGTTTTTGTGGAGTGCAAGTCTTTATTTTTGTATGCTATCCTGGATTCATTATTTGTTAATGCAGCTACAGCTAGTTAGTGTAGTGTGAGTCACGATCCCAACAAGAAATTATAGTCTAACGTTTAAGGGTCAAATCATATTTTAATGCATCTCTAAATTGGGTTTAGATATATATACAAGTATAAATTTGAACGATTGAGATTTTGGTATCTCATGATGCGATTTGGAAACAGAAGTTGGTAAAGACTACAAATTGCATTGAGCATTAATTCCATGTATCTCAACCGAAAAAATAAATAAATACTCTTATGTCAAAGTATTTACTAGTTAACTAGCTAATATTAGTATAAGACTCGTCATTATCATATTAAATCGACTTTCAATAATTTTAAGGTTGTTTAAGCGTAGTACTAACTTTTTATTTGGAGATAATTAATACATACCTTTTGGTGGAAGGAATTTGGTAGAAATTAATTAACTGCAAATTCTATATTTCCTTTCGGTATCATTCGGAGAAATTGTTACATATTTAGTTATGTATAATTTTCTTTTGTTGTTATTCCAGCGAACAAATATTTATATATGAGAAATACAATCATTGGCAATGAACACGCAAAGATCTCCATCACAACGACAAACCACCCACTCTGAGTTTAGTATTTATATAATACTCCAATGAGAAATTCTGATCGATGGAGAGGCTAAGTCGAGAGCGTGTTGACTTCTGGAGCGACAGCCGAAAAAGTCAACCACTTTAACTTGTCAACTCATGCCTAAAAAAAAAAAACAAAACGAAAGAAAGGAAGACAAAAGAAAACTTGTCGAACAAGTATTATAATAAAGGACAACATGTTGCAGAAAAGCCTAGTGGAATATAATAGAGTTGTTAAAAAACGATTGGTTGGCAATACTGTTAGGCTAGCTGAAATTGTATTAAGTTAATTTTAAGTTGTTAATCAATTTACAAATATTGTTAACTCAATCTTCGTAATACCAGCTAAAGTTATATATCAATAAGATCTGTAGTGCTCATTATCAAGCATTTTATAAAAATATCTCAATACTAATTTGCATTTCAAATTGTTGTTTTCACTTGGTATCAGAGCTCAGAAGCTGTATTATCATTCAACAATGGCATCCATCAACTGTAAAATCCCAGATTTTCAAAGGGCAAACTGGTCATTTTGTTAATTTTCGGAGTTAATGGAGGGACTAAGTTGCAAAAGTTTTAAGGAATAGGAACTAAAGTGCAATTTCTGTGAAGGACCAAATTGAAAGGATTTGAAAGTTGGGGGACTATTTTATAATTTTTAGAAATTTGAATAGTCCCATGCAAACCCCACTTGGGCTTGCCTTCTTCTTCTTCCCTTTCTCTCTCTTCCTCCCTCATTCTCTCTGTTTCTCTCCTGTCGAAGCTGCCGAAGGAGCAAAAATCCAGGCGCCACCCACTGGTCATTATCCAACAACGAGGACCCCCAGGCGAAGCTTCGCCGTGCCGCCAGCAACCTGCTGCCCAGCTCCCGTAGTCACCAGAGCCGCCAAACGCCAGCAAGGAGCTTGAGAAGCCACAGACGTTTTTGGTCACCGACGACTATTTCGGCCACCGTTTGACCTCAAACTGGGCTCGTTAGATTTGTATCATCGCAATGATCATCAAGGTATGTATTTCACGATCCTATTTAGCCCGAATCAAAAGTTGCCATTTTTGGATGTTTCGAGTTTTAAGTTTGACTTTTTAATCTGACCTTTGGATTGTGTTTTTGATACCATTTTTGGAATGTACTTGGAAAATAGAGAAGATTAATATATATATTGCCTATGTTTGGTAATCGGCACAAAAAACGAAATCAAACGGCTAAGATTTGCTCCGTTTTACGTGCCACCATTCTGGTGTAGGCTCGGACTCGAATTGGACAAATTATTTGTCTAACCTTACTAGTTTAGGTGTTAAAAATTCAGTGAAGAGGTCCGATTATGGATTTAAAGCTCCATTGAGAAGTTAGTTTTTCACAAGAGAATAATTGAGGGTTTCGAATCGGTTCCCGAACCTCCGAGTGATCATCCAACGACACCTCGAAGGACCCAATAGCGTGGTATTGCTATTCTAGTGGGGTAGGGATTTAGTTACCTTCGTTTTATATCTTTTCGAATAAAACTTATTTTCTACAACATATGAGAACAAATGTGGTTTTCTGAGTTATTTGAATATATGTGATGGAATGTGATTATATGATATATACTGTATTGCTTTAGGAATTTTCTGAGTGCAGGTTATTTTTGGGTATAACAAAAATAAGGTTGTTATGCTGCCCGTTTTTTTTATAAAAGCCTAGTATACTGATTTTATCGAAAAACCAGAGCACGATTATTTTCACACTTCAGTTCTGCATGCACGTGTCATAGGATCATACATGAGCACCGTGTTAGCATCGTGGGTTTACAATGTGGCGCCGCATGCCCTATCATCAGTGTAGAGTCCGTAAACCCGTGCTTGGTTTTGTTACTTCTGATTCCCTCCCCATTGGCAAGCGTAGGCAATTCGGTTGCCCCTCCAGGTTTGGTAGGCAACACATGGGTGTCCTCTCCGGATATGAGCTTAGGTGTCAGGCAGACTTTTAGGTACACTTAGTACCATTATCCTGAGTTTTCACAGATGAGAGGATATAAGCTCATTGGCATGAGTTAATTTGTGTCATGTGGATATGAATTGAATGGTTTTGATTATACTACTCTATATATATATGAGATGCCTGTTTGGATTATATATATATATGTGTGTATGTTTTGGATTTAAACTAACTATGCAGGAACTTTCCATTACTAAAATATTTTCCATCGAGGTAACTATTTTCCTGCTGGACATTTTGAGCTCACTCCCTCCCTTCCTTTTTCAGGTGGTATCCAGTGTGACCTTGGTGACCAAGAGGACTGAGAGGCCATCTTGATTGTAGTTCGTTATCTTAGTAATGCTATAAGTTATTTGTTGTGGTGTTTAGATTGTTGGATTAGATTAGTATTAAATCAAGATTACTACTTTCTATTATGTCTGTGAACTTACGTATGCCATTCTGATTTTTGACTTTTGCTGTGGATGATGATGATGCTTAGACTTATATTTGATTCATATTTTTCGATATTATTCGATCTATATTTAATGGTGTATACGAACTGTGGGAAAGGTTCACGAGATGAAATTCCAAATATCTTTTTAAATGGACTGTTTTATAAAACGGAAACTTTTATGATATTTTTCAAATAAATTAAGGAATTTCCCATCTTTATGAAATTTCTCTTATACCACTAGCCCGAGTTTTGGATCGTGACAGAAATTATGGTATCAGAGCTTGAGTTTAATAGCTCAGACGTATCACCATTAAACTAGATTAAAGTTGTTTTCATAATAAGCATGCATCATTATCTCACTAATAGCTTGGCATATTGCTTCAGACTTTTAAGGATGCCTCTTAGAAGAGTTCTGAGGTACTAACCGGGTGTCGAACCTTTTCCTTGTTCGGATTTTTCTCATCTGATCGAGGCGATGCAACAGGCATTTACCCAGATGAGCAATCTAGACTATTAGCCTCCGGCTCTGAGGGAATGTCAGTTGGATCAATCTGATCATCTCCAGCGGTTCATGCGTCTCTAGCTAAGGCGGTTTTAAGGTAGAAAAGAAGCTCTCATGATAATTGCTTGGTTGCATGAGATGGAGAGGCACTTTAGAGCCCTTGGTACTCTTGTTGAGTTTTGGGATGTGTTTGCTATTATCCGTCTGACTGGGAGTGCCACTCGTTGGTGGGAGATAGTGGAACGGATGTAAGATATAGTGAGTCTGATTTGGAAAGACTTTGAATGGATTTTAAAGCCCAGTACGCCAGTGAGGACTAATAGGATGAAGTTGTGAACGGATTTGAAACTTTGATCCAAGGTAACAGAACAGTGAATGAGTATCTAATAGAGTTCACTGAGTTGGCCAGTATTGCTCTTGGACTGGTTACGAGTGAGAAGTACCAAGTTGTCAAGTTTCAGGAGTCGTCTGAATCGGAATATTTTCAACAGAATTGGTACTCAGACTTTCCATACTCAACCTGAGATTATAGTGGCTGCCCAGCGAGCAGAAGCCATCGAAGAGGGATTGGATTCCAGGAGGAACCAGCAAAGAGATAATGACAGGAAAGTTACCAAAAGGAATCAGGGGCAGTGGTCAACCCAGGATACACCGAACAGTGGAAGTTCGAATAATAGTGGTTCTTCAGGCAGTGGAAGAGGTAGTCCTTATGGAGGTTGTTTTGCTTATGGCCAGCCAGGTCATCGGAAGAAGGAGTGTCCTACTCGTCTGCAGAAATTTCCTCTTTCTCAGGAAGGACCGTAGAAGAGCCAGTAAGGTTCCGTTTCTTATCAGAACACTCAAGTAAGGCCACAACAGTCACAGGGTGTTTCGCAGACTTTTACTTCCCCTTAGCCTTATCAGCATCAGTACCGCCCTCAGAGTTTTACTCAAAGTTTTCTGACTCCTCAGGCCTCAGGGAGTCAAGGCGGGCGTAGGTATGGCAGTGGTGGTCCAGGATCTAGCAGTAGCCGTCCTAATCAAGGGAGAAGTAACAAAGAGAAAAGGAAGGTGACTTGCCAAGCCTATGCTTTTACTGGAGCTGACGACACTCAAGATCGTACTGGCCGATGTGTTGTTAACGCTATGATCCTTATTTCACACTCTTGGGCACATATTTTGTTTGATACTGGTGCATCCCATTCATTCATATCCTTACTGTTTGCTCAACTATTAGGGTTGGAATTTTCTGATTTGGATTATGCATTGATGTTGGGTACACCTTTGGGAGGCCATCACTAGAAATCTGGAAGACCACCTCCTTTCCAGAATCTATCTTAGTCTTTAAATTTGTCAGATAGAGATTTGTAATTTGGTTTTGCTTAATTCTCTCCAAAATTGTAAGTTGTAAGGTAAGAGCTGCTAATTTCTCTATTAAACCTGTAGGCACAATCTCTAATTCCAATCGATGCAAATCCATTAAAAGATGCTTCTGATCAACATACTTAAGTGACATAGCAGCTAATAACTTTCTACTTAGAGTATCTGCAACCACATTAGCTTTTCCTGGATGATAGTTAATCTCACAGCCATAGTCTTTCACCAGTTCAAGTTATCTTCCCTGTCTCATATTTAGTTTCTTTTGGGTAAAGAAATACTTGAACCTTTTATGGTCTGTGTAGATTTGACATCTTTCTCTATAAAGATAATGTCTCCAAATCTTTAGTGCAAAAACTACTATTGCTAGCTCCAAATCATGAGTAGGATATTTCTTTTCATACTCTTTCAGTTGCCTAAAAATATAGGCAATAATCTTACCATTTTACATCAAAACATAGCCTAGACCACTCTTTGAAGCATCTCTGTAAACAACAAATCCCCCAGATCCAGTGGGTATAGAAAGTAAAGGAGCTGTGACCAAACGAGGCCTTTAATTCTTGAAATCTCTTTTCACAACCACCATTCCAATGAAATTTCACATTCTTTCTGGTCAACTGAGTCAACGGAGAAGCCAACTTAGAAAATTCTTCTACGAACCTTCTATAGTAACTGGCTAATCCCAAGAAACTACAAATCTCTAAAACATTTATATGTCTTGACCAATTACTTACAGCTTCAACCTTTGTTGGGTCCACAAAAATACCATTTTCAGACACTACATGACCAACAAAAATAACTTTCTCTAACTAGAACTCACACTTCTTAAACTTTGCATATTTTTGCTTTTCTTTTTGGATCCTCAAAACTATTCTTAAATACTCCATGTGTTCTTCCCTTGAGCACGAGTAGATTAAAATATCATCAATGAATACCATAATAAAACTATCTAAGAAATCCTTGAACACTCTATTCTTCATGTCCATAAAAGCAGCTGGAGTATTAGTTAAACTGGAAGGTATCACTAAAAACTCAGTGCCCGTATGTAGCGCACACCCCCAGCCTTACTACGTATAACCTACGTAGGAAAGCTAGATTATGCTCACTCATTATCCTTGGAAAAGCGGAAAGTAGAGGAAAAAATTTAAACTTTCCATTTAGTTTTGAAAACACTTCTGTGATACATCCCTTTTTATTATAGAAATATTTACAGCCTGTATAATACAAAACATGGTTTTACTACTTTTGATGACTCCCACAGGGTCTACTATATACATATACATATCAAAAATATATAGAAATTTTCGAAATGTCTTTCTTCAAAACTAGCATATGAACCGCATTGGAGTGGATCAGCTCAGCCAACCTCATCTGGCACTCTAATCATCTGCATCACAAGAACTAAATGAGCAATAGCCCAGTAAATGGAAATCCATGCATGCTTATGAACATTTTTCACTTGAAACTCATTTAGTCTTTGTACCCTTAATTGCCTTGGAAAAACATTAACATTTAAAACATGTTTGGGCCCCCTCCTTGATATAGTTCCTAACTCAGTGATATAGCAGGCATCCTCTTAATAAATAATATAACATTTGAGGCGTACCCTGTCTTGGAATTACCCTCAAGGGATTTGACCTCCCTCTTGTTTGGCTTACCCTATCTTGGAATTACCCTCAAGGAATTTCACCACCTCTACCCACTAGGTCAGCAAGCTAAGAACCATACCCCTCTTTAAAAATAAACAACGTCTAAGGTAAAGACTCTTTATTCAAATCATTTCCTATAAATAGATATTTTGTGTACGAAAACATGACATGCTTCATGAAAATGCTATGAACAATTATTAGACATATATCAAACTCAATGTCATACATATATCACAATTCACATATAAATTCATATAAATAGGTCCTTGTGACGCTAGAGTGGAATTTCCACTTACCTGGTATCCAGGAAAGTTAAATGATAGTGAAAGACGGATTCCTTTCTCCAAGAAGCTCGATATGCTTAAACTCCTGAACATAATACTTCGATTAATACCCTTGTCATGGTTTACTCTTAAGTGCCTTTCCTCATGAACATATCATGTAATTAGCAGCTAACTGTTACATCTATTGACAATAAAACTTCCTATCATTTCTTTTCTATTTCTAAACATGTATTTCCTAGTAGTCATAGTGGTACTAACACTTATTATATCTATACTGTCCTATACATCAAAGTTTAACATGGGTAACAAAGCCACTACCATGATCATATTAAATGAACCTAAATCTAAGAATGATAGCATATCATCCGTTTAATTGCATAGTTTAGCTAATCCCATCAGTTTCCTTATGTCTTCTCACTCATTCCTATCTTTTACTTCATGTATCACCAACATATGCCAATTTCCTTATGTTTCCTCACAAATTCTTATCTTCTACCTATTGTAGTATCAATACATGCTAACTCCTCATGTTCCCTTACTAGTTCTCATCTTTTATCTCTTGTAGTACCATTACATGCCAACCATAAGGTTATAGGGTGTTATTACAGTTTATAGCTTGTTACACCATTGAAATGAGTTCTAAACATCATAACCTACTTATATGTACAGATTAACTCTTTTAGAAGCTTTAAACGGAGTATTCTACTTATTAAGTCAAGAACCAACTTTAATAGCACATATCTAGTGATAAGTGTAAAAGTAGACTTCAAACAATATAACCATCATATACACATAACCTCACTACAAGAAAAATCACTTTTAGAGACGATATTTTTAGAGACAAATTTAATTTTGTCCCTAAAGGTGCCTTTCAGAGATGAAATAAGGTTGTCTCGATATGTTTAGTCAGTTTTATACTACTTGGTTAGTACTTTTTTAGGGACGCATCAATCTCGTCTCTAAATGTTTCATTCAGAGACGAAATAATTGTTTCGTCTCTAATGGGTTTGGTGGGAAGCGTTCTTGTGAGTAGATTGTTGGCAGGAAGTTTTCAGACATTTAGATACAAAGCATTTTCTTCTCTAAAAGACACTTTTAGAGACAAAATAAATATTTGGTCTCTAAAGTTTATTAAGACCACAATTTGTCTCTAAATATATTTGTCATGATGTTTTCTTGCCAATTGATTAATACGAAGGATATAAACAGTATTTAGAAACAATTCATCTCTTAAATAAGTTTTGGTCTATAAAAATAATTTAAAGCTTTTATAAAATTAAGAAGGTTTAAATGGTAGTTAAGGATAATGTTAGGGAATAACCTCCCCAATAAATACACAATAGTGGAAGCGATAAAATAAATACGAAAAATAATACCGAAATAAAATAAACAGGACACACATAAATTAGCGTGGTTCACCAATTTGTCTACGTCCATGGAGCTGCTGCAGATTTTTACTATTAGGAGAAAAGAAACCTTTAAAAGTGTTTACACTCAATACTCAATTCACACCCCAGACCCCGAATACACCCAAGAGAAAAATTATATTTTTCTCTCACTCTCAAAGAATAAAACCTCACAATTTTACTCTCACTAAACACTTGGTGTTTTTTTACTTTTCTGGGATAATAGGAACAGTAGATGAGAAGGCCTTTTATAGGTGTGCTTAGGCTTCTCTTACATGGTTTTGATAACCAAGTATTTCCTTTTTTAATACATGGAATGCACACACACATATACACACACGGTTCTCTTTTTTTTTTTTTTTAAACATCAAACCATGTCTCTAACACGGTCTCAATATGCTTTTGCCGACAAGAGGAATAATGCATTAAATGCATTCACATGCATTCCATAGTAACAATCTCCCACTTGAAGACTAATTTCAATTATGTCTTCATATTCAATCAATGTAGCAGCTTGACTCTCCTTTCCTTCATGTTTGTAAGCCAACTGAAGCTGAACACAGCTTCAGTTTGTCAATGGTCATCGTTTTCGTTAACATATCCGCTGGGTTCTTGTTTCTTGGAATCTTCTCTAGCATCAAGACTCCATCTTCTAAAGCTGAGCATATGAAGTGATACCGAACCTATATATGCTTCGTCCGAGCATGATAAACAGGATTCTTCGCCAGATGAATAGCACTTTGACTATCACAATGCAAAGTGCTCTTCCTATAATTCTGACCCAGTTCCTCTAGGAAACTCTGCAACCATATCAACTCCTTGCTTGCTTCTGTCACAGCAACATACTAAGCTTCAGTAGTGGATAAAGCGACAATCTTTTGTAGCTTTGAGACCCAGCTAACCGATGTACCACCTAATGTGAATACATATCCAGTAGTACTCTTCCTGCCATCTATATCACCAGCCATGTCAGCATCAACATAGCCTTGTAGACCCAAATCTGACTTTCTGAAGCACAGGGCTATGTTACTAGTACCTCTCAAATACCTGAGAATCCACTTCACAGCTTCCCAGTGTTGTTTTCCTGGATTGCTCATGTATCGGCTCACAACTCCCACTGCATGTTCTATATCCGGTCTTGTACATACCATGGCATACATAAGGCTGCCAATAGCAGAAGAATAAGGCACCTTGGCCATGTGAGCTCGCTCCAGCTCTGTTGAGGGTGACTGCTCCTTGGTTAATTTGAAGTGACTTGCCAAAGGAGTACTTACAGGCTTTGCACCATCCATATTGAATCTGCTAAGTACCTTCTTCACATACTCCTCCTGAGATAGCTTCAAACTCCCATTCACCCTATCTCTAGAAATCCGCGTCCCAAGGATTTGCCTTGCAGCTCCCAAATCTTTCATAGAAAACTCCATTGACAATTCTTTCTTGAGCTTATCGATTTCCTCCATATTAGCTCCAGCAATTAACATATCATCTACATATAGAAGTAGAATAATATAGGAATTGTCAGACCTTTTCACGTAACAGCAGTGATCTGCCTGGCACCGTAAGTAACCATTATTACTCATAAATGCATCGAACTTCTTGTACCACTATCTTGGAGCCTGATTTAGGCCATACAGGCTCTTTTGAAGTTTGCACACCATTCTCTCTTTCCCTTGTACTTCAAAATCTTGTGGCTGCTTCATGTAAATTTCTTCCTCCAGGTCACCATGAAGAAATGCCGTCTTGACATCTAATTGCTCTAGATGCAAGTCTTCTTTAGCCACTAACCCAAGTACTGTTCTGATAGTGGTCAATTTAACCACTGGAGAGAAAATCTCGGTGTAGTCGATACCTTCCTTCTGTTGAAAGTCTTTGACAACAAGTCTTGCTTTGTACCGCTTGCTACCATCATGTTTTTCTTTTATTTGGTACACCCACTTGTTGTGTAACACCAACTTTCCTTCTGGTAGTTTGGCCAGTTCCCATGTCTGATTGGATGCCAGTGACTCCATCTCATCTTTCATGGCTAACTCCCACTTGATTGACTTATCATTTTGCACCGCTTCTTTATAACTCTCTGGCTTGCCTTTATCAGTCAAAAGAATGTAATGCAGTACTGGAGAATATCTCTGAGGAGGTCGAATTGTTCTGGAAGATCTTCTGAGTTCATCCACTGGGGTTTGTGGGTCTTCTGCTGGTGCTATAGCTTCTTGATCTTTCTAGCCATCTACTGGGATGTCATTCAATGGTATTTCCCCAGCTTTTTTTACTTCAGGACATACACTATCAGCTCCAGTGCCCAATCTGTCCTTGTACATCACCTTCTCGTTGAATATAACATCCCTGCTTCTGATGATCTTCCGATTTTGGTCATCCCAGAAACGATAACCAAACTCAGCATCACCATAACCAATAAAGAAACATTTTTTAGACTTGGGATCAAGTTTACTTCTATTGGCAGGGTCTATATGAACATAAGATAGACAGCCAAATACTTTCAGGAAAGAAAGATTTACCCCTTTACCGCTCCAGACCTCCTCTGGTATTCTGCAATCTAATGGTACTGACAGCCCTCTGTTGATAAGATATGCAGCGGTGTTCACTGCATCGGCCCAGAATGTCTTTGGCAAACCCTACGTGCAACCTCATGCTCCTTGCACGTTCATTAAGGGTTCTGTTCATTCTTTCAGCAACACCATTCTGCTGAGGTTTCCCTGGAATAGTTTTCTCGAACTTGATCCCATTGTTGGCACAATACCTCTTGAAATCATCATCATCATATTCTCCCCCATTGTCAGACCGCAAGCATTTTACTTTCAGATTAGTCTCATTTTCAACCATGGCCTTCCACTTTTTAAAGGTATCATAAACATCAGATTTATTTTTTAGGAAATAAACCCATACCTTTATGCTCGAATCGTCAATGAAAGTGACATAGTATCTTGAGCCTCCAAGGGATGTCACAGGAGATGGCCCCCACACGTCTGTATGAACCAGCTCCAATTTTGCTGCTTTCGGTTCTCTTCCGCCTTTCGAAAAGCTCACCCTTTTCTGCTTGCCAAAGATACAGCTTTCGCACAGGCTGTGCTCAACTGACTTCAGCTTTGGTAGCTTTCCTTTTGATAGCATTATCTTCATTCCCTTTTCGCTCATATGACCAAGTCTACAGTGCCATAGACTTGAATCAACACTTGTATTGACATTCACCAATGTATCTCTGCAACTGAAAGTTATGTAAAGAGTTCCAGTTTTATTTCAATGATAACGAGATATTTCTACGTATAGATTATATTTATATATACACGTACTTAACTACCTTCTAAAACATGATAATTATATTAAGAACTTAAATATATCAATTTATAAACTTATAAATGTACATACTTTAAATTTGTCTTCAAAAATCAAATATAAGAGGAACCTTTAGCTGGAGTAGTTCAGGGCGGGAAAAAAAAGCGGTAGTCCAAAGAGTCATACTCAAAATTTCACCAGCAGCGAGGGGGAAATTCTCTTGGCACCTTCATCCGAGAAAAAGACCCCCCCTCTCTCTCTCTCTTTCTCTCTCAAGCCCTTAGTCTAATCTCACCAAATTTAATTTTCAGGCATGTCTCTCAAAAGCTCTCTTAATAGGAAAGAGGGAGTCTTAGTGCACTCAGGAGTCTCCACACTACTCTTGGATCTTGCGACATTCTTCCTCATATCCTTTGATTTCAGCCACAATCCAAGTTCATTTTCTTTTATTTTCCAATTTATTTTACATCCCTATGCGAATCATTTACCACTGTTAATTTTGGTTTAAGGAGGATATGAGATTTTACAAGCTTGGTCCATGTTGAAGGAAATTTTGTTTTCATGATCCTATTCCTTTGAAATTTTTATTAGATTTGGTCATTATTACTTTTTATATACACGAAAATGGATGGTAGAAGTTCTGGTTTTTATTCATTTAAGACTATGCTTGTTAAACATAATTTTTGGGTTGTGGAGCATGTGTATGAAGAAAAATTCATGCCTACTCACTCTAAAACAGCAATAAAGGTGTTTGTCAAAATTTTTCTATTTCTCAAGCCAAAGATTGAAAATTCTAAACCCAAATTGCAGACCCAGAAAACTTCTTTCTATGAAAAGGTCATATCTTTGAAGACCCAATTCAAGGTTTCAAAAGAGGAGGCGAAAGGATGTCTTGGCTAAATATCGAAGGAAAAGATGTCTTGCCCACCAAACGTCATCGTTTTCAATGGCAACCAGTGCAACTGCCTAGTGGTGGACCTACTGAAGAGGACAGCCAACCGGTGCGTTCTCTTTTCGGCTGACTCTACCATCGCCACGGACCACAGCATTGACTACTATGCCATAAGCTTCCCGGAGACCACTTTTGAGTTTGACTCAATCAAGAAGTTCACAAAGTCCCAGGCGGTGTTCTTGGAGGCCACCCTCGTCTAGCTTGTCTCCTGGCTCAGGTTCTGCCTTTTTCTTAGGTTAATGAAGTCGGGCAATGATGGAAGAAGCATTTGGTTTAGGCTCAGATGGTGGGTTAGCACATTGGGCATTTATTTTGCCATCGAGCATTGGCTGGTCAGTTACCCTTTCCAGCTTTCCTTCTCTTTTTAACTTCTGGGTATTTGTATATTCTTACTTTCTGGTAATTTTTGAGCAATTTTTAATGATCCTTTACTGTAAAGGCTATGACATCTTTAAGGGCAGGTTAAAGTACTAGTTTTGTTATTTATTGTGCTTCGCCTCCAGAGTTGGATTATCATCAATTCTGTCTAGATTTACAATAACTTGAATGTAGTTTTTTATTGTGCCATTTGATAAGTGGGAGTGGAAAATGGCATACATTTAACTAACCAATTATATAATTTCCATATCAGTCAAGTTTTCTTGTTTTAAGATAATTTGTCAAATTGTGTATCATTACTTATGCTTTAATTAGCTCCGTTTTGTGTGTAGGATGATCAAAAGGTGGTTAAAAAGCGAAAAACAGAACTTGGTGGAACTTTCTCAATAGCAAGTTGGATAGTCTTCATTAGTTTATTTGTTGCGTGAGTGATTGATGGCTTCTTTACTAACAGTTCGAATTCATGTTACACTATCTAATTTTGTTGCTTGTATGGGATTTTGATTGCTCTTTGTTCATCATAGTGAGTTAATAGTGACTAGAATTTTCATTTTTTTCTCAGGTTACTCTATACCAAATCATATCAAGGAGAAGCACTGAGATGCATAACGTAAGAGCAACAAATGCTCCTGACTTAGCCTCTTTCATCAACAATACACTTGTCTAATTTTGTTGCTTGTATGGGATTTTGATTGCCCTTTGTTCATCATAGTGAGTTAATACTGACTAGAATTTTCATTTTTTCTCAGGTTACTATACCAAATCATATCAAGTGCACCCGCTTAGCCTCTTTTATCAACAAAGCTTTGGGTTCAGAATTTTCAAGCTTTCTGGGTCTGCAATTTGGGTTCAGAACTTTTTGAGATCATTGCCCTTATGACAATCTTTTCCTTGATACCACAGTTAAATTAAAAGACTTGCACAAAATAATGGAGGATATTAGAAGATTATGGTACAAATTTGCTTTCTCCTATACATGTTTATGAATTACTCTCATTGCGAAAGTGAGATTTTTTTTTCTTTCTTTTTTGTTGTAAAGAAATTTTGTACATTTCTTTAGTTCAGGTATATGGAGCTCATGTGTATACATGGGAAGCTAATCTAGTTTGCAATAAGTTTCTTGTTGTAGCGATATTACATTAAATAAATACAACATTTAAAAAAAAATAGATTTCTACAAGTATATTTGAAATGCAAAATCGATATTCCAATACAAATTTAAAATATGCCAGAGGTAATTATGAATATATATATATATCTTCTAGTGAATTTTTGTCCCTAAAACTATTTTTAGAGACAAACTATTGGTCTCACTAAGTGGAAAATTTAATTTAATTTAGCTTCAAAATGCTTAATCTTTTATCTATAAATATATTTTTTTAGAGACGATAGTTCACTATTCTAGAGATAAAATACTTGGTCTCTATTTTCTACAGAGACAACAAATTTTCGTCTCTGATTATGTAATCAGAGACAAAATTTTGGTCTCCGTACATAAATAATTTCGTCTACTATGGTTTGCAAATGACGAATTTGTCATTTATAATATGATTTTTAGAGACGATAATTTATTATTTCTGAGACAATTTTTTGGTCCCTAAATGCAACGTTTAGAGACCAAATACTAGTGGTCTCTAATAACTATTAGAGACGCGTTTTTAGAGACAAATGGTGACGAAATGATTTTTCGTCTCTGAAAAATTTTTAGAGACGAATATAAGCATTTTTAGAGACCGAAAAATTCGCCTCTAAAAGCCATTTTTCTTGTAGTGCCTATAAGTAAAGTCTACTCACCTGTTTACAAGTGAGGGCTGTTTTATCACTATGCTTGAGAGGCTGCCACTAGAAAAAGAGGGAATACACGTAGGGGAGAGGAGAGGGATGGGAGGCTTCAACTGTTTGAGAAAACAAGGAGATACATCAAGGAAAAGAGAGATGAGTGCTTTGGCTATTTAGGAAAAGAAAGAAAACCTATGGAGAGATGAGAGGAGGCTATGGTTG
>JXTC01000223.1:172990-209564 GCA_002914845.1 Trema orientale
AGTCAAATTTTAGAACTACTCATGAAATTATGAAACCTAGATGTAAAGATGTTTATTAGTGGCATGATGCACTTATGAGAACTTTGGGCACTACACCGTATCTCGTTCTAAAAGCTGTCTAAGAATATCTTCTTCCTTAATCTTCAGTTGATGGTATACTGATCTTAAATTGATCTTAGAAAATACTGAAGCACCTTATAATTGATCAAACAAATCATCAATTCTAAGGAGAGGATACTTATTCTTGATTGTGACCCTATTTAACTCCTTATAATTAATACAAAGCCTCATAGTCCTGTCTTTCTTCTTTACAAATAACACTGGAGCACCCTATGGTGAAAAGCTTGGGCGTATGAAAGCCTTATCCAAAAGCTCGTGTAATTGTACCTTCAGTTCTTTCAGCTCTGCTTGAGCCATTCTATATGGTACTTTAGAAATAGGAGTAGTAAAGTATAGGAGTAGTACCAGATAGTAGATCAATTACAAACTCTTTTTCTCTGTTAGGTGGTAATCTCGGTAGATCTTCTAGGAATACCTCTATTCATTAACCACTAGTACTTCTTTTGGCTTCATCTTTAGTTCCTCTCTAGTATCCATTATATTCTAAATAACCAGTATATCCTTTCTCAAGTAACTTCCTTGCTTTTATCACTGAAATAGTTAGTACCATTTTCTTCTTAGAAGACCTAAGGAAAGTAAACTTCTCTTCAATAAGTGGCTGAAATACTACTATCTTATAATTACAATCAATGCTAGCATGATACTGAGCTAGCCAATCCATATCCAAAATCACCTCAAAATCTTGCATATCTAACAATATTAAGTCTGCCTACAACTCTCTACCATCTATCTATATTGGACACGCTCTCAAAACTTTACCAGAATATAGCACTTCCCCAGATAGAAAAGTTATACAGTATCTTAAATTCAAAGTTTCAGGTGATCTGCCCAATTTTCTCATATATGCTGATGATACAAATGAATGCGTAGCTCCTGAATCTATTAATGTATTTGTGAGGATATCAAAGATAGAGATCTCACCTGCAACAATCGATGGATCAGCCTCAGTATCTGTTGCAGTCATGGTAAACACACAAGCTAGAACTTTCTTTTGTTCACCATAGGTGGAGGGATAATCTCTAGGAAAATGTTCTATCTTGCCACATATATAACACGCTCTACTACACAAGAGATATTCACCTTTATGAGGCCTTCCACGTTTGGGATATGTAACTTTCTAATTCGAATTAGATTGCATTTGTTAACCATGTTGCTAGGCTTCTTGAAGTATCTCCTTTTTGTCCTTGACCCTGTAGGAATTTTCTTTTGCTGCCATTAAGCCTTGGTTGAGCACCTTTCCCAAAATTTACATTTCACCTTACTATGTTTATGTTTCTTCTAATTTCTAGTATTTTTATCACCTTCAGTTTGGCTTCTTCTACTTCAAAGGCTTTCTCTGCAACTTCTGTTTCAGGTACACCTTTTCCTGTAGATATCTTAATATCCCTATATATTTCTACTTTGAGCCCCTGTAGAAACTGATTTACTTTCAACCTCTTGGTACTCACCATATGAGGAGCAAAGTGGGATAGTTCATCAAATTTCTTTATATAGTCACACACAGATATGCCACCTTGCCTCAAATTAGTAAACTCAGCTGCCTTTGCAAGTGGATAAGCTTCACTAAAGTACTTCTTATAAAATGTTTCCTTAAATCTCTCCCAAGTCAATCTGTTAACATCAGTGATTGACTTCATAAAATCTCACCAATGTCTCGCATCCATTTGGAATATATAAGTAGCGCAAGAAATTTTCTCTACCTCAGAAATTCTTATATAATCAAAGATACCCTCCAAACTACGAATCCACTTCTCAGCTAATAATGGATCTGTTTCACCTTTAAAAGCTAGAGGTTTATTCTTCTTGAACCTTTCAGAAGCTGGTTCATAGTTTTCTTGTCTGGCTACTACTTGTACTGGTAATTGTTCCTCTCTCCTTTTGATCTCGTTCTATGAGCCTCTTTATTTGTTGAGCTTGTCTCTCCACTAATTTAGCCAATCGATGTATAGCAGAATTTTTATCATTTTCTTGATCAACCCTCTGTTGATTAGTCTGACCTTTATCCCTTGGCATGATTTCCTGTACAGTGGCTCTTTGCTTACAAATAAACATAATAACCAATAATAATGTATGAATCAAACTTATAAAATAGAAATGAAGTGCACGTATGAAAATAATTAGACTTACTAGTTGACTGAGCTTTTTGTGACATGATCATACATATATAGGTAGTCTTCAGAAATGACTAAACTTCTGCTCTGATACCACAACTGTAACACTCCCTAGTTTATCTATATGACTATATAGGTCAAACTAGGAAGTATTATTCTTTTATAAACCATAACTTTAGTTTTGTTCAAAAAAGGTTAGGCCAAGTTAAACTTTTCAAACTGTGAAACAAAAGAAGCTGCATGGCATTACTTTCTGAAAGTGTTTTTACAAAATGTACAACCAAAAAGTATATCAGTTTATCTTACCATCAGCAGTAATATTTACAGCACATCAAAATATTAAAAGACTATGACATCGCCCATAAGTTAAGCTCGTCTATATCTATATGATCATAGTGACAAGAAAGCGTGTTACCCAACCAGTAACTCTATACATCATATATCTCCTCACCTATATTACAGGAACTAAATGAGCTAATGCTCAATAAGTAATGATCATACATGCTCGTGAACGTGTTTCATGTATAAACTTCATTGAAATTCACATTATACTATTTCTTTCATAACTTTTCATTTTGATGCACTTTTCTTAGAAAACATTTCTTTATAGGGCTCTTGAGTACACTACAAAGTCGTGGCAGCCGGTAGGCCGTGCCCACCTATGCAGGAAGGAAACACATGGTCAATGCAAACCATATCTACCCAACGCAAACCGACTACGTAATGCACCTAATAAATCTTGTAGTACAATGCTCAGTTCTGGCAGTCGGTAAGCCGTGCCCACCTACGCTGGAAGGATGCCTGTGCAAGCTATATTTATCCAACACAGACAGACTAAATAATGTACTCAAAATATATCTCATAAAAATCAGTACAATGGTACTACTTTAAATCGAATACGTGGAAAACTTCACTTCTTTGAAAATCATGCTTAAATAATCATATCATACTTATGTCTTTCATGAACAAAATAATAACCATATAAATAACATATAATTGAAATAATATACATAAGCATGTAGGAAAATATCTTGTATCTACTATTATTCTTGTGATGCAGTTAAAATAAATCTTTACTTACCTTGTGTCCGACAGAAAAGATAGTGAAAAGGGTTAGTATCCTCTGTGGCAATGTGTGTGGAGGACCTGATATGAATTTCATTACTAAAATGATCACTACGACGGAAAATGCTTAAAGAAAACGACCACAAAACTGAAATCACAACGACCTAAAAGTATACAAGTGACATGAGGTATATAATAGCCAACGACTAGTATTAAAAACTGATTAAAATCATCAAAATATGAATGCTAGATCTTTAGTACAAAAATGATCCAAAATGGCATAAAGTTTCGTAAAAACTAGTCCAATTGCCTCTAGATAGTGCTATTTTATTTTTAAAATATTTGGACAGCACCTCACCTAATTCTATGACATTCTCACATGATTAAAATCATGGTTTTAAATTTAGAATAATATTTTACAATTAAATTCCCACATATACACCTCAAAGAGAATCATTTAGAACAACCTAAGTGCAATTGAATTTCTTTCGATTTGAAAAAAATTTAAAACCATTTTTACTATTATGTGCCATCACAACTAGCCGCTAAATGAGTGTAATAGATAATAGGATCAATAAAATATACACTCAAAGTTTAAGAAATCAGATTATAAATATAAAAAACTTAATCTACTACACATAAAAAAACTTAAATCTACAAATAGCAAACTTGGGGCCTTAGGTCTAACTTTACTCATCCACTTAAATTCTATGTTTCCAGCAATATATAAGTTTCCTAAGACAACTATTCATCAAATAATAGCTTTGGTTTAAGAGCTGAAATAAAAGAAATTAACTACAAATTCAAAATCTAATATAGAGCTCACCTTGACTAGTTTGGGCCTTTACTGAAACTCTTGACTTCTACCTCCACCAAATTGATTTCCAAGGCTTTGAAACTGATTTTAGGACTCAAGATAACCTAGAGGAACCATTATTTAAGTGAGAGTAAGTAGTGAATTGAAATTAGAAAATAAAACCTAGGAAGAAGGACTAGTAGAACTACCTTGACTAGTTTTGATTTATCTTGCCTTCTAGAGCTCCAATTTGAGTCCTACCATTTGGAAACTCTTGGATATGGCTAAAGGAAGTTGATAAAAGTATAGAAAAGTATGGAAGAGGTTCAGGTCATGGCTGGAGAAATGACCATCTAAGAAATAGCATAACTTAAATTCTAAGGGGTATTTTGGGTATTTTGCACATTACTTTCCATGTTTCCAGCTCTAAAACATTCTTAGAAAGTGAAAACTAGTCATACTTTGACCTATAATCCCATATGGTCAATCTTATTGTAATTTGGTGGAACCTAGCCCCATAACCAATCATTAAATATAAAAATAAGTCAATTAGACTCCAATTAATAATACAAAAATAGTATCAATGCCTAATTATTAGAATGCGTAAAATTGACATTACGCGATTAAGCTAAGCCTAAGCTAGCTTAGTGTAATTAAACACAATTCAGTACAGTGACTGCCACCTCGTGCTTACTTGGGGCCGGCAAGTAAAACGCTATAAATGAGTCCTAAACATTGAATTAAAGCTATTTGACGTGTTAAATGTACAGTGAATTTGACTCCGAAAAACGTGAAAAATGTGTTTTACTGAAAAACTACCATTTGACCAAGATAGCAACAAACATGACTTTTATACATATGCATATAGTATTACTATTCATGAATATATTCTTTGTTCCTTTCACACACCAAGCTCTCTCTCTCTGAGGGTATTGAGCCTTTACACTGCCTGGGAGCACTTCAATAAGCATTAGTACAGTAATACAGATCGAATGCATTTAACAATCAGAATGAGCAATTGACTATAAAATTGATATTAGTTGCTTGATATGTCTATTATGCAATATGAGCATGTTTATTAGTGGCTTATTATGTATGTGAGAATCTTTGACGTCACAGTAATTTTCTAAATTAACTTTTAATAGTGGTATTTTTTCTAAATTTCCTTTAATATAACATCTTAATACAATACAAAATCAAACATAATATTGTAATAGAATAATACAACACAATACAACTCATTATAATACATCACAATACAAGACAATACGACGCACCAAATATAGCCCAAATTATGTGAGTATACTTAGATGCATTAAATGTATGTAACATTTACTAATTCAAAACAAAATAACTCATTTAAGTTTTAGTAGAGTATATGAGAGTCTGTAGTAGTATTCTACGAAGTACTCTTTATCAAATTATGTTTAGTGATAATAAAATAATGTTAAATCTTGTTAATTAATAAAATTTATCCAAATTTAAATTATACATTGAATTACTATATCACATACATAAACATTCAACAAATTATACGACACAATTTTTATATACAAAATTTTAATCCTACATAAAAAATGCTATCATACTATAGTTTAATTTTATTAAAACATGAAATAAATAATTAAAATATAAAATTGGATAATTCATTAAATTATAACTTAATATATACGTTATAAGAAATAAATATGTATTTATTATGTCTGAAATAAGTTTGTTCAATAGAATGGAGATGACATAATTTTTTTAATGTCGCACTGAAAAAATATATGAAAACGAAAATAACTTGCTGAAACTACATCGAATCAAGTTTTCCCAAATATCAAAATATCATTCCAAATGTACCAAAAAAAAAATATTGTGAAAGTACTAAAAGTCACCCTGTCTTGTTTATGAATTACAATCTCAGCCTTGATTTTACCTTTTCTGATTGTTTAATTAGTTTGATTTACAGTTTTATTCCTGAGTTAACTGCAAAAAAAAAAAAAAGAAAAAAAAAACCTGTAGTTTGGCTTTTCTATAATTCAACCCTATGTTTTGGTTTCTGTAAAAAAATACCCTTATATTTTGAAATTCTAAAAATTTGTATCTTTTTTCCATACTTTTACAAATTTATTTCTCAAAAAATTGTGAATCCAGACTCATGAAATATTATTCTTGTTTCCATACACTTAAAACTGTTACAAAAACAAATTATTTATACTAACATAAACTGGTAAAAATATAGATACATGGTACAAATTTTTTGAATTTCAAAATGTGCGAGTATTTTTTTACAGAATCCAAAACATAAGGTTTAAATTGTAGAAAGGTCAAACTTTAAGAGTTTTTTTATTTTATCTTTAACATTAACGCTTTTGTTCCCCAAAAAACAACTTTCACAGCTTTTGAGGTTTTGTCCTTTAGCTTATTCGGTTAGAGCAACTTGTTATTGCCACTTAATTTCTTTGTCTTCTAGTGGGGATTAAGTCCCTCAATAGTACAATAATGACTAAATGATTGTATACGGATCGTCTGTCTCATATGAGTCCATTTCTCTGTCCAACCAAGCATATATTAATACGTCGGTAAAAACTTATTTAGTTTACCATATTCTACATATGCCCAATTTTTTAAATTGCGCAGTGTACCGACTAGAATGGGGCGGGTTTCTCTCCTATAATTGGTGTAAGACATAGGGTAGGGATTCCACGTTTAATATTTAGGGGGCGGAGCAGGCTTAGGATTAAGTTCCCTATACCAACCCATCCCGATTATACATAAATTAATTTTTATTTTTTTATATAATAATAATTCAATTAGATTTTTTTAAAAAAAAAATCTAATAATATATAGTTATATATTAATATTGTTTAAGTTATTTGGGATTGTATTAGCTTTTTGAATGAATAATATGATATACGATTTTGATATCAAATATTTTATATTTGACAACTCTAACATATTAAAGCTTTATATGAATGTGTTTTCTAGTTATTTAGGTCTTTTATTAAATTATAATTCCAATAGATTTAATCTAAATTTAGAATTTTCAATAAAGTAACTTTAATTTTGATCTTTTTTTTTTTTAATGTATACAGGCTTTTAAAAGATTTGGACCAACATAGATTTATTTAATTAATTCAAGATGACGATTCCAAACGGAGACCTTAATATACCAATGGAAAAACTGATCCCCGATAAGGATTTTCCAAAATTGCTCCACACCAAATTAAATGATGAATGATACAAGGATAGTATAGTAAAACAATAACAGAGATGGGGATAGTAAATACAAAATCGGTCCTGCCTCGTCCCCTTGACACCCCTAGTTGTGCAGTATGTTATATTTCTATTTTTATTATTAAGTAAGTTGGACATTTAATTATAAACTTTTGAATTTAGTCGTATACTAAATTTTGAGCTAAAAAAAGGTTAAATAGCTAGCTAGCCAAAAAGAAGAAGGAAAAAAAAAGTGTCGAAGCAAGACTGCGCAATTCGAGCACTTTCCAGGAGAAACATACCTATCAAATTTTCTAATTTCAGTCAAAACTGAATAGTAATGTATAAATTTTACCATCTCTTTTGACTCTTTGAAAATGAAAGTAGAAATCATGCAATTCTTAGCTGTGAAAGAAGTGGATGTCACGACTTTTGGCACCAAAACTTTCTATCAACGTACTTCTCGAATGGCTTCAAAGCAAGTCCAAGTTAATATGCGGGCGAGCTCCACTGCCTCATAGTAAGAGGCCCCATAGTCCTAATTTTGATCGTGCAAAAAGCTGCACTCATGCCCGGTTTCGGGGACGTAGGGAATGAATTGTTGCCCATGTTTGACATCAACAGTATTAACGATTCCTAATCGTTGAATTGCATAAGCAAAATTGGTGCGGATCACGTGTTACGATCTCACTCTAGGCAAACTTAATGACAACGCGTTTCAAAAAACACAGTTCGTGAAGTCCAGCGAGAACGATGCATCCAAGTCTGAGGTACGTCGTGGCGCAGCAACCAGTAGTGAGATTTATCGCCATCGAGTTAACGGAGGTAGAGGCGCTAGAGGTGAATCGATTGTGGCGTAGCAACACAACACAGATAGTGTTGTGCATCGCATCAAAGAGACGGGACTGGGAGATCTTGACAACAATTATGTATGGTTTGGACTTGTCTTGGTCTACGAACGAACCGAGACACCCAAAGCATTTTACGCTGATAGTGAATGTGTGATTTTCAAACTGTGAATCATCGATGGCAGTGTGGAGATTTGGTTCGCCGTTGTTGTGAGACATACGATGATGGGTTTGATTGAGGCATGGCCAAGCTTAGGGACAAGGAACTGAAACCCTCAAATGTTATTGGAACAATTGATAAGAGAAGGAATCAATAATTTTGCAAAAGAAACATATTATCCTCAACAAACAATAAATTAGAAGATTTAAGGAAACTCTGAGATCTCTTCAAGACATTAATAGTTACGCAACAAAGAATGTTCTTGTCATTATCAAATTAATTATCGCTCCCTATCACCATTTTCAAATTAATAATCCAAATTATGAGAAGAACGGAAAATTGGTTAAAAAGCGATTCTTTACACCCTTAACATAATGATGACATTGGCCGACTGCAAATGAATAATATATTTTACTTTTCGCAAGACACAGTAAAAAGCAATTTTTCTAAACTTCTTTAACTTTAATGTATCTTTCGTGTAAAATCATTCTTACTAGTGATAAACAAATATACAAACCTCGGGATTAAAAGAACTTGTACATTGGTACATCAACTGCAGCTCCTTTCGCAAGCCGACACAAATAACAAGTGCGATAAACTACAGTGAAGAGAAGAAAGTTCAACAACCCTCCATAGATGTTCAGAAACTTGACAGAATTCCTTCATCAAAAGGTGTATGTGGGAACTCTTCCGTGGTCGAAGTTGGACTACTTCGGTTGAGAACAGTAACTGGTTCAACAACAAAACATGCACCACCATATTCAATCTTCTGAATACGAAGAGATCAATCAACTAAACAAAATGACAAGCAGCACCATGCGTGTCTGTACTACATTAGCAATATGATCCTTCGAACATGAACAGGAATGATCCAAGAATTACGGCTACAATCGGAAGTGTGAAAATCAGTAAAGATACTCTGAAATGGAACAAAGAAAGATTAACAATTTGACATTAACAAGTTGAAAATTGTGAGCGTACCAAGCTTTAGCCACCAATATGTATCATAGGCCTATTTGCTGTCTTTGCAAGGTCAAACATTCCGGCATGTGAGGCTTTCTTCCTCTTCACCTAAAGAAACAAGGGAAATCACAAATTAGTCAATCTTAAAAAAAGTTTGAAAAGTAAACTTGTGTGATTAGCAGTGTTATTTGCCAATAGCTTTTGAAGGACAGGGGATGAAGCAATAAATTTTGAGGCTGATGCTTAAACCAAAGGAAAACAATAAGAAAGTGAACAAAAATCAGAATAGAACTCCAGAAATCACAGCTGCTACTACTACAACAGGACTTCTGAAATCTCACCTATGGCAATCTTGTATAACACACATTGAAAGAACATTATTAGACTTTTAACTATCTCAAGGTTTATAAGCTTTATATGTAGGGCTTGGCTGTACAATGGTACAGCTTGGAAGTAATTCTGGAAGAATTAATGACTATTGGAACATAATGAGAAATCAAGAACAGTTGAAAGTGGACTGAGTTCTATAAACATCAATGACTCCTTTACAGTAAGAAAATTTAATACCCTTAGACTTTTAACATTTTAAGACCCTTCCTTAGACTTCAACATTTTTATAAGAGGGATAATATTACTTTTATACCTTGTATTTTGACACTTTGTTCAAATTGTACCTTGTGTTTTAGTTATTATCAATATTGACCTATAGATTTCAAATTTGCTACAATTTACATCCTGAGACAAATTTAGAGTAGTTAATTTACCAAAATGCCGTTAAAAAATTGAAAATAAACCATTTAAAAACTGATCCGAGAATATATTTATAAAAACATCCTGCTAAATTAACTGCTCTAAATTGGTGTAAGGTATAAATTTGTAACAAATATTAAATCTAAGGGTCAATGTTGATAATAACCAAAACACAAGATACAAACTGAATAAAGTATCAAAATACAAGGTATAAAGATAATATTATCCATTTAAGACCCTTGGACCAACTCTTTGACTGGAAATGCGTCTATTTCTTGCTTTGGGGGCCATGCCTTTGCCTTCCGCAAGGATTTTTATAAATAGTAGTTTTAAAATTTAAATTTTGTCAAATAGCAGTTAACTAAGTGTATTTTGAAGTATAGCAGTGTTTACCAAAATTAACCCCATTATGCTTTTAACTCCAACTGGTAAGTAAAAAAATGGACTAGTTTGGAAGTTCACAACAAAAACTGCTACAAAACTAAACAATTACATCAAACTACTAATAGTAAAAGTTGAGCCCCAGGAACTGCTACTCATCCTAATTTCCTCCAGAATATAAGATCCCAAGTGATCCAACATCATACGAAGTTCGTCAAATTAAAACCTTGAGTGTGAATCCTTACTCCTTAAGTAGAGTTTTAAAGGTGACTGCCACGTATGTCCATCCAGTGCCATTGTTTTAACACATGAGTGTTACTTAAAAGCCACAAGCACCCTAGGTTTACACTGCCTATCTGCCAATGATCCACCATGACACAGCACCATATACAAAGCAAGAAAAATTCCCCATACGAAAACCCAATTTGATGCATGCACATGGAGCAATAATGAAAACAAACATTCGATACCTAATACTAATGGTTATGTCTCTGAAGCTTATGGACATAAGAGAATATTGTGAAAAACCTACCGCTGCCTCAATTATTTCCCTAAGCTCATCATCATCAGCACCGGACCGAAGGGGATCTCTTAAGCTAACCTGTAAGAAAGAGAACTAATAAGAAAAATTATCTTATCAGCATTAAAATATGGATAAGCTTCTGAGTTTCTCATTGAACCATCAGAGGAAGAAGGAAGCACCAGGACTACTATAGGGTGAAATATTATCAGACAATAAAACCTCTATGACACAAAATAACAAATGTGAATTGAATAGATGATGAAAAGTCTCCAAATAATCCCAATAAACTACCTGCTAAAATTAAGTAGCAGATATTTGGTGAGGACAAAAAAATCAAATTTGTGGGGAAAATTACTCATGAGACAAGAAAACAAATAAATGTCATAAATTTGCAATTGGAAAAATGTTGAGGAGTCTGATTCAAGGATGCCCATTCAGCAAAATGAGCAAAACTTACGAACCATGAATGGCATGGTTTCTATCCATATAGCAAGACAAATAAGGATTTCACAACAATAAAAGAATGACTTGGGAAGAGTAAAAAAGGTAGTCCCTAGTAATGGAAACTGATAACTACACCCAGTCAGAAGTAAAATCATTCATGACATGAAAACAAAGCAAACAGAAATCTAAATCAAGGTTCAAAGATGGGAACCTTAACTTTACCTAACTGTATGTTCATAAAAGACAGAATTGTATGAATTGGTCCGACTCCAAATATTATGTTTTCCAAAAACTAAGTGCTCCTTCGAAACAATTGAATATTCTAACTAACCAGCATAAGGAAATGTATAATCTGCACACGCAACCATGCAAAATGCTTTATGCAATCACCACGAGTGAAATTGAAGCAAGAGATGCATCAAGTTAAGAAAAGGTGAAGGAAGTTCAAGCAAAGACAAGATTAGCCAAATCTACTAACAAAAGCAAGTTGTTGTAGTCCATTAGAAGAATTTCTAATCAAACATCAAAGAACTAAATGACAGTGAATGATCTATGCCAAATTACTGCATAGGAGCATTTCCAGAGACATATAAATACCTCTGAGGGACCAAATAAGCACACTTTGAAATTTCCATCAGCTAAAAGCCGCAATCTATTGCAACCAGCACAAAAATGCTCAGTCATTGATGTGATAAACGAAACAGCACCCTGATGTCCATCTATTTTAAAATTCTTGGCTGTCTCTGTTGGGTGATCCTGAAGTCTCTTTAAACTTGGAAATTGCTTTACCTGTTAAGTAGCAATAAATGACTTAGCTTATAGAACAATGAACATTTCTAGATATGCAAAAGGGATTACCTGTCAGAGATGTACCTTACCACTCTATCGTACATTTCTGCATATGGCACGAGTTTTTTCACGTTCCAAACATTTCCATCGAAAGGCATAAACTCGATGAAGCGAATGTTAACTGGTTTTTCTCGTGTAAGCTCTACGAAATCACAAATCTCATCATCATTAAATCCGCGCATCACTACACAATTCACCTGAAGCAGAGTATATGATTGTATCAAATAGAAGGAAAAAATGTGCACATTGCATATAGACATTCAAATGCATGAATGAAACTAAAAGACGGCATAAGACTATAAAAATACAAGTTTATGTAATCATAACAACCCAAAAGGAATAGAATCCAAACAGGATAAATCCAGAAAACATAAACCATTATTAAAAAGTTGAGAATAAATAAATAAATAAGAAAGTGGAAAAAAGAGTATTTATTAAAAAAAAAAAAAAAAGTGGACTTAAGGATTAAGCGTACTTTAACAGGGTTGTAACCAAGTTCTATAGCAGTATTGATAGAATCTAGAACCCTGTGATGCCCTTTGCGCCTGGTCATAAATTCAAACTTTGCCGGGACTAGTGTGTCTAGACTGATGTTCAAAGAAGTCAAGCCACACTGCCTAAGCCTCGGAAGTTTTGTTGCAAGAACAATTCCATTGGTAGTCATGGCCAGTGTCTTTAGCCCTTTCATGTTAGACAAACGTAGACATATATCTTCAATGTCTTTCCTTACAGTGGGCTCGCCCCCGGTCAAACGAATTTTACTGACTCCAGAGCCGATAAACAGATTGGCCAGGCGAAGAATCTCATCCTGGGACAGAAGTTGAGGTTTTGGAGTCAGGTCCACTCCCTCCGAAGGCATACAATAATGACATCGTAGATTGCAACGCTCTGTTAATGAGATCCTCAAGTAAGTATGCAGCCTTCCAAATGAATCAACTAACATTTGAGAAACAGGGTTATCGTCTTTTGGAACTTCTTCTGGCAACTTAGCAAAACAAGTACCATACCACCTCATTTGACTACATAAACCTTCATCCTCAATACTTTTGGAGGCAGTATTTGACCCATTTCCAAACCTCACCTATTGCAAAAAGCGCAAATACAGGTATATATTGTTAATCAACAATACTTCCTTGAGAAAGTTCTTAATTTAAATCCGAAAAAAAAATAATAATTGTTTAAGCAGAAAAAAGCTAGATAAAAGTACTCAAAAGACTTTTTGGGCCACGTTTACTAATATGTAAATGAACTGTAATTGCAAAGAAAACTAGAAAGCGTTATTCTTTCTCATCATTCATGTGTTTATTTACATAATTAGAAAACAAGTTTATACTTTTATTGCGTCTCATTTCTTTTCAAAACCCTCCTACAATTCTTTTCGTTACGAATTAGTAAAGGTACCTGTCATTCAAAAATGTTAAATACGACATAAACTTCGGAAATAAATGATCAAGAGTAGCTAAATGATCAATCCCTTTTTATGACGAAACATGATACTAAAACATAAAATTCCCAGTGGGGGATAGGCAAAAACCATAGTTAAAGCAAAATAAATAAACAAATAGATAAATAAAAACAAGAATGAACGGGTAAATTTACACTATATTGGTTGTGTTTCTAGTCAAAAGATCAAAGACCCAGAAAAATTTAGCGCAATTGAATAACATTCACCATATGAAAAATTGAAAACGAATACAAACTGAGAGATATCCAGTCTTCCTGGCATTCCAATAAAACAGTAAGAATAATAGAAACGAAGAAGATGATGACATACCCATAAGGAAGTGAATTTGCTGAAGCGAAGAGCATAGGTGGTCAATTTGGAGATGTTGCGGCTCATCATCATCGACTCTGAAACCACAGAAAAGGGTAGTAGTACTACTGGTAGGAAAATGTAGGGAGGAAGAGAGAGAGAATTTTATTTTTTTTCCCTTTTTTTTTTAGGTACTGTAGAGAGAGAGAGAGAGAGAGAGAGAGAGAGAGAGAGAGAGAGAGACAGAGGGAGAGAAGAGAGGGGGATTGTTTTGTGGTCTTGGTAGACCAGCATTGTTGTTTAGTGTGAAGTTGCAATTGAAAAAAAAAAAAGAAAAAAGAAATGGAGGGACCCACCCCCCATTTTTATAACACGTTTTTTGGGTTAAGTTAACATTTGGCTCTTTCTTAATGTGTACTGAATCTATCCACTCCTAAAAGTTGAATGGACCGCAATGAATTGGCAATCGGGATTGAATTTCTTTGGACTCACTTACACAAGGCAAAGCCGCGAAGGGTCGGCCGGGGACGGCCTTTCTAAAATCCTACCCTATTAAGTTATGTATATATCAAATTGGCCCCTTAATATCATTTAATTTGGAGAGAGAAAAAAAAACACATGAGAAGACGAAACGCCTTAATAGATACTGGAAATAAAAAAAATCTTGAACTAAATTTAAAAGGCAAAAAAAAAAAAATTAGTTTCGAAAAAAATAAAATATTATCAAAAGGGCTTATGGCCAAAATGACCAAATTTTGGACTCATTTTAAGTAAATATATATTTTTCTTTTTCAAATACTCTATCAAAATTAATGATATATTAATCTATATATCAAGTATAAAATATAATGTATCTAGTATAAAAACTAATATACTCGCACATAAACTAAAACTAATATATAAGTAAATATAGCAAGTGTAAAAATACATATATTCAGTCATTGAACTATAAAAGAGAAAAACAGATTTAAGTATAAAAGAGAAAAACAGACATCTATTTATTGACGGAGGTTTTGTCAATGGCATGATTAATCGGATTCTAAGAGTGAATCCAACCAAATTGCATACAGTTTTTTAGATATTGCATACAATTTTCTGAAAAATAAAGAGAGCGATTTTATAGTAGTTCAGCACCAAAAAAATGGCATACGTCCACTATAGTTTATTATGGAGAGAGTGTATACAACGCTATAGTTTCAGTTCAGCAAATGCCTGCGTTTGTGAACTTGTCTATAATATGATTGAGGTCTCCTATTTATAGATGGAGAGTCCTAGTCATATACAATTGCATGCATTATTTTAGGTAGCATAGTTATCCCAAAATAATAAGATAATTACAAATTATTCAACAATTATCTAAATATAAATGAATTATCTATATTTGAATAAATTATCATAATTTAAATGATAATTATCTAATTATCTGTTGAGTTATCTATCTTCTAGAAGAATCCGCCACAGTTGCATACGTTTTTTGGAGTGTCAGCATATCAAATCAGCTGTTAGCTAACTTCTTAATTTGCACGCAAGTGGTAACGTGTAGCTAACTTTGTGTAAACTAATTAGCTTTTCATAAGCAAGCTAGCTTTCACTCATTTGAGGCAACCATTTTGCTAGTAGATAAAAATAAGCTTACATAGTTGAGATTGCATGCACTTTTTAAGTCGCGGTTGATAATAAGTAGAATTCCTCACGTTGAAAGCTTGCACACACCTTATATTTTGTACATACTTTATATTTTGCGTGCACCCTATTTTTTGCGCGCACTTTTTTATAGCTTATATTTTCAGCACACAGTATTTACCCCCAAGCTATCAAGTGCTTCTCTGAAGTCTTGGGAGCTAACTATTTTCCGAAAAAAAGTGTGCAAAATATAATCTTGAGAAAGTGCGTACCATTAATTTGGTGACAAATCATTTTGCACGCAATAGGTAGATACTTTTGTCTACAGTTGTAGACATAGCAGGTTGAGTAGTAAGCAATTTTTTGTAGCACAAATATTTATTTTCTACTAGATTTTTGCTTGCTAGTTGTTTCCAATCTTAGGTTGCGAGCTTGTGGCCTTCGACTGCTCACTATTCGTTGTGGATGCTTGCGAGCTGAATCTTATCTGCGAGACTATGTTTGCCTATTCTTTGTGTCGAGGTTGCGAGCTTCTAGCTTGCTAGCTAGTGACGGGTAGTAAATAAAATACATATGTTGATTACTAGCTTAGGTGTATTGTGAATCCTGCTTATTATTATTTCTTAGACACATACATAGTCCGTATCTAGTCACTAGCTATCTTCTTTGTGTATTGTCGTAGTAGAGACCTAACTCACCAATGTACATACCTAACAATAGTTGCTTCCATTTGCTCATTCACTTACACATGTTATCTTTTCTTGTAGATATTTATTTGCAAGCGATACTTGAGGGAAAGAAGTTCGATCGTGCCAATTCTATCAATAAGCTCTCAAATGCACGTCGATGCTTTCGTCGCTTATGTACCAAAGATAGCTTAGTTTGCTATAGCTTCCTTCTTGAGGTTCCTACCGTACGCAAATATTTCCACTTGTGGTGGTTCTAACTTTTCTCCACATGCACTTACTCTTAAAGGTGGACGCAATACAACTCCTTGGCCTACAGCTCCTTGCCAATTAGACCCTAAGAGAAAGAAGGTTGCAATGGTTCTCTGAGATGCGTGCACTTATCCGTCTATCGTGATGAAGTGACTATCTTTACTAGTTAACGCTATTATTGGCCTTACAGATGTAATCATAACTCTTCCAACACGTCTTTGCTACTCCTTTGACTTTCTTGAGCAAAGCCGTCAATCAGAAAACATGGTTAATTGTAGATAGTATGGATGAATTCGAGAAGACAAAGGTAGCTTTGGAGGTAACTTTGCAAGTGTGTGCACATCATGCTAGCTTCCTTTCATTTGGTATGCAATTTTATATTTGCTTGCAAATTTACATACAGTTTTCATCCCTTTTATGTAGGTTGCCACCTTATTTTTGAATGCTCAGAGAAAATGAAGCAACCGAGGAAAGTTGGGAATGCTAACACCACTTCTAACTAGCTTGTGAATGAAGCCATTGACACCTTAGCAATGAGGATATCAATGAGCAAGCTGGTGAGGAGTATGCGTGAGGAGACTTTTTCTAAGGAATTATTTTTTTTACTGTAGGTATAAGCTACACCTATTTTCTTGCATAGGGTGTAAGCTATCTCCTTGCATGTACCTTAAAACATTCAATAGTGGACAATGTGTTTGCTAGTAAGTAGACATTCAAGTAGACAATGAACCAAAGCTTTTATTAGTGTATTGATGACACAGCTTGGTTTTGTCAAGACTTATGTGTTTATTACATCATACAACTTGACTTCTATTTTCCGTGAGATTCAGTATGTTATCAATATTTATCCCCTGCTTGTGACTATAGTAGATATTGTATCAGTAAGGGGTATTGTATACCTACTACTGCGTGCAGGTTTTTACCCAAGTTTATGTGGAACGTGCGCGTCTTTTGGAGTGTTCTTTACTCCCTTGTGCCCCCCAAGTTTTACGGTTGATTATGATAAGCGTAAAACTTGTTATAGAGAATATAAAAATATGCCCCTAGTAGAAATTATGTCCCATAGGCACAGGTGAATTCATGACCAGTAGTCATATAGTCAAAGTCATAACATGTAGTTGCAGTCGAAATTGTGGGTTGTTATCATATGTAGAGATACGTATGCAGCTGTAGAAATATGTACGCGAATATTGAATAATTAAAATCTTTATTAACTCAGAGATGAATTACATTTTGTAGACTAAGAAAGCTTGTAGAAAAATATAATGAAACCTAAATGCAATTGTCCACTAAGTTGAGAGTAGAAAAGAAAGTTTATTAAAAATTTAAAATAAAAGATTCCCAAAAAGAAAAAAAAAACCTTGTAAAGAAAAGTATAGCGATTACTAGTAGTAACAACGTAGATGATTTGTGTTACAAACTCTAAGAACTTGTTTACCATCTAATTCTTTTATCTTATATATTCCAGGTCGCATAATGCTTGCAGTACGATATAGTTTTTCCCATGTTGGTCAGAACGCTCCCACTCTTGGCCCTTAGTACTGGGAAAAAATTTTCTGAGGACCGGGTTGCCAACTTTGAAGTGATGTTCTCTTACCTCGGAGTTGAAGTAGTGTGCAGAATATTGTTGACAAGTTGTAACTCGTAGTTGAGTATCATTTTTCATTTACTTGTTTACCAAGCTTCAGTACTTGTGTAGACTCTTTCTCATCTACCTGTAAGTCGATTAGTTCCTCAATAGGTCCAGTAGTAGGTTTCTCATTATTTGTTCGCGGGTTGAGGTTGTCATCAACTGATTCTTTGCTTGTATTCTTGGATTTAGCTACGAGGATTTGGTTCACTATTTTACTTTTTGAGGCTACTTTATAGCTTTATTATAGCATTCATGAGCTTCATATTGGCTTCCTCGCACGTATCCTGTTCCTTCTGGGTTTGGGAACTTTATAGTTAGGTGGTAGATAGACGTAATTGCTTTCAAATCCTTCAAGGCATGTCGTCCAATCACGGTGTTGAATACAGATGGGCAATCAATAACTAGAAAGTTGGTCATAACGGTGACCTTGGGAGGTGCATCACCGATTGTCAGCGGAAGGGAGATAGCTCCTCGAGGGATAAGGAATTCTCCAGTGAATCCGTAGAGTGGGCTGACAACTGGTCTAAGAAGGTCTTCACATAGCCCCATCTTCTTGTATGCATCTAAGTAGAGAATGTCTGCTGTACTGCCATTTTCAACAAGCATCCTATAGAGATTATTATTTCTCACTTGAACTTTGATCACGAGGGCATCATTGTGTGGATGATACAGAAATCGTGCATCTATTTCTGTGAATGTGACGTCATCGCACTCCCTTACGAATCTTCTGGTTGGTCTCTCGCTGAGGTGATGTACGTTAGTAAGGTGATCAGTTTTTGCTTCTTTTGCATACTAGTTCTGAGCTCTCTTAGATTCACCGCTTATTTGAAGACTACTAAAGATAGTTCTGATGTCACGTATAATTTCTTGTGCTTGTCGCTTATCTTCTTCGCGCTATTTTTGGTCACTAGTATCATCTTTATGTGCAATAAATTCTTTCAGATATCCTCTGCGAATTAGGTCTTCAATCTCAAATTTGAGTGTGTAGCACTGGTTGGTATCGTGTCCAATTTCTTTATGGAATCGACAGTACTTCTTTGGATCTCTCTTTGATACCTCTAATTTGATAGGTGGTGGCGTTCTAAAATTGACTTTTCCTTCTGATACAGTGTACACATGCTCTATAGAGGCTGTCAGCTCGGTGAAGTTGTTGTACCGTGGAACTGGTGACCTCCTTTCTTCATTACGTGACCTTTTGAGAGATGATTCTCGTCTGTAGTCGTTTTTCCTCTTGCGCTCATCATTTTTGCTTATATCATCTTTACGTTGTTGTCCGCTTGAGTTTTCATTATTATTGCTACCTCTAGCTCTGCGTAATGCTTCTCTAGAGCTTTCAACTCTCATGTACTCATTGGCAAGTCTATAGAAATCAGTCATGCTTTTGCAGTGTCATTTTTGGAGGTCTTCCCAAACTGAGGACTCTGTAGTACACCAGAAGTCAGATATGCAAGCACTGCCTCATCTGGTGTATATCAGATGTGTATGAGTTCAGCATTAAATTTAGAGAGATAAGACTTAGGCGTCTCATTAGGTCCCTGCACGATGTTTGCAAGGTGAGCTAATGGTAAGTCGAATTGCTTTGTAGGTTGATAATGTCTAAGGAATACAGTACTAAATTGCGACGATGCAGTGATGGAGCCTGCTTCGAGAGTCCTGAACCACCTTTTTGCACCTTTGGTAAGAGTGACTGCAAAGCATCGACACTTGGCAAAGTCTGACACCTGGTGGAGTTCCATCAAATCATTGAAGTGATCTAGATGTTCTTGTGGATCTATTTCTCCTTCATACAGGGTAATTGTTGGCATTTTGAAGTTGTGAGGTAGAGGTGCTTCTCCTATGTCTCGATCGAAAGGAAAATCATGATAATCCATATTAAGTTCGTCTTCTTGAGCTTTTAAAGCTTCGAGAGCATCTTTCAGGGTGCTCATGTGTATACTTCTAGCAGATCACGTGCGCCGATTGGATGTAGAGGTAACTGAGCGTGCAGGTGAGGGAATTCTCCACGGTCGTCGCTCATGAAGTCGTCGATCAGCATTCGTCGCTCATTATCTTGGCACGCAGATCTTGGTTGTGAGTTTTGGCAATTGGTCTCATATTGATCATGCTGACGACTCCCCTTTCTTCGATTATTGAGATGGTTTCTGAGATCGTCTCCACCTCCAAGTCTGTTGAAGACACTTCATTGCTACCCGGTTTGGTTACCGTCTTCACAGTGTAGTAATCTATCTTGCAAATCTCGGCTGCGTGATAGCCTGCTTCGAAGATCTTCTCCATGTGCATCTCGGGCCCGTTCACGATGTGCACCTGCACCAGTACAGATGTTGTCTCATTGTGTGCTTCGAGTTCTAGATCTTTAGAGTGGAGATCTTCTCTGTGGATTACGTATGAATTGATCGAGTGTAGATCTTTCAATAGGAATTGCACCTTCAAGAATAGGTGCTTGTTAAGCAGCAGTGATTCCTTGCAGCAAGGTGTTTAAAGTATCCTGAAGGTTACCTAAAGCAGCAGTGATTTGTTCGTTATTAAGCACTTGACTTTCGGTAGTGGCAGAGGCATTCGAGCCAACTAATCCAGTATTTGGAGTCGTCTGGTCATTGCGTGCAGTTGGTGGTGCACCTTGATTTACCAGCAAGTCAGCCACAGCAGGTAAAGTCATTTGACCTTGTCGTTGTGCATCACCAGTGGTAGGCACTTCTTCTTGGTTCTGTTGTCATGCAGCAGCAGCAGCGGCAGCGTTGTATGCATGTTGGTATGCCCTTTGGGAATTGGCAGTCATTCGATTCGCCACAGTGGATTTTGATGAGGGATTGCTGGAATAGCCCTCTTTCTAGCACCAATTGTTGACGAAGGTTTTGTCAACAGAATGATTAATCAGATTCTAAGAGTGAATCTAGCCAAATTGCATACAGTTTTTCAGATATTGAATACAATTTTCTGAAAAATAAAGAGAACGATTTTATAGTAGTTCAGCCCCAAAAAGATGAGTGTATACAATACTATAGTTTCAGTTCAGCAAATGCGTACATTTGTGAACTTGTCTACAATATGACTAAGGTCTCCTATTTATAGATAGAGAATCCTAGTCATATACAATTGCATGAATTATTTTAGATAGCATAGTAATCTCAAAATAATAAGATAATTACAAATTATTCAACAATTATCTAAATATAAATGAATTATCTATATTTGAATAAATTATCATAATTTAAATGATAATTATCTAATTATCTGTTGAGTTATCTATCTTCTAGAATAATTTGCCGTAGTTGCATACGTTTCTTGGAGTGCCACCATATCAAATCAGCTGCTAGCTAACTTCTTAATTTGCACGCAAGTGGTAACGTGTAGCTAACTTTGTGTAAACTATTTAGCTTTTCATAAGCAAGCTAACTTTCACTCACTTGAGGCAACCATTTTACTAGTAGATAAAAATGAGCTTACATAGTTGAGATTGTATGCACTTTTTAAGTCGCGGTTGATAACAAGTAAAATTCTTCATATTGAAAGCTTGCACCCACCTCATATTTTGTACATCCTTTATATTTTGCGTGTATCCTATATTTTGCGCGCACTTTTTTATAGCTTATATTTTCAGCACACAACACTATTAAAACGAAGTTAAAAAAAAAAAGAAAAAAGAGAAACGCCCCAATTTCTAAATTCTAAAAGTAGTTTCGTAAACAAATAGGGTCGCAACCTATTCTAGAGGGCTAAGGCCACACTTTAAGAGCTGCGATAGGATCTTACGCAAAGGGTTGCCACTAGATTTGGTCTGGTCACTGGTTTATCGAAATTTGAATTTAGATTTGTACTAAATTAGCGTCTTTTTAATATTTAATTTTAAATCTTTTATTTAATATGTGGTCTTTGATGTTAATAAGGGATTATTTACTAGTCATCAAGGGTATTTTTGTCTTTTTTGTCTTTTTTTTTTTTAATATCATATGACATTAAGGGGCCAATTTGATAAGTAAGGGCATATTTTGCTAATCCGTAATGAAAAGAAGGGGAAAGTGGATAGGTTTACAGAGGAATAAAAAGGAATCAAAAATAGAGTTATCTTTCCAAAATTTAACTAATTATGTGAAGGATTTCCCAAAATAGTATGCTCCAAATAGATAAGTAAACATATGAACGAAATTTGGCGGATTAGGCCTAAGTTTAAATCTGAGGTTCTTATTAAATAGAAAAAAGAAAAAAAAATTGTAATTCAGGGGTTCTTGTTGGAAAATAGGTTAAGAAATTGGTTAAAATACTGGGCTTGTCATGGGCTTGGAAGCCCATATATTTTGTAAAGTTCAAATTTGTGTTATAGAACCCATTTTCATGAACCATTTTGAAGCTAAAAATTGAGTGTGACCCACATCTTGTTCATGAAAGGTCTTGGTGAATTCTTATTCTCCTCTGCCATCGATCTCATATATTCATACGCTCAAAATAGTGCATGGATGAATGAGAAATTGTAGTTCAAAAGTACACTATTGAAATAGAAAAATAAAAGTAAAATGCTTGAGTCCCACATTGGTGGGAAATACTTGGATCAAGTGGCATATATAGGCTCATGTTTTGTGATAGTGGTTAGAATAACTACCATAGATACTCTCTCAGGCATGCGCAGGGGGAGGGGTGTAAATCATTGGGTTTGGGTCTGAATTTGCATAGGTTCATGTGTGCCCGTAGCTGCAAATACGAATATTGGACCGAAAATTGGACCACAGTAAGCCTAACTTTTTGTTAAAATGCATTCTTTTTTCCTTTCATTTTGATCAGTTACAAAGCTTTTAAATCCGAAAACTGCCATTAAGATTGTAGTTCTAGGAAAAACTGCCTAGCATTTGTGGCTGGCTGTTTCTAGGTAAAGTGGTGCTAAAAATGACCTCTAGGAAGGAACTGACTCTAAATAATGTGATGTATGTACAGGATATCCGTAAAAACATAGTGTCTAGTTCATTACTGAATAAGCATAGATTCTGCATGGTGTTTGAGACAGATAAATTTGTATTTATTGGTATTCATTGGAATAAAATTCTGAAAAAATATTTTCGTAAAATCATTTTCAAGAACACCATAGTTTTGTAAAATCTAGAAACGCAGCAGAATTGATCTTTTAAAATTTTTCTTTTTACAAAACATTTCAGATCGTGATCTAGCATAAATTAACTCTTGATCTAGACAAGAATAATATCCGGATTTGCTCCACAACCTTCTCATCTTCCCGTCTATTCTCGAAAGTCGTTTGATTGATCTAGTAGGTAGTCACCTTCTTGATTCTAAACAAAGAGATCTGCAGATAAACAAGAAGGCAATCTCCTCAAACCGATTTCTCCAAGATGGCCGAAACACCAAGGATAGTGAATCCCTTGGGCTGGCCGATTTTTCTCTACTCTTTTTCTCTCTATTTTTCGTGTGACACTCACTTCTCAAGAGTATTTTATATGTAACTCATGTAATTGGCAGGTAGAGAACTTTTCTCTTAACTATAGAGAGATTAGTAAACCCTAATAGGCTTATTGGGCTTATTGGGCTCAACTGATCATCAAATAACTGTTGGGCTTTAATTTGAGCTAGACAGGGGACCAAATGAATCCATAAAGCCCAAGCTCCAATGGATTATATACCCACAATTAAAATGAATTCATAATTATGATTGAGCCTTATCTATTAATATTAGGGCACACCATTATAGGCTCAATATTGAACTCTTGGACTGAATGTCATATATTTTCTGTGAAGCTTATTATCAAATAATTAGCTCGATCCATTTAGCATATACTATACCTGTAGACGTACCCCCCAATGCAATGCCATACTAATAGGGTGAAATTACTGTATTACCCCTCTAGTACATATTTACCTTTGAATTGCCATTTTTCATCTAATGGATAATAGTTGACTACGGTATTTGTATCTGCTTAAACTAACATAGTCAAATTCACATAGTGAATAATGAGGCCCTGGTTTATATTATCCAAGTACTTGAAAAAACTCAAAGTAACATTATATATATAGCGTCCATCATAAAAAATGTTTTACATATTTCGTATACCTTATCTTCCAAGATACCAGAGTTCGAACCATAAATCAGAACTAGTCTTTTAATAACTCATAAAGACAAAACACATGAAAGTAAGTTCGTTAATCACTAGGATTAAGGTTTTCTAAAATAGTGCTAGATTAGTGAAATTAAAAATTTGAGTTACGATACTTATTCTCAAATTCTAATTCACTTGGTCATATTCGATACTATTATAACTTTCTTATAATACACTAGTGTTTCTATCTGAAGATTCACTTCGATAATTGGAGACTTTATTAATCAAATAGACAACACTATATTCTATGGCATAATAAAGTATTCCATCTTGAATATGCAGAATATGAACAATTTAATTTAGACATAATGAAATAAAGAATATAATATCTCCTACATATGAACTCATCATACGAATAATTCTTTATTACTCATTATATGTCTCGGAATCTTTTAGATGTTTGCATAAGATAAACATAGACATTACATGTATATCAATGGGATATAAATAAAACAGAAATTCATAACATAGAATTTATTAATAATAAATAGATAACAAAAAATCCGATAAACATTGTTTATAATATCATAACAATAAACTGCTTCATAGGACATTATTCCAACAGTATTGACCAAGGGTGATCCTTTTGTTGGAAAGAGATATGAATATGGGGATATGTTCAAACTCAATGTAATGACTGTAAAGCTCAATATCAATAATACTAGTTCTTCTGCTTATTTGATTGAGTCTTCTACTTTATGGCATGGTAGACTAGGACATATTAATTATGATACTATACGTAGATTAATTAACTTAAATCATATTCTTGCTTTCCAAATTGATACGAAACATAAGTGTCAAACCTGTGTTGAGGTAAAATTGATGAGGTCATCTTTTCAAACTTTTGAAAGAAATAATAAATCCCTTGTTTTAATTCACAGAGACATTTATGATTTAAAATTTATACAAATAAGATAAGGCAATAAATATTCTATTACTTTTGTTGATGATAGCACAAAATATTGTTATGTGTATTTGCTAAAATCCAAAAATGAAGCAATAAAAAAGTTTATTCTCTAAAGAATAAGGTTAAAAATCAATTTAATAAAAAGATTAAGATGATTAGAAGTGACCGTAGTGAGAGTATGAATCATCTTTTGGTAAATTCTGTGCACAACACGTAATAATACATGAGGCCACTTCGCCTTATTAGCCTCAGTCAAATGGTGTTACTGAGAGGAAAAATCGTCCTTGAAAGAGATGATGAATATATTACTGTTAAGTTCTGGGTTGCCTTAGAACATGTAGTGTAAAAACCCAGTCTTTTTAAGGGCAATTTGATCATTTAACCATAATTAAAAAAAAAAGAAACAGATTTTATATATATATTATCTTCTCTCTCTCTTTCATTCTCGCCCTCTTTATTCTCTTACTCACTCTCGGCCGAAGGAAGACGAAGGACCGCCGAGCAACCACTAGCTATCGTCTGACCAGCCCAACCCCCAGTGAACCTCTAACGCAGCTCCGCGACACCACGTGCCACCGGTCCCTAGTTGCCAGAAAACACCATTGTTAGCTGTGAGGGACTTTGATTTTCTGGCGTCATTTTGGGCTGTTTCAGGTTTCATTCTTAGGCTTGTTGGGTTCGTGTCGTCGAAAGAAATCTCAAGGTATATAATTTCACTATCCCATTTTTCCCGGTTCAAAAGTTGCCATTTTTGTATATTTTTTAGTCAAGTTTGACTTTCGATCCGACTGTTAGATATCATTTTTGATGTTATTTTTGGAATATACTCAGAAAATGGTGAAGTTTGATATATATATTGACAATGTTTTGTGATCGACTTGAAGAACGATATCTAACGGCATAGATTTTGTCTTGTTTTGTGCACCACCAGTCCGGTGTTAGCCAGGATCTGAATTGGTCGAGTTATATATCTAACTTAGCTATTTTGGACATTAGAAATTCAACAAAGAGGTTCGCTTATTGATTCGAAGCTCCATTGAGAAGTTGGTTTTTCCTAAGTGAGCGATCGAGGGCATGGAATTGGTTCCCGACCCTCCGAGTAATCGTTCAACGGCACCTTAAGGATCCAATAGTGTGGTATCGCTATTCTAGTGATGTAGGGATTCAGTTACCTCTGTTTTATATTGTTTTTGAATAAAACTTATTTTTTGCAACACATAATAGCAAACGTAATTTTAGAATTATTTTGGATATATGTGATGGGATTGAATTGTATTATATGTATTGGATTGCTCTGGGATAATTCTAAGTGCAAGTTATTTTTGGATATGTTAAAATAGGGCTGTTATGCTACCTTTTTTTCTATAAAATTTAATTAACTATTTTATTAAAAACTAGAGCATCATTTGAACTTAAATTACTGCATGGCTATTTTTACATATCAGTTCAGAGTACACGTGTCAGAGGATCACACATGAGTACTAGGTTAGTATCATGGAGTTTTTATAATGTGGCGCTACGGCCCTACCGATGGTGCAGAGTACGTGAACCCACGCGGGATTGTTCTTCTGATTACTTCTCTATTTGGCAGGCGTAGGTAATGCGGTTGCCCCTCCAGGTTAGGTAGGAGAAACAAGGGTGTCTCCTCCAGGTATGGGCTCGGTGTCAAGCAGGCTGTATGAAACATATAGTACCAACACCTTAGTTTCCATTGATGAAAAGTGGTGAACTTATGGGTATGGGTGGATTTGTGCTATGTGTCGATGGACTGATTGATTTTCAAATATCATGCTTCCTGTATATCTATATATATATATATATATATGTGCATACGGACTATCGATTTTGGATATTATTATGTATATATGCTATGCACATATTTTTGCAAAGTTGTTTCAGATTAAACTAACCATACAGGGGCTTTCTATCACTAAAAATATTTTTAAATGAGGTAACAGCTTTTCTACTGAGCTTTCGAGCTCATCCCTTCTATTTTCCTCCCTTTCAGGTGGTTCATTCAAATCAGTTGTCTCGTTGGCTAGCAAGTCGCTTAGCTTATGCTCGTGGTCTTATTCCTCTTTGGTTGGTACCTTTTCTTTGTCTTACTCTTTCTCCATGTCTAATTATTTAGTCAAATTTGTTGCTCCTATTAAGTGAATGTATGAGGATAGATTTAATATTATTTAACATTTTTGTGTATAAATTGGACACAATGGTTCCTAAGGAGCTTATTTTTAAAATTTTAAGTACTTGGAATTTTGACAAATCTTGTAAGTTAAATTTTAGACATTCGAATTCAATATTTGAAAAATCTATTTTTTATAATTTAACTATGTTTTCTTGAATCTTAGTTGGTATTTCCCTTTTAGTATACTAAACTAAATATAGACCCCCTTTTTATATGGAATTTTTATGATTTAAGGACTAAAGTGGAAAATCAAAGTACTTAGTTTTTCTCCGAATCTTACAAAAATTCTTTATTTATCTTTATTTACACTCAAAATTACTAAAAGTCACTGCCTTGAATTTTTAGTCGTAATAGAATTGGTATCAGAGCACGGTTTCATTCGCCTGGGATCATGCTTGTATAAATTTTTAATGTTTAAAAATATTTTGGAAATAGTTTTGACAAATACCTCATACATCACTTAGGAATTAGCTAGATAAATTACTTTTGCTCCTATTCCTTCCAAGTCCTCTCTTAAATCTCTCCAAAGTGAAATTCTGGTGTCTTTGAGATGGTGATTTCCCAAAAAAAAAAAAGTCTCTGGAGTGTCGGGTTGATATGAGACTATTAGATTCCACTCTTATCGATCCATTGCTTTGAATGGACGTTCGTTCTCGTACTCTTCTGTCCATTCAGATTGTAGGCTACACGAACCTCGTAGGTTCTGAGGTAGCAATTTGGTGTCTTGCATCTTGGTTGTTGTGCCTTGACTTTCGTGTGGATTGCCGATATGTTGTCTCTCGGGTTTTGGTTATCGCTTTTATTTGCAGTAATTGATTGTGGTTATATTTTTCTTGGGGATTTTTGCTTGTGATACACTGATTTGATGTTTGTGGGACTGAGATATTACTTTCTTGGAATTGATATCTTCGTGATCACCTGAGTTAGATATCTCATGACTTAGTCCTATATTTTAGTATCTGTATTGGTGATATTCTTTTTTGCAAAGCATGCTCATTGATTACACGATTAGTTAGGTAATTTGAGATATTGTTTAACTATAGTAATTGCATTTCTCTAGTTTCATCAAGTTAAGTTATTGTTGTTATTTGAATGAGAATTCTTAACTTGTTGAGAGTTTGGTTAGATTTAAAAACAGAGTCATTTGGTTCTGGAACTTTTAGAAATGCCAAGTTGACAATTAACGTTTTGAATGGCGTAAACCATCGTGTTTGATCAAAGTGACATGTTTGTTTTCAATGAGATCATAGACATTTTAACCTTGAGCGTTGATTGGGTAAAATTAATACACTTTTTCAAAAGAGCTATTGTTTTTAAATTAATATGCTACTTTGAGACTAAACTTTGCAAAGCCACTAATTTAATTGTATGTTAGTAAGATTTTGTTTTATGTTTAAAAGTGTTGATTTGGAAGATCTCTAGACCAAATTACTTTGTCTCTAAATTTTAAATATAGTAGAATACTAAGCATTTTCCAATCCCTACTAAATACTTGATTTAAGGTTAAATGAATGCTTTCATAAATTGATTCACAAGTTTACAAGACAGAAAAATGGATATAAGTTACTTAAGAAAAGTTTTGAATAAAAATATTCACAAGTTTCACTACTCGGTAAACTTTGATGTACATTGAAAATGATTTTGGGAGAAAATCTTTATCTTCACACGTGTGTTTGAAGATTTATATCTGTGATTTTTTTTAGAATGTATTTCTTAGAGAATAGAAATTGATATGACTGCTTGTGTAATGAAAATCCTTATTGGGTGAAAATGTTTGAGTTGGGCTTTTGGTTTAGATTTTGTGGAACTTGTCACTTTGACCTTGTGCATTCGATGTTTCAAATTTTTATGTTTCTTCTAAAATTTTTTTGATGTGGTTTATCTTGTTAGTTAATACATGATCCCTTAGTATTTGTTGGATTGCTTAGCTTGTAAGTCCAAGGTTAGCCAACCAAAAGGGGGGGTGAATGAGGTTTTAAAAACCTTTACAAACTTTTTTAGACAAATAAGTAAATGTAGCAAGTAAAGTCTACAACAAGTAAAAATAGATAAATTGTATGCACAAACATAAGATATATAAATTTAAAGAAATAGAGATAGAGAAATGCAAACACTATTTTTACGAGATTCAATAAACACGACGGTTTGTCTATGTTCCCGGCTCTTGGCAATCCGCTTTAAGCTATCCACTATCAGATCAAGAGAATGAGCTTGACCGTCCTTTTTACACAATGAGTGCTTTCTCCTTAGGCACACTCACGCCTTTACAATAGTCTTGACTCCGGCTCTATCATGCCTAAAACGGATTATTTTGACTCCAGTGCCAATCTCACCTAAAATGGGTTGTTTATGAATTTGGTATCAACCTCACCTCACAAATACAATTTGATTTTTTTTGTTGATACACTCAACTAAAATCTCTCAAAGGAATAAAGATGATACAAGATAAGCCTAGAGGGAATAAATGAAAACACAAAGTATGATCTAGTTTGGCTCAATTTATTTTTGTGAAAAAGTGGATTTGAAAGTTTGATTTACAAAAGATAATTAGAACAACTTGAAAGTATGTTTAAAGTAATGTAAGAATGTTCAAAAGTAGTTTCAAGTGTTAAAAAGGCTTCTATTTAAAGATTAGAATGAAAACTAGCCATTTTAGACCGTTTCACAGATAATCTGTCATTTTCGGCAGACCAAAAGTTCACTTTCGGTAGACCAAAAAATGCTTGCCGTTGAAAGTGCGGTTCTAACGGTCAGATTTTAAAAAGTCATTAAAAACAGAAAACAAAGGAATCAGTAGACCGATTCTCACTACTGGTCTACCGATTCTACCCGAGAGTAATTTTTCAATTTTGTTTCAAGTTTTTTCAATTATTTCCAAAAAGTGACCTTATAAATTGATTTAATATGTAATATAGGAACTATCGAGATTCATAAATCAATTTAAAAGCTTATGTAAAATAAATTTTATATTTTAATTGGAAATAAATAATTTTGACAGTTTAACTTTGAAAAATTCTAACTATATGAAAAAATTTGAGCCATTAAGTTCATATAGAGTGTAGACAGATATTCAAGTAAAAGAACTATGTGTAAAACCTTTGTTGATCTAAGTCTTGTATTCTCAATCTTTGTCTTCAAGCTCTTTTCTATAATTCATCTTGAATGTCTTGTGATCCTTTCAATTTAAACTTGCTACATACTCAAGTAGATTATTAGTTCTTTAATCATATATTTTTTAACTTCAAAATAAGAGTATAGGATTGATGATACAAAGCATGACTCAACAATCTCCCTCTTTTCGATGATAACAAACATTTGACTTAAAGAGACGTAAGGAATGCAGAAATAAGTAGAGAAAAGCGTCCTTACCAATTCTGAAAGCTCCCTCTCAAAATATGCTTAATTTTAGAGAGTGAAAACTCCCCCTTATACTTGTAAAATGTGCATATTTTGATACCAATTGAGAAAACTCCACCATAGCTTATACCATTTAAAAAAAATGCTCAAGGATGCCAATTGAGAAAATATTTAAATAACATATAATCTCTCCCTTTTGATATCATCAAAATAATGCACAAAAGAAAATAGTAAGGCAAATATAATATCCACTATAAAGCAGATAAGGAGCAAGCAACCATAGAAAGTAATCAGAGAATTCATAGAAGAAATAACCAACAATCCACTAAGGTAAAACATAGAAGTAGATAACTAGGGAGGAGGGAAACGCCCAAAGTAAGACTACATCATCCTCATCATGCTGATCTTGAATTATCTGGAACTGGTTTTCTTGTTGTCGCCGGACAGAATTGACATCAGCTGATAGAATCTGGAAGTGCTCTAGTTCAGTGTCATGCAAGTGCTGAATGTCAAGTTGGATGGTGTTGAGGCGTTCTGAGAGGCTGTTGAAGGCTTTAGTGTAGTCAAAAGATTGAGCAGGGGCATCTTCTTGTTGTGCAGGAGCCTTCTTAGCATGAGTCTCCTCAGCACCTTCAACAGATTTACTACCTCCCGCTTCTTGTTGAGCACCTACCTCTTGCTCATGTGCCTGTCTGGTCTTTGCTACCCATGCGGCGTTGATAAAAGTAAAGCCCATAAGACTAAAAGTCTTGTTGTGATTTCCACATCTATAGACCAAGGTTTGCGTTCAGCCTCATCAATAGTCGGAATGTTGAAGTGTTGGAAGATGCGGGTGAGAAGGAAACCATAGGGAAGGGAAGATCTCCTATTCTCTATAGCATTGAGCATCTCATGAAAAATAAAGAATGGTAAGTCAAGTCTTCTTCCAACAAGAATAGAATCAACGAAACAGATATCTCCAAAGGTGGGTGCATCCTAATGTCCAGCTCTAGGAATCATGTTCTGAGAAACAAACTGAAAGAGAATCCTAGCCTCTAGAGTAAGATCCGTGACATGAGGCTTAGGTTGAAAACTATCAGGAGAACAGACATGGAGCAAGGCTTGTTGAGGATCAAGATCCTCGATCATAGGCCAGGTGTTGGTAATAGGAAAGTTGTAACCACCCATAGGAAGATTTAGGATATCAGCTAGGAGTTGTTCTGTAACTTCAAAATCAATTCCCTTAAGAGAACCGTGGATTGCATGTTGACCCCTAGAAATATTGGCACATGCATAAAAACCTCTAATCAGCCTAAGATACCCAATCTTCCTAATAGAGCAGAATTCAGTCCATCCTATATTTTCAATGTAATCAGAAAAATTTACATATGATAAATCCCTAAAGTTGAATGTTCTACCCCAAATGAAACTTTTTTTTTGAAAAGATTTCTTTATACCTGGTCATGAGGGCAGGGGATTCAAGAAGAGGAGTGTCTAACCACGTCTTTGTGCGTTGTTCTTGTTCCTTAGGAAAAGTTTCCTTCCCCTTTCGCCTTGGGTTTTCTCTTCTAAGAGCCATAGAATTAAGAGAAGACTCAAAAACAAAAGAATTTCGGATTCTAAGGTTTTATGGAATAAAAGAACAGATTTAGACGCGAAGGAGTGTGAAGACCAAAGATCAAGACTAGAAAAGCGATGAAATCAACTTTGGTTGGGGAAAATTTGAGAGATTTGATGATAGAATTGAATGGGAATGAGAAGAGATGATAATAGGGTATGAGAGAGAGAGGTTTCAGTTGAGAGACTGTGAAAAAAATGATGAAGAAAAACATTAAAACGGCTTAAATACACGCGGAACTATGGAATTTCGGCAGACCAAAAACTCAGTTTCGGTCTGCCAATTCTTCTAGAGAGAACTGTCTTTCTAGTACAGTTTTTAGGCAGACCGAAATATTTTTCGGTTTGTCAAAATATCTGTTTCGACAGTAAATCGGATCAAAATGGTTTTAAACGATGAAATTGAATAATCTAATATTAAAAACATCAATAAAATAGCAATTTGGCAAGCATTCAAGACAAAATAAGCAACATTTAGACAAAAAGAAACATCAATGAAGCTCATTATGATCAATCATGCCAAGTTCTCTGCGAATCATGCAAAAACGATCCTCGTTGAGAGGTTTAGTAAAAATATCAGCTAGTTGTTTTTGCATGCATACAAACTCAAGAACAATATTACCTTTTTGCATATGATCACCAAGAAAATGATGTCTAATATCAATATGCTTAGCTAGTGAATGCAAAATTAGATTTTTGGATAAGTTAATAGCGCTAGTATTATCATATTTAATAGGTACATGTTCATAATGTATTCCAAAATCCATGAGAGTTTGTTTCATCCAAAGAATTTGAGCACAACAACTACCAGCAAAGATATGTTCGGCTTCAGTAATAGAGAGAGCAACAGAATTGTGTTTCTTACTAAACCATGACACAAGTGAAAAACCAAGGAAATGACAAGTGCGACTAGTGCCCTTATGATCAGTTTGACAACCGGCATAGTCTGTATCCGAAAAACTAGTAATGTTAAAGTGTGTGCCTTTTTGATACCATAATCCTAGATTTATAGCGCCATGCAAATATTTCAATATATGTTTTACTACACTAAGATGTGATTCCTTAGGATTAGATTCAAATCTAGCACATAGACAAACACTAAACATTATATCTGGTCTACTAGCTGTTAAGTAAAGAAATGAGCCGATCATACCTCGATATTTAGTGATATCTACTGCTTTACCATTTTCGTCTTTGTCAAGTTTGATTAAAGAGCTCATAGGTGTTCTTATTAATTTGGAGTTCTCCATATTGAACTTCTTTAGCATATCCTTGACGTACTTAGATTGATTGATGAAAATGCTTCCTTGCTTTGTTTGATTTGGAGTCTGAGGAAGAAATTGAGTTCTCCCATCATGCTTATTTCAATCTCATCATGTATATATTTAGAAAATTCTTCACAAAGAGACACATTAGTAGCACCAACTATGATATCATCAACATAGATTTGAATTAAAATTATTTCTCCCCTTTTTCTTTTTATAAAAAGAGTAGTATCCGCTTTTCCCATTGGGAAACCATTTAAAATCAAAAATTTACTCAATCTGTCATACCAAGCTCTAGGAACTTGCTTTAAACCATAAAGAGCCTTTTTCAATTTGAAAACATGATCCGGATACTTATGATTTTGAAAACTGAGGGGTTGGGCTATATATACTTCTTCTAAAATGTATCCATTTAGAAATGCACTCTTAACATCCATTTGGTATAGAATAAAATCTTTATGACAAGCAAAAGCTAAGAACATTCTAATGGATTCTAATCTTGCTACAGGTGCGAAAGTTTCCTCATAATCGATATATTTTTCTTGACTAAAACCTTAAGCCACTAATCTAGCTTTGTTTCTTACAATCACCCCATACTCATCTACTTTATTTCTAAAGACCTATTTAGTCCCAATAACTGATTGGTCCTTTGATCTTTGAACTAGTTCTCATACATCACTTCTTTCAAATTGATTTAACTCTTCTTGCATAGCTAAAATCCATGATTCATTATTTTCGGCATCTTTAAAACTTTTTGGTTCAATTTGAGAGAAAAAAGCATATTATTGCAAATATTTCTGAGTGATGCTCTAGTTGTAACACCCTCCATGTTAATAATGATTAAAATTGTTATTTTATAAAAATTTCCAAAAAAAAAAAAAAAAATAAGGCCTAGTAAAACATGTAAGTTTTTTTTTTTTTTTCCCCTCATAAAATTTTATATAACAAGAATATGGAGATGTTAATAAACTTCCAACATAAACACAACCACGTTAAAATCTTTTTTCACAAATACCTCGTTTTTTGCAACACAAATATACAAAACAACTTCTAAATTCTAAATAACAAAATTTGAGCCACTATCAAAACATTTTCATTCTTCCCACAGTCAGGCCATATGTACATTGCACGTTGACTGGTCTGCTCTTCACTGACTAACCTTGTTCTTTCCTTTACCTACAGCATGGAGCAACTATATAAACATAACGCTTAGTAAGGCAGGACATATTGTACACCAAACTCCAAAATAGGCAAACTATACAAAACTTAATATGACATCCACAATGCACGACAAGGCTATAAAAACAAGCAAAATAAGTATGCCAACAATAACACACACTAATGGGTCCTCAACCCTTTTTATTTTCTAATCCAACATTGGGTGACTCATCACAAGTATCGCCAGTCTAGCTAACAGTGACTCATCACAAGCATCACTGGAGTTTACACATAACAACTCATCATAAGCATTTTTACTTAATTCCGTTAGTGGCTCATCACAAGTATCACTAAATGTGCACGTAACGACTCATCACAAGTATCGTTACCTCAATTTCGTTAGTGACTCATCACAAGCATCACTAAATGTGCACGTAACTGTTAGGGTTTACGCCCTAAAAGCATGTATATTTTGGATATTTGCTGAATTAATAAAATGACATTTTTTTATTTGAATTTGTGCATAATTGGTATGTCTTTAAATATCAAAAAATCCCTAGTTTATTTATGTGACCACAAATTTAGTATATAAGTGTTATATACATGAGGATTAAATTTATGAATAATAAACTAAATATAATCCGTAATAATTAATTAAAGTTTGGGATCTTTAATTAAATATTATTAGTACAGTCCATTAATATTGAGAATGTAATAGTCTTATCTAGACTATTGATGTGTTGACATCACAATGGAGGTACTTTATATAATTCGATTATATAGGACTGGACGAGACATGATTTGAATCTCACATAAATTCTGTTAACTATTGAGAGTTCAAATAATGTCACTAGATGATCATATGTAAATCAATCTTAATCCTGAGTAGTTATAGACTCCTATTTGTAACATTATGTTCTTTAACATACTTGTTAAAAGTTTTTTTTTAAACAGACCAAACTACTTGTATCTTGGGAGCACGATGAGATGAGTAGCTGGGAATGTAACTTACAGATATGGAATCTATTCCTTCCATTAGGAAGCAAGAAAGATGACTCATTTGTGTATTGATTCAGGATTTGAACAGTTTGAGTACTCAATTTATAATAGATTTATAAATTAATTGTTCATTGGAGAATCAATGGTACACAAGGATAAAGATGTAATTGGAGAGGTAAACGGAATATGACCTAGTTCCAATTATGAATTGTCTGTGGAGGATTGAACTACGTGTAATGATTAAATTGATGGACTGTTCGTTATTTTCTGAGTAAATTAATTCTGTAATTTCAAGAGTGCAATTCTGGATTTTTAGTGGAGTAATACCAGAATTAATAAATTAGACAAATTAATTAAAGAGTTTAATTAATTATCATAATTTATTGGAGCTTGAATTACAGGTCCATATGTTCCCAATTCCACCTCTTTCAAACACTGTACTAGATATTACATTATTTCTGTTACTGGACACTTTGTCTAGATAAATAGTTTATCTATATGTAATTAATAATTGTTATTAATTAATTAATTAATTAATTTTGAATTAATTAATTTTAAATTTATGGGGGGATAAATTTCCTACTTTGTTTAAATTTTGAATTTAAAAATATCTAATTATCAGATAATTAGATAAACAGAAATTGGGAAACTGACTGAAAGTGAAATAGTTATCTGCTAGTTTATATATATATTAATTAATTAATTAGATTAGTTAATTTAAATATATATATATATAATCACGTTTGTTTTTATTTTTTATTTTTAAACAAAAGGTAACGTTTTTTTTTTAAACTTATATATATATAACCTTACGGTTTAAGAAACAAAAAAAAAAAAAAAACGTACGGTTT
>JXTC01000223.1:216195-235516 GCA_002914845.1 Trema orientale
TAATTAATAATTGTTATTAATTAATTAATTAATTAATTTTAAATTAATTAATTTTAAATTTATGGAGGGATAAGTTTCCCAATTTGTTTAAATTTTGAATTTAAAAGTATCTAATTATCAGATAATTAGATAAACAGAAATTGAAAAACTGACTGAAAGTGAAATAGTTATCTGCTAGTTTATATAGATATATATATATGCATATATTAATTAATTAATTAGATTAGTTAATTTAAATATATATATATAACCACGTTTGTTTTTTTTTTTTTTTAAAGAAAAGGTAACATTTTTTTTTAAAACTTATATATATATATAACCTTACGGTTTAAGAAACAAAAACAAAAAAAAAAACGTACGGTTTGAATTATATTATATATATTAATTTGATTAATATAATTATTATTAAATAATTTAATAAATATATATATATAAAGGAAACCCTAACAGATAATAGAACTACTACGGTGTATTATTTTCTACGGAGCCTCCATAAACTAAAGAGAAAAAGAAGAGAGTCTTTCTATTCTCTGTAGAACAAACTCTTGCGATCTCATATGTTGAGAAAATTGCAAGGGCCTAAAGTGTGAGTTTTAAGAAATTGTACGTAACGCCCACACATTCGTCCAGTTGTGCTTGAGGCTTGGATTGGAAGATCGTGGTTTTGAAGACAGTAAAGCGAGGATCCGCAGATAGGCTACAAGAGGTATTAGATCTATTCTCTTTGTATATTCCTATTTGTTATGAATTAATACTATGTACTCATATAGTCAATTGTTTTGAGAAAATTTTTGAATGTTCCTGGGCCAATCTTCCACTGCGAAAATCGTTTTTAAATCCAACAGTAACGACTCATCACCAGCATTGTTACCTTAATTCTGTTAGTGACTCATCACAAGCATCACTAGCTATGCACGTAACGACTCATCAAAAGCATTGTTACCCTAATTCTGTTAGTGACTCATCACAAGCGTCACTAGCTGTGCACGTAACGACTCATCACAAGCATCGTTACCTTAATTCTATTAGTGACTCATTATAAGCATTACTAAATGTGCACGTAAAGACTCATCACAAGCATCATTACCATAATTCTATTAGTGACTCATCACAAGTATCACTAAATGTGCATATATGTGCATTTACATAAGTACTTCACTATATGCTAACACAACACCTTAGCAACACAAAATCAACTTAGCATGTATAATAAGCAAAGCACAATAAATATATTTCTAGCACAAACTTTTGCATCACTAGTTACTTAATGCTGTAGATAAATAACTGCACTTACCTGATAATGGTGTACCTCAAACTTTAGTAAAATAGTTCTCATCAAAATCTCACGCACAACCGATCCTACTGTAACACAATACAGTCATAAGATTAATTGGAGCTTTTTCCTAATTCCAAGTTTCCACTTATTTCAGTATTAATACTATTATAATTAAATACCTAATTTATCTCAGCCTTAAATATAAAATGCAGCTTAGTTTCAGTCCTTGCTCTCAAATATAGTGCTCAAGGTGTACTCGGGGTTAAAATACAATTAAACTTCAGTATAAAATACTTAAAACGATCATTTTCTAGGTCTGAAAAAGTTTGGTTGACCACCCATGGTCGACCAAAACAACCCCAGAAGCCAACCCATGTTCAACTAGTTGATTTAGGTATTAAAAACAGATTGTAGTTGACCATAATAAAATCTGATCGACCACAAACAACTCCAGAGACGATACTCTGTTTTGCTGACAGCAACGAAAACGTATCTTTGAAAAATCATAGAAAATCGAATCCTCATCAGAATTTTACAAATAAGATCAATTTGGAAAGACTAGATGTCTGCTACGACATACTAAAATTTTAGCTCATTTGGATAAGGTTAAGAGTACGAAATACTCAAAATACAGAAACTGCTCAGTGAAAAACCAAAAATTCCAGATTTTGATTTTTTTGCAAAAAGTCCAAATCAAACTATCTAAACTGACCAAAAATGTACTTTACACTTTAGAATTTCGTTTAGAATGATCCTAGTATACAATTTCACATCATAAATAGACAATGAGAAAAATTAAAATCAAGAATATAAAGCAAGCCAAACAAATTTTCATAAGCATTTAGATCTTTTTACCTCAAGGAGCTTAATCCATAGACATGCAGAGAGAAGTTGAGTTAAAAGGCTCCAAAGCTTGAGGAAAAACAGAAATGCGGAGAGAGAGAGTGATTAGCTATGGATGGAGAGAATGAACTGAGGGAGAAAACGTTCAGTTTTGTTTCCTATGCAACTAAACTAAAGACAGAGCATAGGACTTGACAAAACATAAAATCAAAGGAATAATAGGTGGCAAACCTTGCTTAACACCTGGCCAAACCTCCCAATAGCTCAACAATCCTTCTCTCAAACATATTCTCCTATAGGACATCTGTCTCTAACGTGATTCAAGGTTGAGCTAAGACTAATCCCAGGTTTGCAAGATAGTCCCTGAGTTGAAAAATATTTCAGTTATGCCCTTCCAATCTTTGTAACTTTTCCATACTTCAAATATTCTCTTCAAACATACTCCCAACACTCTAGAACCCATAATAGCTAATGAAAATAAAATTTAACTGCCAACACTAAGCTCCAATTTAATCTACATAACAATAAAATCACGGAATTAACCTCGTGAATTTTGTGTGTAAAATTTAATAATATATTACAATCTTTATTGTATTTCTCACTTCACAATAATACACACAAAAGAAATATAATAATGTTGCTCACAAAAATTAGGGGATTACACTAGTCTTGATTCCTTGTAGTCACCTAGAATTTGGCCTTTAGGATGAGCATAGTTGAATTGTAAATCTTGAGGAAGAGTAAGTGTATTACTATTTTCGCTTTTCTTTTCTTCCTTGAGATCTTGTTGTAATTGGGTGTCATTCTCTTCATTTGTTTTCTCATTTGTACTTGGCTCACTTGAGCTTGGTTCCAAACCTACAATATCATCATCATCTATGAGGAGAGAGTTAGTCTCATCAAAAATAACATACATAGATTCTTCTACTACCAATGTTCTTTTGTTAAAAACTCTATAAGTCTTACTAGTAGCAGAATATCCAAGGAAAATACCCATATTGGATTTTGAATTAAATTTTTCTAAATTATTTTTAGTATTTAAAATAAAATACTTGCAATCAAAAACTTTAAAATACTAATGTTGGGTTTTCTACCTTTCCAAAGCTCATAAAGTGTCTTGTTCAAAATTGGCCTTATCATAACTCTATTTACAATATAACAAGCGGTACTTACTGCTTCGGCCCAAAAGTATTTTAGCAAACCATTTTCATTTAGCATACTTTGTGCCATTTCTTGTAAGGTTCTATTCTTTCTTTGTACAACTCCATTTTGTTGTGAAGTTCTAGGAGCGGAAAAGTTATGATCAAAATTATTTTTGTAGCAAATACTTCCATTTCATCATTTTCAAACTCACCACCATGATCACTTCTAATAGATATGATGGTATAGCCTTTTTCATTTTGTACTTTCTTACAAAAGATAGTAAGTACATTCAAAACATCATTTTTATGAGCAATGAATAGAACCCAAGTTAATCTTGAAAAATCATCTACTATTATAAAAGTATAGTGTTTTCCATCAAAACTAGCTACTCTTGATGGTCCAAATAAATCCATGTGAACTAGTTGCAAAGGTCTAGAAGTAGTAATAACATTTTTTGATTTAAAAGAGCTTTTGTCTTGTTTTCCAAATTGACATGCATCATAAACCTTGTCTTTTTCAAAATGTAAACTAGGTAAACCATTAACAAGGTTTTTCTTAGAAAGCTAGAAATAGTATTCATGCTAGCATGTCAAAGTCTTCTATGCCAAAGCCAAGAATCATCTTTTAAAATCGAAAAACATTTGTCTTGACTAAAATATTTTTCAATATCAATAGTATAAACGTTGTCCTTTCTTTCTCCTTCAAAAGTAATTTCTTTTGAACAATTATCCTCAATCAAGCATTTGGAAGGTTCAAAAATAACTCGATAACCCTTATCACAAAATTGACTTATAATAAGCAAATTGTGTTTAAGGCTATCAACAAGTAAAATATTTTCAATAATAGGAGAAGAAGTGGAACCAATGTTACATATACCCAAATTCTTGCCTTTAGCATTGTCTCCAAAAGTGACATGTACTCCATTTCTTTTTGTGAATGATGAGAGCAAGGAGTAGCCACCGGTCATATGTTTGGAGCAATCACTATCCAAGAACCAAAAGTTCTTCTTCTTTTGTACCCATAAATAAGAATCAAGCTTTGATTTTTGGTACCCATACTAATTTAGGTCCTTGAGTGTTAGTTCTAGATTCTTTTAGTACCCAAGCTAGTTTTCTACCAAAATATGCATTCTTCTTCACTAAGCATAAAAAACTAGTATGTCCATCTTGATTGCAATAAGTGCAAGTGTGTTTAGTGTCACTAGTACTAGCTTTCACAAAATAGTTTTTGAGGTATTTTTGTTTTACGGAAGATTTGTACCTAATACCTGTTTTATCAAAAATGCACTTTTATCCACCAAGCATCATATCAAAATTTTTCTTTCCATTTGTAAATTTGTGGACAAATTTGATCAAGTCTAAAACCTTGTCATTTGAGAAAGTGTTTTCTTTTGATAAAACATCACAATTACTACAAGACAAATTCACTTCTTTTCCTTTAGTAAACTTTTCAACCATTTTTGACAATTTTAGTAAACTTTTCAACCATTTTTGACAAACTAAGAATTTCCTTTTTAAGAACATTGTTCTTGAAAATGAGTAATTCATAATTTTTGTATAAATCATTAAAATTACTTAACAAATTCTCATATGATAAATCACAAACACATTTTTCCTAAACTCACTATTTGTATTACTATCATGAAATTCAATTTTAGGTTCAAGTGAGCTTAACTCATTTTCCATTGCCATGAAACACATTTTGGCAATTTTTTCTTGTTCTTCTCCTTCAGATTCTTCTTCTTCACTATCATTCCAAGTGGTCTTCATTGCCTTCTTCTTTATTTTTCTTCTCAAGGGACATTTATTCTTCATGTGACCCAGTTTCTTGCATTCAAAGCAAGTGACTTGGTTATCTTTTATTTTCTTTTTTCGGAAGTCATTGCCTTTGAAGTTCTTCTTGAAGTTCTTCTTTTTGAAGTTTAGGTACTTCTTCTACCTTTTAGTAAGTAGGGCAATGTCTTCAAGCTCACTATCCGTAAATTCTTCTTCTTCCTCATTGCTTTTTTGTAAGGCGGCCTTAAGAGCAATTCCTTTCTTTTTCTTCTCCTCTCCTTCATCTTCATTTGTTTCTTTCATGAGGATTTCATGGGTCATGATACAACCCATAAGTTCTTCAAGTGGAAGTTGGATAAGATTCTTAGCTTCTTGAATGGCCACCACCTTGCTTCTATATGCTCGAGAAAGGCTTCGAAGAATCTTACTTACCAACTCACTATTTGGAAATATTTTTCCTAGAGCACCAAGAGAGTTGATAATAGTTGTGAATCTAGTAAACATTTGTGAAATAGATTCATCTTTTTCTATTTTAAACAACTCATAGTTTCTAGTAAAAATATTGATTCTAGTTTCTTTCACTAAGCTAGTTTCTTGATAAGAGACTTCTAGCATGTTCCATAATTCATGAGTATCTCTAGCTTTCTCTACATTATTATAAATATTCTTATCTAAGCCACACGTAAGAATATTTCTAGCTCTACTATTTTTGGTGAAGTTGATTTTATCTTTTTCATCATATTATTCTATGTCTTTTTCAACTTCTCTACCATCAACCACTTTTATAATTTTTAAGGAACCTTTAGTGACAATATACCAAATATTAAAGTCAATGGACCTAAGATAAGTATCCATACGACTTCTCCAATAGTTAAAATCGCTACTATTAAAAAATGGTGGTTTGGATGGAGACAATCCCTCGTATTGAAAAGAAAAATTTGTTGGGCTAGCCATCTCAAAAACGGTTAAGTTTTTAAAATTTGAGCACCAAGCTCTAATACCAATTATAAGGCCAAGGTTAGCCAACCCAAGAGAGGGGGGATGAATTGGGTTTTAAAAACTTTTGCAAACATTTCTAGACAAATAAGCAAATATAGCAAGTAAAGTTTACAGAAAATAAAAATAGATAAATTGCATGCATAAAGATAAGATATATAAATTTAAAGAGATAGGGATAGAGAAATGCAAACACTATTTTTATGAGGTTTAACAAACACGACAGTTTGTCTACGTCCCCAGCTCTTGGCAACCTGCTTCGAGCTATCCACTATCGGATTAAGAGAATGGGCTTGACCGTCTTTTTTACACAATGAGTGCTTTCTCCTTAGGCATACTCACGCCTTTATAATAGTCTTGAATCTGGTTCTATCATACCTAACACGGACTGTTTTGACTCTGGTGCTAATCTCACCTAAACTGGATAGTTTATGAATCTGGTGTCAATCTCACCTCACAATACAATTTGATTTTGTTCGTTGGTATACTCAACTAGAATCTCTCAAAGGAATAAAGATGATACAAGGTATGCCTAGAGGGAATAAATGAAAATAGAAAGTATGATCTAGTTTGGCTTAATTTACTTTTGTGAAAAAGTGGATTTGAAAATTTGATTCACAAAAGATGATTAGAACAACTTGAAAGTATGTTTAAAGTAATGTAAGAATATTCAAAAGTTATTTCAAGTGTCAAAAAGACTTCTATTTAAAGATTAAAATGAAAATTAGCCATTTTAGACTGTTTGACAGATAATCTGTTATTTTCGGCAAACCGAAAGTTCACTTTCGGTAGACCCTAAAATACTCGCCGTTGAAAGTGTGATTCTAACAGTCGGATTTTAAAAAGTCATTAAAAACAGAAAACAGAGGAATCAGTAGACCAATTCTCACTGCCGGTCTGCCGATTCTACCCGAGAGTGATTTTTCAATTTTATTTCAATTTTTTTTCAATTATTTCCAAAAAGTGACTTTATAAATTGATTTAATATGTAATATAGGAACTATAGAGATTCATAAATCAATTTAAAAGCTTGTGTAAAATAAATTTTATATTTTAATTGGAAATAAATAATTTTGACAGTTTAGCTTTGAAAAATTCCAACTATATAAAAAAATTTGAGCCATTAAGATCATATAGAGTGTAGACAGATATTCAAGTACAAGCACTAAGTGTAAAACCTCTATTGATCTAAGTCTTGTATTCTCGATCTTTATCTTCAAGCTCTTTTTCACCTTCCATCTTGAATGTCTTGTGATCCATTCAATTTAAACTTGCTACACACTCAAGTAGATTATTAGTTCTTTAATCATATATTTGTTAACTTCAAAATAAGAGTGTATGATTGATGATGCAAAGCATGACTCAACATGATCCCTTGGTATTTGTTAGATTGTTTAGCCACTGTGATTCTTGTTAGCTTGATTTTCCATGGTGTGAACAAAGTTGCATTAGATTATGCAGAGCTTGCTATAACTGGATTTTGGGCATTGTGTGATTGGTTTTGACCAGACTACCTAGTGTTGGGAAAACTTGGGAGGAGAATGAAATTTAGATTTTCAAATAAAGGACTAGTATTGGGTTACATGCCTTGCCTTTATGTTTGATGAATTTGAGTTGTGCGTATTAGAATGTGATATTCTTCTTGAAGATTTGGTTGTAGCTTTCAAATTCATGTAGTTTATGTGTGTGTTAATTAGTTGGTTATGCCTACTATGAACCTCTATGAATTTTTAATATTTATTTTGAATGGTTAAGTCAGAATTGGTATTTATTTTACTCGCTTTGAGAAAGTATTTGACAATATTTCACACTTTAATATTTTCTAAACTACCCCATTTCCCCTTATATATATTAAAAAAAAAAGGTATGAACTTTCAAATTTTGAGGAACTCGTTTTATTACTTTAGAAAATATTTTGGAATTGTATAAAAATATCCCATCGTATTTGATTGTGATATGGATTGAGGTGTAAATATTTTATTAGTTTTGAAAGAAAAATCGACCATAATGATTTAAATATAGCCTCGTTTATCATTTTACCAAGTGTGGATTTCGTAATAAATGTCTATTTCATTGGTTATATGGAACAAACCAGCATCTTTTCATGTATTCCCTACTGGTTGTAATAAATGGTGATCATGTATAACTCAACTTTATAGATTGATGCTTGTGACTATTAGAGATTTTCATCACATATGCATAGAACGAAACTTTTTTTCTAAATGTTGATGTTGAGTTGAATCTAAATTCCTTATTTTATTTTAACTATGTATCATGGTTATTGTTATATAACTAATGATGATTGGAATGAGATTACTCATGAATTTTATCTTAAGAGTTGTTGGACTCTACTTCTGTATTGTAAAAGGATACTCGAAGTTCAAGTTTAGTTTACCTTTGGCCAGGGAGAAACCATATTATGAACTAGTATAGTATTCCTATGCCCCAACACTTTTTACATTCAATGTTTTCAAAATTATTACCATTAAAAATTGAAAAGAGGTTTCATAGGAGATAGATGTGTCACTCGAGGATGGTACCAGATCGCCTATCCTATCAGAACCTTATTTCTGGGGCATTAAGTATCGATTTCAATTATGTGCATATTTCTGGGATATTAAATTGTGTCCATGAAGTTTTTTCTTTATATCAAAGACTTGTAGAGTCTTTGGATCAGCATCGCTTTGGTTTTCTTTGATGAGGTTTTACACTGGATAAAAGATTTGAAGTGCTTTTAAAACTTCTCATGGTTTGGATACCTGTATTCGAGATTGAAGTTTACACTAATATTTTGCATTTGTGATTTTCTATTTAGGTGTTCTAGGCTTGTATTTGACTAGAAGTAGTTCGTATTTAGTGTTATTCCTCGCTCTAATAGGAGAACAGAAATGGTTGTGAGCCATTGGACTCTCTTTGTCACCTTCGATCTCTAGACTCATTTATCTTAACACAAGGATCCTTGTTCCTTGTCTTAAACTCTATTTGATAATTTTTTTGCTTGAAAGGAGACTCTTGTTAGAGTCATTGACTTGAAGATTGTCTAGGTCTAGGTTCTAGCTATAGACAAATAGGTATGTATCAGAAGATTGTTGATCTGGTTCGATCAGGGGGACGGTATTCTTATATTTGATATTTGGTCTGCTGATCTAGTTGGTGCCTTACAATCAGTATTCGGAATCCTATAATCTTGGCTTCTAGCCATAGTTATCATCGTTATCTGTTGATCACTCACATATTTGAAGTTGTCATTTTCAACTATGGGTGTTGAGAAAATTCTGTATCTCTTCGTGTACGTCCTTATACCATACTATTGTGTAGGTCGGTATATTGGTAGAATTTTGATGCCAAGTGAAGAGTGTTTGTTTCACATGTTTTTATTAACTAGTATTCGGTTTAATACTCTTAAATTCTATAGTCAAGTGTTCACTATACTTCCAGTTACTATTTCTTTTGACCTTGCTCATACTATCGGTTTGTACTTGAATTTCGGGACGAAATTCCTATAAAGAGGGGAGAATGTAAAAACTCAGTTTTTTTAAGGGCAATTTGGTCATTTGACCATAATTAAACAAAAAAAGAAACAGATTATATATATGTTATCTTCTCTCTTTCTCTCTTTCTCTCCCCCTGATTTCACTCTCTCCCTCTCTATTCTCTCACCCACTTTTAGCCGAAGGAAGATGAAAGACCACCGAGCAGCCACCGGCTGTCTCCCAACCAGCCCAACCCCCGGTGAACCTCCAGCGCAGCTCCACGACGCCCGTGCCACTGGTCCCGAGTCGCTGGAGTGCCACAGTTGCCGAAAAATGCCATCGTTGGCTGTGAGGGACTTTCATTTTCTAGCATCATTTCAGGCCGTTTCAGGTCGTGTTCTTGCACTTATTGGGTTCGTATCATCGAGAGAAACCTCAAGGTATATATTGCATGGCTATTTTTACATATCAGTTCAGAGTACAGTGTCATAGGATCACACATGAATACCAGGTTAGCACCAAGGGATTTTTACAGTGTGGCACTGCGGCCCCACCGAAGGTGCAGAGTCCGTGAATCCGCGCGGGGTTTTTATTCTGATTACCTTCCTATTTGGTAGACATAAGTAATGCGGCTGCCCCTCTAGGTTTGGTAGGCGACACACGGATATCCCCTCTGGGTATGGACTAGGTGTCAGGCAAGCTGTATGGCACACATAGTATCAATACCCTGGTTTCCATTGATAAGAGGTGGTGAACTCATGGGTATAGGTGGATTTGTGCCATGTGTCGGTGGACTAATTGATTTTAAAATATCATGCTTCCTGTATATCTATATATATGTATGTGCCTACGCACTATCGGTTTTGGATATTATTATGTATATATGCTATGCACATATTTTTGCAAAGGTGTTTTGGATTAAACTAACCATGCAGGGGCTTTCCATCACTAAAAAAATTTTTAAATGAGGTAATAGCTTTCTTACTGTACTTTCGAGCTCACCCCTTCTATTTTCCTCCCTTTTAGGTAGTTCATTCGAGTCAGTTGTCTCGTTGGCTAGGCAAGTCACTTGGCTTATGCTCGTGTTCTTATTCCTCTTTGGTTGGTACCTTTTCTTTGTCTCATTCTTTCTCCATGTCTAATTGTTTAGCCAAGTTTGTTGTTCCTATTAAGTGAATGTATGAGGATATATTTAATATTATTTGAGATTTTAGTGTATAAATTAGACACAATGGTTCCTAAGGAGCTTATTTTAAAAATTTTGACTACTTAGAATTTTGACAAATTTTGTAAGTTAAATTTTAGACATTCGAATTCAAGATCTGAAAAATCTATTAAATCAACATTGTAGTTTTATTAAACCAGGTTTTTATACAATTTAACTATGTTTTCTTGAATCTTAGTTGGTGTTTCCTTTTTAATAAACTAAACTAAATTTTGACCCCCTTTTTATATGAAATTTTTACGATTTGAGGACTAAAGTGAAAAACTTAAGTACTTGATTTTTCTCTGAATTTTGTAAAAATTCTTTCTTTATCTTTATTTACACTCGAAATTACTAAAAGTTACGGCCTTGGATTTTCGGTCGTGACATGTAGGGAAAAACTATTTTAACAGCTAATTATCTTTTAAATAAGGTACCCCGCAAGAAAGAAGAGAAGACACCTCATGAATTATGAAGATAGAAAGCCTTCCTGCAAATACTTGCGAGTATGGGGATGTCTTGCTAAGGTAATGGTACCTACACCTAAAAATATGAAAATAGGACCAAAGACAGTTGATTGCATTTTCATTAGTTATGCACATAATAGTAGTGCTTATCGGTTTCTTGTATATGAGTCACAAATCCTAGATATACACAAGAACACAATAATAGAATCGAGAAATGCATCGTTCTTTGAATATGAATTTCCTTATAAATCCAAGAAAGTACCTAATAAATCTAAACGAACTTATGAGACTATCACTAAGGACAGTCAGAACCAAGAACAAGTCGTTGAAGATGAGCTTAAATGCAGTAAAAGAGTGAGAACTAAAAAATCTTTTTGTCCGAATTTTTTGGTTTACATGTTGGAAAGTGAATCTCAAAGCTTCCAAGAAGCTGTGAGCTCTGTTGAGGAATCTTTATGAAAAGAGGCTATCAAAAGTGAAATTAATTCCATCATACAAAACTATACGTGGGAATTAGTGGATCTTCCTCCAAGATGCAAGCTACTTGGTTCAAAATGAATTTTCAAAAAGAAAATGAAAGCAGATAGAACAATTGACAAATATAAGGCTAGACTGGTTATCAAAGGTTATAAGCAAAAAGAAAGCCTAGATTACTTTGATACTTATTCTCTTATAATGAGAATAAATTCTATAAGGATGATACTTGCGATTGCCGCTTTGCGGAATCTTGAAGTACACTAAATAGATGTAAAAACAGCCCTTTTAATGGAGACCTAGATGAAAAAATGTATATGGAACAACCTGAAGATTTTGTTACTCTTGAACAAGAAAAGAAAGTTTGTAAACTGGTCAAGTCGCTATATGGTTTGAAGCAAGCGTCAAAGCAATAGCATGAAAAGTTTGACAGAGTAATACTTTTTAATGGTTTTAAAATCAATGAGTGTGACAAATGTGTCTATGTCAAAAAAAACTGAAAATGGCTACATCATTTTGTGTCTTTATGTTGATGACGTGCTCATTATTGGTAGTAATGACCAGATGGTCAAATCTACTAAGAACATGTTGAACTCCAAATTTGACATAAGAAATATAGGTCTAGCTGATGTAATTTTGGGAATTAAAATTACAAGGACGTTTGATGAATTTATACTCAATCAGTCGCACTATGTAGACAAAATTTTGGATAAATTCAATAAAGATGATTATGGAGTGTCTAGAACTCTGATAGACATGAGTTAATACCTTCATAAGAATAAAGGTGAGAGTATTTCTCAAGTAAAATACTCTAGAGTGATTGGTAGTCTTATATACCTGATAAGTTGTACAAGGCCCGATATAACCTATGCAGTCAGTAGACTGAGTAGATATACAAGTAATCCAAGTGCTAAGCATTGGAAAAAAAATTATGAAGTACTTAGGTACTTACGATATACTCGTAAATATGGACTACACTATAACATATATCATACAGTTTTAGAAGGATACATCGATGCAAACTGGATATCTGATATAAAAGACTCAAAATCTACTAGTGGGTATATGTTCATACTAGCTAGAGCAGTTGTATCGTAGAAATCTTCGAAACAAAGGATTATAGCTCGATCCACAATGGAATCTAAGTTTGTAGCTCTAGATAAATGTGAAAAAGAGGTAGAATGGCTGCACCATTTCTTAGAAGATATTTCAGATTGGCCTAAGCCTGTGTCGTCGATATCTATACATTGCGATAGTCAATCGGCTATTGAAAGGGCACAGAGTAACATATATAATCGTAAGTCTAGACATATTAGTCGTAGACATAATACCATTAGACAACTACTCTCAATTGGAGTTAGTTCTATAGATTATGTAAAGTCTAAGGATAACCTAGCGGATCCGCTAACTAAAAGGTTAAACCGAGAGTTAGTTAACAAAACATCAAGAAGAATGGGACTAAAGCCTATGAAATAAAAGTTAATACAATGAAAACCTAACTTAATTGACTGAAGACCCAAGATCTAGATTCAAAGGGACAATCTAATTGTAAAGACTTAGTTGGATCATTGTAGGGGTAATCCTTCTGTGAGGGTATTACCCTCATGTCCATTCCTGTGATGAAAAGCAGTGATGCCCGTAAGGAATAGGATAAGCAAAGGTTTTTAATGATTCTTATGCATCGAGAAACTGAGCAGAGTAATGTAGGTTACTCTTAACTAAGAAATCACCTATGTGAAAGAGAAGTGGGGCCATTTCAAAGGGGAATTTCAAGGGCTTAATTTCTTAAAACTCTTACAGAACCAAGCAGAGATATTCAAAGCCAAAATGAACATAAAACGTATGAACTAAATATGTTAAGAAAGGTTCCTGTGTGAAGTATATCATCATTTACATGAATAACAGAACAGTTCAATGACATCGTGTCTACTAATCAGTCAGTAAAATAAATATATTCTTAGAGGAAAGGTTCAAATGGTAACAGCTACCTATCCTATGCAGGTTTCATTCATTGAACTCTATCACCTTGTCTAGAATCTATAGTTTCTCCTTTTATAATTTCTACTCATGTGGGGGATTGTTGGAAAATGAGTTAAGAAATACATTAAAACATTGGGCTTGTCTGTATTTTATAAAGTCCAAATTTGTGTTATAAAACCCATTTTCATGAACCATTTTGAAGCTAAAAATTAAGTAGGACTCACATTTTGTTGATGAAAGGTCTTGGTGAATTCTTGTTCTCTTCTGCAAGGATATCGATCTCGTATATTCACACACTCAAAATGGTGCACAGATGAATGAGAAATTGTAGCTCAAAAGTGTACCAATGAAATAAAAAATGAAAGTAAAATGCTTGAGTCCCATATTGGTGGGAAATGTTTGGATCAAGTGGCATATATAGGCTCATGTTTTATGATGGTAGTAAGAATAACTACCATAGATGTTCTCTCAGGTACGTGCAGGGGGAGGGAGATGTAAATCATCGGGCTTGGGCCTGAATTTACATGGGCTCGTGTGTGCTCGCACCTGCGGACACGAATGCCGGACTAAAAATTGGACCATAGTAAGCCCAACTTTTTATTGCAGTCCAATTTTTTTCTTTCATTTGATCAGTTACAAAGCTTTTAAATCTGAAAACTGCCATGATATCAATTAAGATTGCAGTTTCAAAAAAAATTGTCTAGTATTTGTGGCTAGCTGATTCTGGGCATTTTTGGACAGTTTTTAGCTTTATAACAACCAATTTTGGCTTTATGAGAATAACGTCTATTAAAAGCAAAGGTGGTAACCTCCTATTTCAAAAGCTATAAAAGGAGACCTCTTCCTCCACATTCTACACATCAAAAACGAAATTGAGCCTTTCTCTTCTCTCTAGATTTCTTTCTGGTTCTTCCTGCTGCCTAGAGTTTTTCAGTTTCTAGCTATAGTCATTCGAGTGTTTAGGAATTTCGTAGCTAGTATACTAGTGTGTTAGAGTTCATATTAATCTAGTTCATAGAGTAGAGGTGTTAGTACTTCACTTACTACTCTTTGTCATTGTATCCTGAGTAACTGACGCTTGCAAAATCCTCAAGCATTTTACCGGAGGAAGCAAATTAGTTTTAAGGACTCTATGCGTAACACAAGCCTCGACTGCTAACATAGCTTCTGTTTTGTAGGAAACTTTCATTTTGTGGACAAATCTCATACCAACCATGCTGAAGCAAACTTTTGGTAACTTTAATTTTATTTTAAGATTTATGTTTATTATATTTATATTGTAACTTTATATATTGCTTAAGCTTATTTGTTATTATTTTCTTACAGTTCTTTTGATAATTTAAATCTACGGTGTGTTTTCATCATAAGTGAACAAAACACAAGGATGCCTTAATATTTGTTAAATATATTTAGATTTAGTTGAAAATATTTTTCTCTTTATAGTGACTACGAAATTTGAAAATTTTCATATTATGAAGTTTATTCATATGTTGATGATTATTAATATATAGTTATTTTATGGCGACTTTATGAAAGTTCAAATTTCTATGTTTGCTTCGCAATATTTTCTTTATATGTGAGAATGAAAAAATCTGTGGTTCATTGTCTATATGGGAAATAATTAAAATTATGATCGATTGGTGACATCAAATTTATTTACGTAAGAAGGTCTATGAGTCTTAGAGATATGGTTGAGCATGTCTATATTGAGGAAAAAAAACATAATTAATAGAGTTAAAACTTCTCAAAGGGGGGATAATGTAAAATATAAAAAGATTAAAAAGAAAGAAAGAAAGAAAGAAACTTGAATAATATTAAATAAAAAAATTAAATAAATAATCACGCTAGTATTTTTACGAAAATTTTTAGAAATATTGGTTAATATATTGAAAACATGAATGCATATGAACGAATAACAATTGTAGAAATTCATGCAGCATGAAGAGTTCAGAACTAATTCATGATCCAAGAGAATTTAGTTAGTAATTCTTGTAGAGAGAAATATGGCTTTTTTAAAAGAAAAAAATTTAAATGAAATGAAATATTGCTATTACTCCACTCCTCTTCTCCTGTCTGGCAATGCAATATTGCCTAAAATGACATTTGTTAAAGCATAAATTGTGGCGAAAGTCCCTTTTTTTAAAGTTAAAATTTACATTTATATAACTATTATTTTTTTCCTAACGGCAAAAGTAGCTTCCGTCTTTTTGTTGCAATGTCAAATTTTTTTTTTATTAAATGTCACCTCAAAGAACACGTACCGTACTCTAAGGCTAATTACAATTTAAAAACGTAAAAAAAATGAAATGAAATTAGGAAAATGAAAACAAATAAAATCAAAGGAAAAAACAAAGAAGAAAGAATTCAGTTAAAAATTATAAAAAAAAAAAGAAGAAAGCTAGTTGAGTAAAAATTCATTTAATTGAGTAAAATTTCATCTTCTTCTCCATTGTCTCTCTCTCTCTCTCTAGTCCTTCCCCAAAATTAACCCTATCTGAGAAAAGAAGAACAAAAATTTTTGCAAAACTGAGGATAAAAGAATTGGGTTAGCACATAGATCTTCAAGACTGTTGTTGTTCAAGCAATTACTTACAGGGATATCGATCAATGTTTGCTCTGAGAGGGACCGCAGGCTTGGCTCTCTTCTTTGTGAGCAGGTAGAGATGAGTCCCAGCCCCACCGCCAAGAATAAAGCCCAAAATTTTAAGTTTAGAGGTTTTTATATTAAAAAGTCATGAATTTATTGCAAGACTAATACTGCATGTCAGTGAGTCAAGATCTCTAATATTAAATCAACGTGCAACTAGAGGCTTATAGTGATGTTTTTCTACGTTGATTTTTGTATCGGAAGGTTTATGGTTTAGATCCATTCTGACCTCTTGTCAAAGAGAATGTTGTCTTCAATACATGAATTCATAGACATCAATCGAAACAACAATGTGATTTAATTTCACGTACAAGTTCAGCCTATTTAAACAGATTTTCTTGTATTTTCTTTTCAACATAAGAATTTTGGGGTAAAAGGTCCATATCTTAGGCTTCCATCGTCCTCTCTCTCAATCACCACTCCCTGTCGCAAAGTCGCTTCTTTCTCTAATCGAGCACTGAGGATCGTCTCTCCCAAGGCGGCCTCTAACTCTTAGAATTTGCAGACATATCTAGATCCCGATGCTAGCCGCGTGAGTCTTCTTCTTCCTTTTCCTCGATCGTTTTTTGTTTTCGCATTGTCATTTTGGGTTGATTGAGTTGTCGTCTAGTGGTAGTTAATCTAATAAAATTAATCCTGAACTCAATTATTTATAACAAAACCTCCTAATCTTTCCCAAAATTAGTTCTGTTAAATAACTAAGCTATTTCCGTTACTTTTTTTATCACGTGACATACACGTGTTGTGAAGTTAAGGACAAAATTAGTATTTTAAAGATTTTGAAATCATCATTTAAGTAAGCATCAATTGGACCAAACCACTCTGAAATCATCATTTGAGTTACAGGTGTTAACGATTGTGTGGATGGAGGCACACTGACAAATATACTTGCTACTTTACCTATTCCCAGATTACTAGCCATTAACAAAGCTTTCTTGTCACTGGTAATTAGTTGAAACACTTTCTTTCCCCTAATCTCTTCGACCTTGTAATATAGTCTACTAGAATCCTTAATTTCCAGCGCATTCATAATATCTGCCAACTCTAAAAGAGAAAAATAATCTTTGCTCACCCAATCAAACAAAGTCACTTCATCCCCCATATAAATCTGATCGTTTTTATTTTCACTCTGCACCAATATACGACCACCATGATGCACTTTTAGAGTAAAAGCATCCATTTCATTACCTGCACCGATATAACAATATTTGTAAATACTAAGTAACACAAGTAAAAACAAATATTAATATATGAAAAAATATATATTTCTTTAAAAGAATAAGAAAAAAATATATATACATATATATGTGTGTATATATATATATGTAAAACAAGGCTCTTGCAATGATTCTCTACAACCCAAATACTGACTAAAAAAAATTGTCTTTTGACCAAGTTTATTTCAATATATATATATATAGTATAGAATTAAAGCTCCGATAGTGGCTTTCTTCTATAGACCATAACCAGTCAAAACTATAAATAACAACGAGGTTGCCAAAAAAATAAACATAGATGATAGTGCCAAATAAAAAAGAAACAGAGAAAAAACATTATAAACCGAATACATAAACCAGATGAAAAATATAAACCGAATTTTTTACACATTCATACCACCATTTTTCCCAACAAAAATTGAAAAAATAGGACTAAAAATACTAACCGTAGTCAGGCTCAGGGTCATCATCTTTTCTTTGTATTGCCATATTTTCAGTCAGTAAATCCAAATATCTCTTACACTAAACAGAAACTTGAAAACTTAAAATTCCCAATATTTAAACACAAATTTAATTTTATTTTGACTCATAAAACTATTGAAAAACCTCTTGAATGAAAGCCACCTTTCTTTTTCTATGCTTCTGCCTTAGAAAATCCGAATAAAAAAAATAAAACCCATCTCTTTACATGTATGACCATTTGTTTTCCTTTCAATATGAAATTAAAATACCGATTTTGTCCTTAACTTCATAACACGTGTATGTCATGTGATAAAAAAACTAACAGAAATAGCTTAGTTATTTAAAGAACTAATTTTGGGAAAGATTAGGGGGGTTTTGTTATAAATAATTGAGTTCAAAGTTAATTTTATTAGATTGTTTTAAGTTTAGGGAGTTTTTGTATTAAAAAGCCTAAATTCATTTATAATTTTATCACTTGGCTTTCCTACTGGCTACTGCCATAACAAAGACTTTATTTATTTATTTTTTTTTTTTTTGTTTTTTCAAATATGCACCAATGGCCTGAGAGCTCCAACGGCTGCCATGAAAGATCGGAGCTTAAGCTTTAAACTTATTGATTTGGAGAGCAATGAGAGAGAGAGATTGTGTGAATAAGAAGAGGGATTTTTAGTCGATTACTTTTTTTTTTCCTAAAGCACAAAAAAAAAGAAATTCTTTTTCTTCTTATTTTTTTAATTTTTTTGAACTCTTTCTTCTTTTTCTTTTTAATTTTATTTATTTATTTTTATTTTCCTATTTTTTTTTCATTTCTTTTATGTTTTTAAATTGCAATTAGCCTCATAATGTAATACGTGTTCCCTGAGATGACATTTAATGGAAAAATTTGACAGTTGCAATAAAAATTAGACGGAAGGTACTTTCACCGTCAAGAAAAAATAGATATATAAGTGTAAATTTTAACTAAGAAAAAGGACTTTCGCGGCAATTTTCTCTTTATTAAAAGTACAACGTGACACGAGTATAACATACGTATTGCTTTCGATTTATTTTTAAGGGTTAATCACGTAAAAATACCCTTGCTTTTAATTCTTTTTGCAAAAAATATCCTTTTTTTTTTAACTTCTGCAAATTAATAACCTCATTTTTGGAATTCTATAAATTAATACCCTAATATTTACGATTTCTATAAATTAATACCCTCACTTTTGAATTCTACAAATTAATACCCTCAGCTTTTGTTTTCTTTGTATATTTATACTATAAGTAAATTAAAAGAAGCAAACATCTCTCATCAACTTATTTAAAATATTTAGATATTAGTATATTATCGGAAATTATTTTATAACTACTTTTTTTGGTTAATT
>JXTC01000223.1:236427-293182 GCA_002914845.1 Trema orientale
CCAGGTAGATATATTTTTACACTTGGTAGATACACAGATCTACCAATTTTAGTTACTGTTCTGAAATGCACTGGGTATATAATTTTTTATACTTGGTATATAAAATTTTACACTTGGTATATATGCATATATACCGGACATTTTGCTATAACTTTTGACAAAGGGACTTTATTGAATTTAGGCCCCAAATTTGGTCATATTTCTATAAGCCGAGATTTCGGCTTGATTAAAGATAATGACAGACACTCTTTTGAAAATGAGGCATATTTTCTCTTAGATATTAGTAAGGGTATTTTCGTCTGTACACATATTTTTTAAATATTTTTTAACTTGTGCATACGAGCCAAAATAGGGTTATTAAGGAGCATATTTCGCCTAATTTCTCATACTTGAGACTGGTGGGTCATGAAAATGGGAACCCTCTCTCACTCTTTATGTGGCTACGGTGCTCTGTCTCTATCATCGCCGCCATCCCAAGCGATTCCTCGGTTTCATCGTCCGAATGGCGTACCTCGGAGTCCTCCCAAACTTACTCAGGACCTCTCTCTAAACTCACTCGGTTTCAGGTATTGCTACACTCTGTATCCTAAAGTTGCCTCAAAATTTTCATTTTTGCCCTTCTGATTTTTCATTCCTGTTAATGCTTTGATCTTTCCTCAGAAGTCTAAATAAGCATGCATCAATTGTTTTAATGGGTTTTTGAGTTTTGGGCTTGTGAGGTCTCACACTCACAAAGATCTCTAGTTTGTTAGTTTGGTAGATGATTAATGGTCGATCTATAGACAATTTAATTTTAAACGAGGGCTTAACAGGTCTACTGTAATAGTTTTCTGCAACCTTGAAAAGGGTCTTTACTCTTTATATTTATACATACACAATGCTTAGCAAAGGAAGATTTATGGCTGAACTATGTCTGCATTTGGGTGGTCCATGATTTGAAATGCAAAAGAATGGTGTCAAATGAAGAAGTCTGTAAAAGTGCCTCGTGGAAGTGGGTTTTGCTTGTTATGTTTGGTTGATACTCGAATATTTGACAAGAATTGTTTTTCAATCTAAGGAATATAGATGCTTAAATTGATAAGGAAGATAAAGCTATTATCCTCTTATGCTCCTTACCGAATACTTATGAGCACTTGATTGATACATGGAAGCTTGACCGTCAAAGTTTTGACTGTTGAGAAGGTAAAGGTAGCACTCAACTCAGAGCCCAGAGGAGTTGAAGAGAATGGTGTTGGATGATAGAGATATTGGAGTCTCAGGGAGAGGGTTTAATGATAAGTGGGATAATAGAACGAAATTCTAGAGTAAAGAATAAGTCTCGAAAAAGTAAGTGTTGCCAATGTGACAAGAAGGGAGCACTATACCAGAGATTTTCCGAAGAGTAAAGTGAATTTGAGTTTTGTTTTGATTAAGAAGACAAGGTGGTAGTATTTTATAGTCAGGATATTGCTTACATCCATTTTAGTTTCTAGCAACAACTTAGGTGGTGAGTGAATTCTCATTTCGGATGCTCACATTTAATCAGGATTCTTCCTCTTCATATCAATTTGTGGGTCAGGCAAGATTTTATTGCAGAGGGAAATGATATGGTATGGAATTGTTTAGACCCACGTAAACTGAAGATCTGCGTTAACAAAATATTACAGGTATAGGTTGGCCAAAAAGACCATTGTAAGATCTTGAATATGAAGCTACGTTTGTACCTCGATGTAATTATTTCAATACATTTTTTAATCAATTTTATTTTTTTGGAAATACAAATTTTGTTTAAGCATTAATTGGTTCTTTTGTAGTCTGTGTTAGTAGTTAAAACTTTTGATGTTTACTCAATTGTTCATAGATGCATGCCATCTTGATGCTTACACTTCTAGTAATTAGGGAAGCTGATGGAAATTTTTAGTATCGAGATAGCCCTGAATGGGAATGAGAGTTTCATGTGGCAAAGGCTAATTAGGTTCTGAGAATTCATGTAGTTGATCCTGAGCAATTGAGATTAAGGCTGAGTTGAGCAGAGCATCTTTAAGACTAAACATGGGCTTGATCCTAGTGGACGAGACTCCAAGTTGGTGGGCAGAAAATCCAGAAGAAATCCTAGAAAACCAATTTCTCAGAGCTTTTTAATCAATATTTAGTAGTGTTTGGCAAAAGGAATGGGATTTGTTTTCTGGAGGGTAGTTGTAGGGGTATTTATTCTTTGTCGGAGATGTTCTGTAGACTTCATTGCTTATCTTTGTCTCAGTGTGTCCCTATCCGTTCAGTTTATTCTGTTTTTGAGCCTCTGAACTATGTTGGAATGAAAGTCTCTTGGTTAATTTGTTAAATGCTATTGACAACTTTCTCTTTAACATTTTTGGCTTATTGGAAAGTTTTGCATTTGTTAAATGCTATTGAAAACTTTCTTTAACGTTTTTGGCTGATTGGAAAGTTTTGCTTCTTGTCCTTGGGGTTCTCTCTTCTAAATCTTTTTTTCCTTTCTTTGACTGAACCTTATGCATTTGGAAACCTTGTGATAATCCACTAAGATTTAAGTATTGGCATGCTTAGTTGCTCATGGCAGGGGTCAAATACTAGTGATTCGGTTTGGAAAAGGAGGTCGTAGGTAGCTTTATTTCCATATTGGTGTCGGTTCTGCAGAGCCATGGAAACGTTGAGTTTTAAGGATATTAAAGCATTCGATTTTGGTCTAAATAGACATGCTGATGAAACAGTAGTTTACTAACATTAATCTGGCTAGGTCCTGGTCTACATGACACCAAATTGCATTCATCATATTAAATTGCATTCATTGTTTTTCTGGAATGCAGTAAAAATTGGAGATTGTTGCAAAAAATCACGAGTATGTAGAGGTCTGTGTTCCTACATGGAATAACCAGCGACGATCCTACTTGTACCATAAAACTGTATAATTTGTGCCGAGTTGCTAGACATTGTTGATTCATGGTTGCTTGTTGCCAATATTAATAGGGAGGTGTTATCCAAGTTTGAGATGAAATAGTTGATATCAATTTGGGGATTCTCTTTCTTTAGTAGCATCCGTGTTACTTGCCAGAGCATCCGAGTTACATGCATGGTCATGCTACTTCCAGAGTGATGCTTTTTGATTGTTTGTTCCACAGTAATATTTTTTAATGTTAGTTTCAACTTTATAATTTTAAATATTCATATTTTGTATACAGAATCAAGGGTGCATTAAGTCGTCAAGCGGGACAAAACAGGTTTGTTGCTTACGCATCAAACTCAAACCCTTCAGGGCAAGATTCCATCCAAGAAAAATCCGATGGGAAGGAGAGTGATGCTGCCCAAGGTCCTCCATTCCTAACCATCTTGGCTGGATTACTGGTTTTTTTTGTTGTATTTTGGATAATTGGCTCAATCGTAATATGGTTGATTAGTCTGATAGCCAATTTGCCTCCATCAACGTAAGATCATGTATGCACAATACTTTCATTTCATGTTAATGCTGAAAAATGCAACTTTAACTTCATTCATTCATATTTTTTGTATCAGTTTCTATATTCTTAAACAACATCTTGTTCCAGCACTCCACAACCCATTTGAAAAACGGAATACTTACAACATCCAATGATTGGTAGACAAGAAACTTGACTATTTCTTTTCTTTCTCATTCAATATAAAACAGAAGAGGAAAATATTTGTTAAATATAAGAACACAATGCATGCACTAAAAGCAATAACTTGAGAAAAACATTGGGGCAAGACGACTGCAACTAATCAGAACCTTTCGCTTGAGCGTTGGGGTTATCATCTGCGATGGATGATGTAAAATTACGCCGCTCATCAGCAGTGGCTGTGATAACCGGCATCCAAACATCTGCAGTGCCGCTCAAGAGGGACTGCACTTGAGGATCTGAAGCCATTGCTGAAGATATCATCTCATCTACATCATCTAGCTTGGCTGACAATTTATCCAACTCCTTGGCTATTTCCAACTGTTACCACAATGGATAGTCGAACACGAAACAAAGATTATGAGATGTTTATTTTCATATCCAGATGTGCAAGTACTAAATGAAAATCTCCACATTCAAAAGCTTTAACACCAAAAATGGCTGTAACAGAAAATAATATCTACCTCATCCAGAAGCTGCGTCGATTTTGAAGGAACTTTTGTAACCTCTAATCCAAGTGCTTCAATTTTGGAACGCAGTTCAACTTCCTCTTGGTTGGTCAATGTTTCCACCTGTACAAACTCAGAGTTAATGAGGAATGGTGTTTTGGGGTGAAAGAGAATGCAATGCAAACACTATTTAGATAAACTGACAAAGGATAGTAGTGTGTAATTAACCCCACATACCCAATATAAATATATCTATTTATATATATTTATATTTTTTTCAAAAAGCACGTATCATTTTCATCAGGCACAATTTAATTTTGACATAGAGTGGCAGGTGGAATTTTTTGCATTTTCATCACGAAAATAAATAATCAAATTAACAAGATAGCAGAATGAATACCCTCTCCTTTATCTCTTCTTCTCGTCTACTTGTCCTTGCATCATAGAAACACTTTAAAAAACGTCTTTCAAGGTTTTCATCAGCATATTTTCAACCCCTTCCTTCAATAATATTTGGCTGCATTTAATCTTCATAATTAAACTAAAAGTCTATCACTGAATCTTCAACCATTACTTCCAACATTATTGGCTGCATTAAATGTTGGTAACTAGAGACTAGCTATAATAGCATCATGACTTGTCCTCAGTAGTGAAAAAAATAGAATCAAAGCTTCTAGTAGTTTTCAGGTTATATTTGGCTGTAGCCCTTCTACTGAAAATTTGAAAAAGACTAAATTCCCTTTGAGCATCAAGATGTATTCAGGTCTTAATGCTTAAATTGTCTGGAAACAAACATAATAATATGGGAAAATGTAAAACTACTACTACTCAATGTTTACTCATGGCATGACTGAAATTTTAACCGCACGAATAACAGATAAATAGGAGATCACACAGCACAAGCCTAATGGGACAGAGAGATTGAGTGAGCATAATCATTTTATCCCATCTCAACTGGAAAGTGATTGGTGATGGAATCGACTTTCGAAGTCTATTCACTAGTGAAGGAAAGAGGGGCTTGAGAGGTAATCCATGAAGATTTTGTCTTGGAACATCAGAGGGAGCGGCTCTTCTGCGAAAAGAAGAGTAATTAAGCAAGTAATTTGTAAAATAAATCCTCATATTTTTGTCTTGTAAGAAACCAAAAGGGAAGAGGTTGATAGGAGGTTTGTGGGTAGTATATGGTGTTCTAGGTTTAAAGAATGGTTAATGTTACCAGCTGAGGGAAGGGCAGGGGGGATTTTAATCTTGCGGGATGTCAGAACTATTAAGGTCAGGGAAATGATGTTAGGTGAATTTTCAGCATCCATCCTTGTTGATATGGAAGTATGACTGACTGGTGGTTTACCGGTGTGTACGGACTGAGTAATTCTGGTCCTAGAGATCGTTTCTGGGATGAAGTGGCTGGCCTGGAGAGTTTGTGTGGTGAGAAATGGTGTATTGGAGGTGACTTTAACGTTGTTAGAAGGGTGCAGGAGAAATTTAATAGCAGCAGTAACACAAGAAGTATGCTACGATTTGATGAGCTAGTTAGGGAGCTGAACTTGAAGGATTCCGCACTAAGTAATGGACAATTTACTTGGTCCAACTTTAGGAATCAACCAATTTGCTGCCGATTGGACAGATTCCTCTTCACTGTGGGTTGGGAGGGTCTTAATCCATGTACAAGTCAGGAGTTGGAGGTTAGAATAATTTCCAACCATTGTCCGTTAACCTTGGACTCCAATTCGACTTGCTGGGGACCTATTCCCTTTCGGTTTGAAAATATGTGGCTAGAAAACAAATTGTTCAACAAAGAATTTGAAAGATGGTGGAATGACACTCACATCTCGGGGTGGGAAGGCTACAGATTCTTATCTAAGCTGAAGATCATTAAAGAAAAAGTAAAAAGATGGAATGTTGAGGTTTTTGGGATACGAGAATGGTCAAACAATTACTTATGAGAAGAATTGGGGAGCCGGATTTGTTGGAAGGCTCGGGCAACTGGAATGATCAATTAAAGCAAGATAGATTTGATGTTAAAAGCAAGTTAGAGGAGATTACTCTGAAGGAGGAGAGGGCACTACGTATGAAATCAAAGTTCAATTGGGCTAAGGAAGGAGATGCTAATACAAACTTGTTCCACAGATTAATGAATGCAAGAAAGGCTAAGAATTCCATTACAAAGTTGGAATTGGAAGATGGGAATTTTGTTGATAAAGAAGAGGATATTGTGAAGGAAGTGACCGAGTTTTATCAGTCTCTTTACAAGTCGGCGGAGTTGGACTTTAAGGGATTTGAAGGAGTAGATTGGAAACCTATTCCATCGGGTTTGAAGGACTGGTTGGAAAGGCCTTTTGATGAAGCAGAAATAAGAAGAGTAGTCTTTGCTTGTGATAGCAACAAAGCTCCAGGTTCAGATGGATTCACAATGGCAGTCTTCCAAGAAAATTGGGATGTAATTAAGGAAGATCTGGTGAGGGTCTTTAGAGAGTTTGAATAAGATGGTATAGTCCATCGTGTGACAAATTTAACTTACATTTGCCTTATTCCTAAGAAAATTAATTTGTGCAAGGTCAAAGACTTCAGACCGATTAGCTTGGTGACAAGTTTATACAAGATTATCTCTAAAGTCCTTTCTTTGAGATTAAAAGAAGTACTTGAAGATACTATAGCTGAGACTCAAGGTGCTTTTGTAGCGGGGAGACAAATCTTAGATGTGATACTGATTGCTAACGAAATTGTTGAGGATTACAGGAAGTTGGGGAAAGCAGGAATTATCTTCAAAAATTGATTTTGAGAAAGCATATGACTATGTGGAGTGGACTTTTCTGGACTTTGTGTTGGAGAAAAAGGGTTTTGGGCCGGGGTGGAGGAGATGGATCTTGGGTTGTTTGTCATCAGTTTCTCTTTCCATCTTCGTTAATGGAAGACCGAGAGGGAAGTTTGAAGGCTTGAGAGGACTAAGGTAGGGAGATCTATTATCTCCCTTCTTGTTTACCCTAGTTGTAGATGGGTTGGGCAGGTTAATTGATAAAGCTAAGGCTTGTACTGTTAGTAAGGGGTTTGTGATGGGACGGGACAGTGTGGAGATTTCACGTCTGTAATTTGCAGATAATACCTTGTTCTTTTTAGACGATGATCGTGATAAGTTTATGAATTTGATTAAATTGCTTGAAGTTTTCTCACCAGTCTCTGGGTTGCGAATCAATATGAGCAAAAGTACGTTATTGGGAATCAATGTGGGAAATGAATATTTACAGTCCTTGGCTACTTGTGTGGGTTGTGAAGTGGGAAATTGGCAAGTATTTGGGTATACCGCTGGGGGGTAATCCTTACAAGATTGATTGATGTAGGATAAGATGAGAAAAGATATAGAAATAGAGAGAATAGGTAGAATAGCAAGAGAATTAGTAGAATAGCAAGAAATAAACAAGATGAATAAGAAATTGGATAGATTTGAGAGAGAGAGAGACAGAGGGAGAGAGAAAAGAATCAAGGAGAGAATTAGACAGAATTAAATGAATGGGTAGAAGAGCAATAGAGATTTAAGATAAGAACTTAGAAGAAAGAGATCCATAGGAGGAGAAAACTCAATAAGCATTTATTAATTCATCATAGTCTAAAAGCAATTACATAAATTACCTATTTATAAATAGGTAATTGGACACAACTAAGAAAGTAGACACATTCTAGAAATTAATAAAAACAGAAAACTTAAAACTAGTTACTCAAAATTAAAATCAACCTAATAATTAAATAAAACCTAATTAATAATAATAATAATAATAATTTCCTAATATATTTTATTCATGTCTATATCATTCTCCCGGGGTTCGAGAACTCGACCCCGGCAAGTTAAAACCTAAATGCATCATTAACCAATAATCTAACGCATAGAACAAGCACCAATCCCAAGTCTTGAGTCTTGATGAAGACGTAGGATCTTGAAACTGGGACTCGTTCCACTTTGAAAAAAGGCAAAGTATGGACTGGCCTTGATGATGTGATGAAATAAATCACCGTGTAGACTCATGGTAGAGAACTGTTGAATCAAATCTAAATGAGAGGCGGAGTTGGAGATGTGGCACGGCGGGGAGCGTTGACTTGGTCGGCGGTAGGAAGTGCAGAAGTCTGATGGAGAGATGCAAAAGAAAGCTGGTAGCGGCTGGTTGTGTAGATCTAGGATTTTTTTTTTTTTTCCTTTTGGGTCTTCAATAGTAGAAGAAAAATTTTTATAGGATAGGCAAGAGGAAACCGAACTTGGCTCGGATACCAATTGATATAGGATAAGATGAGAAAAGATATAGAAATAGAGAGAATAGGTAGAATAGCAAGAGAATTGGTAGAATAGCAAGAAATAAGCAAGATGAATAAGAAATTGGATAGATTAGAGAGAGAGAGAGAGAGAGAGAGAGGGAGAGAGAAAAGAATCAAGGGGAGAATTAGACAGAATTAGATGAATGGGTAGAAGAGCGATTTAAGATAAGAACTTAGAAAGAAAGAGATCCATAGGAGGAGAAAACTCAAAAAGTATTTATTAGTTCATTATAGTCTAAAAAGCAATTACATAGATTACCTATTTATGGATAGAAAATTGGACACAACTAAGAAAGTAGACACATTATAGAAATTGATAAAAACAGGAAACTTAAAACTAGTTACTCAAAATTAAAATCAACCTAATAATTAAATAAAACCTAATTAATAATAATAATAATAATTTCCTAATATATTTTATTCATGTCTACATCATTGATTTTTGGGAACCTGTGACTGCAAAAGTAGCAAAAAGACTAGATGGTTGGAAGAAAGCTTTTCTTTCCAGGGGTGGAAGATTAACACTCATAGAGTCAGTGCTTTCTTCTATTCCAATTTATTATCTGTCTTTATTTCGAGCCTCTTGTAGAGTGATAGAAGAAGTGATAGAGAAGTTAATGCGTGACTTTTTGTGGGAAGGAGGTGATCATTTGGGAGGGGATCATTTGGTAGCTTGGAATGTGGTTTGTCGATCAAAGATACAGGGTGGGCTTGGTATTTGTAAGGTCCTCGCAAGAAACAAAGCTCATTTAATGAAATGGCTTTGGAGGTTTCCTAATGAGAAGAGTGTGCTCTGGTATAAAGTTATCAAGAGCAAGTATGGTCTAAATCCTAATCAGTGGGATGCTGCGGTGGCAGAAAGGGTGACTTTTAGGAGTCTGTGGAAAGCTATATCCTCACTTTTATGAAGATTTTTTCCAGCACGTGAGTTTTAAAGTACGCAATGGTACAAGAATCAGATTTTGGGAGGATCTTTGGGTAGGGGACAGCACTTTACATCGCGCTTTTCCCTCGTTGTATAGATTATCTGTTTCCAAGAATAATCTCGTTTCAGATTTTTATGAGGATCCAGCCTGGAATTCAAGAGACTCAAGAGGCTGGAACTTTCATTTGGTGAGGAACTTGAGTCATAGGGAAGTTCCTCGTGTATTGGAGTTAATCGATCGGCTTTCATCAGTAAGACTTTACTCTAACATCGAAGATAGCAGAGTTTGGATGAAGGATCAGTCAGGAATTTTTTCGTGCAAGTCAGCTTTTCTTTGCTTAAGCCACGATGTTACTGGACCAACACTTCCTACAGCTAAGATCTTTTGGAAAATTCCAGCTCCATCTAAAGTTAAGGTTTTCACTTGGTTGTTAGCTTTGAGAAAATTGAATGTTCAGGAGGTGTTACAAAAAAGAAGACCATATCAACTTCTATCTCCAGGATGGTGTGTCCTCTGTAAAAAGGATTGGGAGTCTACAAATCACTTATTTCTTCATTGTAGTTTCTCTCTAGAGCTTTGGTGTAAGTTGTTGGACAAAATTAGAGAAGAATTCCAATACAGAAGCCCCAAAGTTAACAAACCCCACTCTCCCCCCTCTCTCTTTGCTTTTATAAGCATCAAAGAACTTTGAGCTTAAGTCTTGCAATATACAAAAATATAAATATATTCACTCCAATATTTGCAATAGTCACATTATTCAGAAAAAAAATGCACAAGTAATTTTGTCCAAAACTCCTGTTCTACAGCAAATGTGCCTCAGTTGATGTTTACTGCTAAATATAACTGAAGTAACACCTTGTATTTACTCCTCTATAATAGCAGATACTATAAGCCCGTATTTTATAACAATATTTTGAAGCCAACTACAATTAGCTCTACAAGCATCATCACTTCTTTTATCAAATTTGGTCCAATCTCATGTAACGCCTAGAATTACTGCATTTTTCATACTCTTTTACGCATTTTTCTAATCCAACAGCTCAAGAAAATCTCAAACATAGTTCCAAAGTAAGTACAGAATATTCTCCAAAAGATCAATCAGGGGCATGAATTTGTACTTCAAGGCAGTCAAAATTCCTCAAAACCCATGTCACATATCGCATCAAACGATCAAATTAAAGTGTTTTGAACATACCCAATTGGTTAAAATCACCAATAAACCACTCTCTTATTCATAAACACCAGAATAATCAAATAATAGAGAAAATTGGATATATCAAAGGAAAAACTAAACGACATCGTGTTGGCAAGCAAAAGCGCATGAAACAATTGATTGATACCTGATGGAGGAGACCAGAGAGGAGCTGAAACAATTGCTCATCTGCTTTCCCTTCTTCCGCCATTGCTGGTTGTCTTAGCAGAGAAATTTGGCCAAATATTATACAATATATTATATATCTATATATGACCCAAAAAAAGTGGGGGAAATAAGGAAGATAGATATACAAAACTCTTATATGAGAAAAGAGAGGTTTCAAAAGATCCGCCGGCGCCGGAGCTCGGGGCGCAGAAGGAGACGGAGAATCTATATTCTCTCAAGTCATTCCCGTTGGAGGATTTGGCAGAGGATTTTTCTGCATTTAATTTTCGTGGTCTCGCCCCCAATGTTTTGCTAATTATGCCTACAACCCCAATTCTGAATACAATTCAATGAAAAACCCCTCGGTCCCACCACTCTTTTTAAGAAGAACGGAACCAAACTAACATAAAATGACGAGTGATGCTATCGGGAATTAATATGGTGTCTAACACCAATGATGACGGTGGCATAGCGGCAAGGGTGCCTACCATCTTTATCAGGTCAATGATTTCTTATTCTGCTTGCTGACGAAGGCACGATAACATGAATGTCGTCATTTCACTTGTAGTTCCAGAGGAGACCATCGGGCCCAATTAGTTACCACAGCGAAAATTGGGTAGAGAACATTGGGCACCATTGATTCTTCATTTTTCTTTAATAAAAGAAAAAACAGAGAAATAGTGGCTAATAATATATGATGTGTTAATTTGTTATCAACTGATTATAATTAAATTTCAGGTAAGGCCTTACGGGATCTAATAAAAAATTCTTGCATATTAAAAACTAGTCCAATAATCATATTAGAAAGAAAATCAAATAAATATACATTCGATCCAAAGTTTAGAAGTTGATGTTTAGGTTGATGTGTAGATGAACTAGGAACAAAAGGCTCAACTAAAATTGATTGTTATTCTACAGTAGGCTCAACTATAGGTTCTTCAACATAGATCTCACAAAATTCCTTAAAGGTCTTAGCAATTTATGTATAAGAGTTGTTAAAAAGTATGTTGATACTACTCCTAAATTCTTCCCTTATGTCTTCCAACTTACTATGTATTTCTTTGACATCTTGAGTAGTAAAGTCATCAATTTCGATAACCAATTTATCTAAATAGACTCTGCTGGTATTCATTGGAATAAATTCCCATAAAATATTTTCGTAAAATCATTTTCAAGAATACCATAGTTTTGTAAAATCTAGAAACACAGCGGAATTGGTCGTTTTAAATTTTTCTTCTTATAAAATATTTCGGATCGTGATCTAACATAAATTAACTCTTGATCTAAACGAGAACAATACTCGGATTCACTCCACAACCTTCTTATCTTCCCGCCTATTCTCAAAAGTCGTTTAATTGATTCGGTGGGTGGTTACCTTCTTGATACCCAACAAAGAGATCCGCAGACGAACAAGAAAACAATCTCCTCGAATCGATTTCTCCGGGATGGCCGAAACTCCAAGGATAGTGAATCCCTAAGGCTGGCCATTTTTCTCTGCTCTTCCTCTCTCTTTGTTATGCGTGTAACACTCTCCTCTTAGGGGTGTTTCATGTGTAACTCATGTAACTAGCAGCTAGAGAACTTTTCTCTTAACTATAGAGAGATTAGTAAAACCTATTAGGCTTATTGGGCTTGTTGGGCTTAACTGATCATCAAATAACTATTGAGCTTTAATTTCAGCTAGACAGGGGACCAGATGGATCCATAAAACCCAAGCTCCAATGGACTATATACCCACAATCATAATTATGATTAACTCATAATTATGATTAGGCCTCATCCATTAATATTGGGGCACACTACTATAGGCCCAATATCAAACTCTTGGACTAAATGTCATTTATTTTCTGTGAAGCTTATTATCAACTAATTAGCTCGATCCATTTAGCATATACTATACCTATAGACGAACCCCCAATGCAATGCCGTACTAACAAAGTGAAATTATCATATTACTCCTCTAGTACATATTTACCTTTGAGTTGCCATTTTTCATCTAATGGATAATAGTTGACTGTGGTGTTTATATTTGCTTATACCAACACAGTCAAATTCACATAATGAATACCAGGGCCCTAGTTTATATTATCCAAGTACTTGAAAAATCTCAAAGTGACATTATATGCATGGCGTCCATCATGAAAACCGTTCTACACATTTCACACACCTTATCTTCCAAGATATCAGAGTTCAAACCATAAATCGGAACTAGTCCTTTAGTAAATCAAAAAGACAAAACACATGAAAGTAAGTTCATTAATTACTAGGATTAAGGTTTTCTATAATAGTGCTAAATTAGTGAAATTAGAAATTTGAGTTACGATACTTAACTTCAAATTCTAATTCATTCGGTCTTGTTCGACGCTATTATAATTTTCTTTTAACACACTAGTGTTTCTATCTGAAGACTTATTTTGATAATTAGAGACTTCATTAATCAAATAGACAACACTATATTCTATCATATAGTAAAGTATTCCATCTTCAATATGTGGAATGTTAACAATTTAATTTAGACATAATAAAATAAAGAATGTAATGTCTCCCACATATAAACTCATCAGACGAATAATTCTTTATTACTCATTATATATCTCAGAATCTTTTAGATGTTTGCATAAGATAAATATAGACATCATATGTATATCAATGGGACATAAATAAAATAGAAATTCATAACATAGAATTTATTAATAACAAATAGATAACAAATAATCCGATAAATATTGTTTATAATGTCAAAATAATAAACTGTTTTATAGGACATTATACAAACAATCTCCTACTTGGCCTTTAAAGTAAAATATGATATGTTGCGTAGTCCCATTCCTTCTAGATAGTCCTCAAATACTTTGCTAACCAAAGATTTGATAAAAAGATCAGCAAGGTTCTCTGCAGACGCTATCTTACTCACTATCACGTCTCCTCTTTGAATAATTTCTCTGAGAACATGACACTTCCTCTACATGTGTTTCCCCCTCTTGTGGCTTCTGGGCTCTCTGGAGTTAGCAACTGCTCCACTATTATCACAGTAGAGTATTATGGGTCACTGTGCTCTAGGTATCTCCTCGAGATCTATAAGAAAATTACGAAGCCAGACCGCTTCTTTAGCTACTTCAAAAGATGCCACATATTCGGCCTCTATGGTTGAATCCGCAACATAAGATTACTTGATACTTCTTCATATAATGGCTCCACCACCAGGGGTAAAGACTAAACCAAAAGTTAATTTTCTAGAGTCTTTATTTGATTGAAAATCCGAATCAGTGTATCCAATAAGTGTTAGATCTTCTCCAGAATATACAAGCATATAATTTCTAGTTCTCTGAAGATACTTTAGAATATGCTTGACTGCACCCCAATGTTCAGGTCCTAGATTAGATTGATAACGACTTATAATCCTAACAGCATAACAAATATCTGGTTTTATATAAAACATGACATACATGAGACTTTCTACTACCGAAGCATAAGGAATATTTCTCATCTATTCTTTTTCTTCTTCTATCTTAGAAGAATTCTCATTAGACAGAGTAATTCCTTTGTGAAAGAGTATTAAGCCTTTTTTAGAATTTTACATTACAAACCTAACTAGTATTTTGTCTATATATAAAGCTTGTGATAAAGCTATACATCTGTTCTTTCTGTCGCGTAGAATCTGTATTACTAGAATATAACAAGCTTCACCTAAGTCTATCATATCTAACTATTGTGCTAACAAGACTTTCACTGATGATAATGATCCAACATCATTCCCAATGATTAGAATATCATCAACATACAGTACTAGAAAAATCACTTTATTGTCCTGAATTCTTTTATAGTCACAAGGTTCATCTATGTTTTGCTCAAAATCATAAGACTTAATTGCTTCATCAAATCTCATGTTCCAAGATCTAGACGCTTGCTTGAGTCCATAAATAGATCTCTTAAGTTCACAAACTTTTCTTTCTTGATCATTTTCAACGAATTTCTCTGGTTATATCATATGGATACATTCATTAAGACTGCCATTCAGGAATGTAGTCTTGACATCCATTTGCTATATCTCATAGTCAAGAGATGCAGTGATAGATAAGAGTATACGAATAGACTTGATCATAGCTACAGGAGAGAAAGTTTCTTCATAGTCGATACCTTCCTTCTGTGTATAATCCTTTGCAACTAACCTTGCCTTAAAAGTCTCTACTTTTCCGTCTACTCCATTTTTTTTTTTATAGACTCATTTACACCCAATGGTTTTTATCTCTTCAGGTGGATCTACAAGTTTCCAAACTTTATTAGAGTACATGGACGCTATTTCCGATTCCATTGCTTTTTGTCAGAGATCTTTATCAACATTATTCATTGCCTCATTGTAGGTATAAGGATCAGATTCTTGGTCACAAGACTCTCCTATTCCCAAGCATCTTTCAAGTTGTCTTATAATTCTTCCACTACGATGAGGATCCGATATGTGTTGAGTTTCAAGTGATTTATCTTCTCTAAGTGCTTTATCTATATTATCTTCTATAGATTGGCTGATAATATTATTAGTTGATTCTTCAAGAACTAACTTACTTTTGGGCTTGAAATTTTTTATATAGTTTTTTTTCAAGAAAGTAGCATTTGTACTCACAAACACTTTCTTTTCTTTAGTACTATAGAAATAATACCCTCTTGTTCCTTTTGGGTAACTTACAAATAGACACAATTCAGATCGTGATTCCAACTTAGTCGTTTTCCCTTTTAGCACGTATGCTAGACAATCCCAAATATAGATATGACGCAAACTAGGTTTATGTCATTTCCATAGTTCGAATGTTGTCTTAGGTACTACCTTAAAAGAAACTCTATTCAGTAGGTACATAGCAGTTTCTAAGGCATAACCCCAAAAAGATGCGGGTAATTATGAATAACTGAGCATCGACCTAACTATATCTAAAAGTGTCCTATTTCTTCTTTCAGTAACACTATTTAGTTGAGACGTACCAGGTGCTGTGAGTTGGGATAGGATCCCATTATTTGTGAGAAATTTAAAGAATTCCTCAGAGAAGTATTCACCACATCAATCAGATCGAAGGGTCTTTATGTTCTTTCCTAACTGCTTTTCAGTTTTTACTTTGAATTCTCTGAACTTTTCAAAAGAATCCGATTTGCATATCATTAGGCAAACATAACGAAATCTAAAATAATCATCCGTAAACTTAATGAAGTATTCAAAATCTCATCGAGCAATAATATTCATGGGCTCGCAAATATCAATGTATACTAACTCAAGACATTCTTGAACTCTAAGACCTTTTCTAATAAATGGTCTTTTAGTCATTTTACCTTCTAGACAGGATTCGCAAGTTGGTAATAGTTTGACTTCTAACGAACTTAGAGGTCTATCATTAACTAATCTTTGAATTCTATTTAGGTTAATATGACTGAGTCTTAAATGTCAGATATAAGTTTCATCATTAATACTCATTTTCACTTTCTTATATTTAGGTTCTACATGTTCAGAATTATTTTCAAGATTGTGCAATAAGATGCTTTTAGGGTGAATAAATATGAGTACTAGTGCAAATGAGACTTTTATTCTTTCTAGTAGAAATTTTATTATCAAAATGAACAGAATACCTTGTCTCATCAAATAGGAAACAGAAATCAAATTCTGTTTAAACGTAGAAGTATAATAATAATTCTTTATTTCTAAAAATCTAAAATCATAGAAATTCAAAATAATATCTCCCATTGCACGAGCTTCAACTATTAAGCCATCTTCTAACCACAGTATGAACTCTTCACTAGTAAACTTCCTAGTTTCCTTGAACCCCTGTAAAGTATTACAAACATAGTCAGTGGCTCCTGAATCTACGATCCAAGAATCGATAGAATCAACCATATGACAAGCGTTAATGAACAATAAATTATCATTATCTTATTTGTCCTTGCTGTTGTTCTCCTTCTTAAGGGCTAAGTAGATTTTGTAGTTTCTCTTCTAATGTTTATTCTCACTATAGTGAAAACATTGTCCCTTTGATTTGGTATCCTTCTTAGTTTTCTTTTTCTTTGAAGCCAGAGAAGTATGAGTCTTTTTCTTTCCTTTACCTTTGCCTTTCGACTTAGGTTTGGAAGAACTAGCTTGAGCTACATTAGTTTCAGCAGACCCTGACTTATTCTTCTTAAGAATATTCTCTGTAATTTGCAGATCTTTTATCAGGCCAGTAAGAGTATAGTATTTCTGACGAATCTCATGATCAATCTTAAATTGATTAAATGCGTCTGACAATATGTTCAAAACTATGTCAATTTAGGTGTCACAACCAATTTCAGCTCCAAAGATTTCCAGTTCATTAAGGTATGCGATGACTTTCATCATATGTTCCCGAACTAGAGTACCCTTCTTTTGATGAAGATTTAAGAATACACATGTAGCCTTATTTCTAGCTTAACGACCGGGACTAGCAAATATTTTATCAACACTCAGCATCATATTAGTAGTAATATACATCCCACGATATTGTTGTTGCAATATATTGCTCATTGAGTCAAGTATATAGTACTTAGCCATCTCATCACATTGCTTCCACTTATCATATAAGTTTCTTTCATCGTTGGTAGATTCTACAGTTGGTTGAGTAGGTCATGGAGTGGTGAGAACTTACTTATGTTTATCAGTAGTAAGTACGATGTCTAGGTTACATTTTTAGTCTATATAGTTTTCACTGTCTAACTTGTTTTGTGTCAGTAAAGTGGATAAAGGATTAAGTGCCATATCTACTGAAAATAAATAAATATTCCATATATAAGCAAACATCATATAGCATATTTCGAATAATTAACATAATGTATTAAACATACAATATGCAAGTGAAGTATTCTTAAGACTATCACTTATATTCATGGTAATTTGACCTATCACTGATTACAAGCCTCCTACGGGGGGTCATGTAATCAACAAGTCAAACTAAAACAATTTCAATTAGTAAATAGACAGATAACTTTTATCCCGTATTTCTAACTACCGTTCTCTATGGTCCTCTAGTCGACTAATAAGAACTCCTACGGGAGGATATTAATATTTCGAGTTGAGTATTTAACTATTATTTCGGTAACTAAGTTTTCTATATAAGACTGTCTCCTACAGGCGATCAGCCTCATATAGTCTACCTAGTATCTTATCCTAAGAAGCTCATTTCTAATATAAGCGGACGAAAACCCCCCTACGGGAGCTTAACAAGATTCTGAGGCGAGGCTCATCCTAATGCATAACGAACCAACAATGGAGATCATAGGTATCACATACCTTCTCCCATTAAATATTTTATAATTAGGGATTTATAGATTTTACCCAGTTATCTAACTAGCTTAGTAACCTAAAATCAATTATGTAAGCACGTTTATATTTGCATGAGAGTAGCTCTAATTTTCTATATGATATATTACTCAAGATCATATAATAATACTTAATTATTAGGCGTGCATGCAACATAGTCCTAATAATATTAAAGTAGTAAGCAAATAATTAATTAATTATTAATGACTTATTAATTTCCTGTAATTTAAAATTATTTAACATTTAAATAATTATAACTGATAAGATAATGTTAAATATTTAAATATGGAAGATAATATTTAAAATTTAAATTAGAAAAGATTTTCATAAAATCTAATCAGTTTAAATAAAAGATTTAACTAATTAAATCTCCTTAAATATCTCAAATTTAAATTTCAGCTTTTGAAATCTTAATTTGAATTTAACTTCCTTAAATATCTCCCATTATCTTATCTATTAGATTTGAATTCAAAATTCAAATCAATTTTCAATCACATTAAATATCTACCAACCATAAATTCAAATTTAAAAATTTGAAAAGATATTATGATTTAAATTTAAATTTCAAGGTAATTATTCAGATGGTGCAAGCTATGTACCAATTGGGTGGTTTACCTAGTGATGATCCTAACCAGCACATCATGAATTTTCTGGAGATATGCGACACTTTCAAGTATAACAGAGTTAGCGAGGATGCCATTCGCTTGAGGTTGTTCCCATTTACCTTGAGAAATAAGGCTAAGGGTTGGTTGAATGCCTTACCCTTGGGATTAATCACTACTTAGGATGACTTTGCTCAGAAATTTCTTACAAAATTTTTCCCTCCAGCTAAGACCACTAAGTTGAGAAATGACATCACTTTCTTTGTGCAATTTGACAATGAATCCTTATACGAGACTTGGGAGCTGCTATAAGAAGTTGATGTGGAAGCGTCCAGACCATAGGATACCCAAGTGGCTTCTTGTTCAAACATTCTATAATAGATTGATGGGTCATTTGAGGACCATTGTAGATACGACAACCAATGGTGTGTTGATGGGTAAATCAACAGATGATGCTTATGAGTTATTAGAGGAAATGGTAGCGAACAACTACCAATGGCCTTCCGAGCATGTCAATCTATGGAGAGCTGTTAGTATCAATGAGTTAGAAGTTATTTCTTCATTGACAACTCAAGTTAGTGTATTGAAAAAAAATTTGGAGTCAATGACCAAGAAGCTTGATTCTATGGCAGTCTATGGAGTACATGCAATGCAAGGCTTAGTTGGAGCTTGTGAGCAATATGGTGACAACCATTTGAGTACTTATTACCCTTTGAATACAGAGTCAGCTCACTTTATAGGGAACTATAATCAGCAATAATGCAACAATCCATACTTCAACTCTTACAATCTGGCATGAAGAAATCATCCAGATTTCTCTTGGAGTAACCAGAATCAACAAGGGAAAAATCTTATTACAAGATCAATGCAATATCACGGATTTTAGAATCAAGAGCAACCATCACAAGAGAAGAAACCATCTATGGAGGAGATATGCAATATATCGCAAAGAATGAAGCCACTCTTTAAAATCAAAGGGCCACCATGAGATCTTTGGAGACATAACTTGGCCCATTGGCCAACACTATAATCAACCGTCCTCAAGGAGCATTACCTAGTAATATTGAAGTGAATCCAAGAAATGAGGGCAAGGAGCATTGTAATACTATTACATTGAGAAGTGAGAAAGAGTTATTGAAAACTATTGAGAAGCCCACTTCACCATCTAAGCTAACTGTTGAAGAAGTTGTTGAGGAAAAGCAAGCTAAAGAGCATGATAGAGAGAAGCCAATTGAAGAAGTGAGTATTAGAAGTCCATCAACATCACTATCAAAGCCACATCCTTATAATCTACTATTACCTTTTCGTCAATGCTTTCAAAAAAGGAAGATCAATAATTCTCCAAGTTCTTAGAAGTGTTTAAGCAGCTACACATTAACATTCCCTTTGCCGAGGCACTTGAGCAAATACCTATCAAAGCCACATCCTTATAATCTATCAAAGCCACATCCTTATAATCTACTATTACCTTTTCGTCAATGCTTTCAAAAAAGGAAGATCAACAATTCTCCAAGTTCCTGGAAGTGTTTAAGCAGTTACACATCAACATTCCCTTTGCCGAGGTACTTGAGCAAATACCTAATTATATAAAGTTCATGAAGGAGATCCTTTCCAAGAAAAGAAGACTGGGGGAATTTGAGATCATCGGTCTCACGGAGGAGTGTAGCGCCATTTTACAAAACAAGCTTCCTCCTAAGCTCGAGGATCTGGGAAGTTTCAACATTCCGTGCACTATTGATGATCGCTTCTTTGGCAAGGCTTTATGTGATTTGGGAGCTAGTATTAATTTAATGCTATTTTTTATTTTTTAAAAACTTGATTTGGGTGAAGCAAGACCAACTATGGTAATGCTCCAATTTGTGGATAGATCTATCAAAAATCCAAGGGGAATCATAAAAAATATGCTTGTGAAGGTAGACAAGTTATTCTTCCCAACTGATTTCATTGTTCTTGACATGGAGAAAGATGAAAATCTTCTAATTATCCTTGGAAGACCTTTTTAGCAATCGGGAGGACGGTCGTTGATGTTAATAAAGGAGAACTTACTATGAGGATAGAGGACCAAGTGATATGCTTCAATGTGTTCAAAGAGGTGGATTCTCCTAGCGACATCAATGACTATTATAGAGTAGATTTAGTGAAGGAGAGCATTGAAAACAATTCATTGAAAGAAGCTCCATTGATCAGTCATGAGGCCCCTATCGTTCATCCCTTTGATGTAGATGCAAAGAAGGCTCAAGGGAACACAAATGTTGTGGAAGCTCCACAGTATTCTTCTAGCTCCAATCCCCCAATTGAAGTCATAGAGCCTTCATTCTCCTCCTTCAGCCACCATAAGTCATACAAGAAGGATACTAGAAAGTGGGGTACAAAGAAGAAGAGGTATGGTGACCATCATTTTAAGCTAGGACCAAAAGGTGTACTTGGTATGTCTCGCTTAAAACTCTTTTTGGGCAAGCTTAAGTCAAGTTGGTTGGAACCATTTATAGAGGTTAATGTATCTCCACGTGGTGTAATTAAGGCGGAAAATTAGAGCCTAACTAGAAGAGTCAAGGTGAATGTTCAAAGGCTCAAGGAGTACTTAGGAAGAGAGCTTGATCAAGCTAAATGATCCATTGCCTTGACCGATCCTCAATGAGGAGTGGTAATGTTAAGCTAGGGATATTAAACAAGTGCTACTTAGGAGGCAACTCAAGCTTGTGAAGTTATTAAAGAGGGAAGCATGTTTTGAAGTTCTTATGTTATGATTTTGTTGAAGACAAAGTGATTAAAGTGTAGGTAGAGGGGCTTAATTACAGGAAAAATTGAAGAATTGTTGTCATTTTGGCACCCTAGAAGCTCATATTTGCACTGTGGCACCACCCTCGAGTGCCACAAATAGAGAGTTGATGCCGTAGTGTTACAAAATAGCGCCACAACGCCAAATTTTGCAAGTTGTGTAGGTGGTGGCGTTATAATGCCACTTTTGGTGCCGTGGCACCACTAAAAGCAAGGGAAAAAAATTCCCTGGTAGTAGCGTTGTAGCACCACTGTTAGTGCTGTAGCACCACTGTCTGAGAAAAAAAAAATTGCCCTTTTCTGCCACTACCGCCACCACCACCGTTACCCGAGAGTGACCACCTTGGCAACCACACCACATGTTGGAAACTGACCGAGCGATCTCCGATCAGATATGTCTCTCCTCCCTTTTCTTTTTCACTGATTAGTGCACTAGAGACAATGAACAAATTAAGTTTGGGGGGAGTTTCTAGCACTTACCTTCTGTCTTCTTTGTCTCTATCATTTTGATGAACTTTAGAACATCTCTTCTTTTCTTTATTTTTTTATTTATGTTTCTTTCGTTTTTAGTTTTTGTTTATTTTGTCTATTTGGATTGTTTATATATTGTTGTTTTGAGCTTCTGATGGAGGTTAACGGTCGATGATATGATTCAGAGTATGTGTGAAAAAACTCTTTGAAAACATTTAGTATCGTGACTATTTGTGTGTTAAATCTTTTATGGTTTTGCTTTGTAAACAACTCTTGAACACATTTTGTACGTAGTTGTGAGCATTTAGCTTTGAATTGCTTAGAGTAGTTTTATGCATATGGCTTAGGAAAATATTTAGTCTCATGTTATCTTAGAACTTGTTTAATTGTCAATCGAGACGAAACCCTAGGTAGCATGAAAATCGAAGAAATGATGTAGGCCATTTTGGACCGGTTGAGCCTTACAAGCTTACCGGTTGCATGTAATATCTGTAGTCACCCCCATTGAGCCATTTCCTCTGCCTTTTTATTTTGTAAGTCCCATAAACTCTTCTTGTCGATAAATAATTTCCCAAACTATCTCCCTTCACACCATAGATGCATGAAAGTGAATTATAAACTTTTGGTAAAATGTGAGCAGTTTTTGAAGTACGAAGAGGGGAAATCTTTTTGAAGGAAGAAGTATGGCTACATTAAATTGGTAGTTGATTATTTTAAAAAAAATTGTGATTTTGTAGTTGTGAAATGGATTTTTCCAGTTAAATAAAGGGGTTAGATAAAAAAAATATGAAAATGGGTCAAAAATTAAGTTTGGGAGAAATTTTTATGGTATGATTGAGAGAATTATTTTCATTGAGCAAAAAAGGGCATTCATAGTGTGAATAGCCTAAATGATTACCATTCCATCCACCTGTACTTAAGCCTTAAGTTACAAGCTAATTAAAGACTTAATAATCTTTGATTTAGTGTTATTCTACATTAGTAGAGATTGACATGAAAAACAGGCTTATGAAATGACTGCTTCACTTTGAGTGTGTATCCTTAAGTTACAACTCTGAATGTGTATCCTAAGTTAGCATAAAGCTATCTGAGTGTGAAGGGTTAAATGCAAGCAACTATTACACACACACACACTAAGAGTTGAAAACAGAGCCAAGCTACTAGCATAATTTAAATTCTAAACTCTTGTGATGCTTTAAGTTTCCCTTGAGTTATGTATCTTTTAGAGAAAGTTGAGATAAGATTGACCTCATTCAAAAGCTCTGTTTGTGTTGCCTTAATTTTTCATTTGTGTTGTTTTAGTTAATTCTTGCCTGTCTTTCGTTACTTTAGCTCAAGGATGAGCTTTCGATTAAGTTTGGGGGAGTTTGTTAAGTGTATTTGATAACTCTATGAAAATAAGGTTATTTATATTCTTTTTCTTATTAATTTTGTGTGTTTTTTTAGTTTAATTTAGGTTATTCTATAGTTAATTTGATTTATAATATTTAAATATAATTTTATTTTATTTTATTAGATTTAGTAATTTTATTTAATTTAGTTTAGATAATTTAGTTTTATTTAATTAAATTCAGATTATATTTGATTTAGATTATGTTTTAAGTTTAATTTGAATTTGATTTAATTTTTATTTTGATTTAGATTAAAGAAAAAGAAAAGAAAAAATTCAGAAAATAGAGCTTCAGTCACAAAAGTGGGCTAGGAATTAAACGCCCGATCTTAGCCATCCATTTCAAGTCCTAAAGAGATCAGGCGAGCGTGTGTGCTGCACGCGTGGTGGAGGCACGTCCGAAGCAGCTGACATGTGGGCTCCGCGCGCTGCTGCAGCTCCAGGCCATGCCGGATGCGGTGCTTCGCGGTTCCCGTACACTCGATTCTCCAACAACTCAAGAGGTGCCACTTCATCCCATTGACTTGACCTTTTCCTTCAGCCAATCATGCGCAATTTTAGTGCCGATTTCACAATTTGCGGCCACACCCGATCAATTCCCACAACCCAGAAAACAAGAAGAAACATAAGAAAAAGAGAGAAAGAGAAAAAGGAAATTGTAAGAGTTTTACACATCATCCAGTCAATCAGAAGCCATCTTTAGAAACGTGGGAACTTGCACAACACTCTCCAATTTCAGCTGTAAATAGCCAGAATGTGAGGAGAAAAAGAGACACCAATTTTGAAAGAGAAAACTCAACTTTTTCTGGAGAGAGGGTATGAGATGAGTACGAGGTTAGGCTAGTTTTTTAGAGAGGCTAGAGAGATGATCTTAATTGTGTAGTTTTTTCTGTTTTCCAACTTTGATTCCTGAGAGTGCTTCAACGATTACAAATTTGGTTTTTTAAATTCTTCAATATTTTTAGCTTCAATATATTATTTTCTAATTTCTCATATAAATTCAGTCATATTTTTTTTGTGTGGTGATTTAAACTAGATTATAATTATATTTATTTTACTAGTTGACCTTTTGCTACAGTATTGTCTCTGTGATATATTATCGATCTTAGATAACTAATAAGATAAATTATTTTTGGTGTTAATTGGAAGAATTTCTCATATTGAATACTCTAGATTAATATTTATTCGTAAATGCTATATTTTCTGGTTATATGTTTAGGATGTGAAACATATAATTGAGTGATAAATAGGAATCGAAGTTGGTAACAGTTAAATGAATAATTAAGTGAATCTTGAAGCTTTGTTTTTCTCATTTTGGCATCTTCACTTATTATTTTTGTGATTAATTTAAATTATTGTTCAGATAATTTTTATTTTCAATTTTTTTTCTTTCTATTTTTCGTTAATTTTTATTGTTGATTTATTTCTCCATGAGATCGATACTTTAATCTATACTGCGATAGCTGCTAGTATATTTTAAACGTAGACAGTATTTTACACTTAGTTTTGACCTCCTTTTGAGCTTAAGAATTGCTCGTTTTTGAGCTCTTTTTATTCGATTTGTTGTTTTTGATGCACATTTCAGGTGAGAAGCCATTGAGCGGAGAATATTAAATCGAGTCAAATTGTTGTCAAACGCACATCGCAGCAAGCAGAGGCAAGCGAAAGATATCTCAACGAGAAGATTTAGGGCAAAGCCAATATCAGGATGCGGCGCCATGACACAACAGTTGCAATCGCAGTGCCAAAACCTCAGGAAGTTGGCACCGCATGGCCGAAATTAGTGCCGTAGCACTGGAGTTGGCACTGCAGTGCCAATAGCTGGTGCCGCACGAGTGGCACCGCAGTGCCATTCCATAGTGCTGCAACACCGTGACTTGGAAAGAGTGGCACCGTAGTGCCACATTTCGGCACTGCATTGCCTAATTTAACCCATGCCTCACAACAAGTCTAGTGCTGCAGCGCCATAAAGTGGAAAATAGCTCACAAAATTCTTGAATTTTGGTTCGTAGCTTCTTATATTTAGCTTTCTCTTCTCTCATCTGGAAAGGGTCGAAAACCCTAGCAGCCAAGGGTTTCTAGAGGAGTTCAAAGGGAGAAACAACACTAAGGAAGGGGATTCAAGTCCAAGAAATCAGATTGCAAGCTTCAAACGAGTTTTTCTTTCCTCTTGCTCTTGTGTTTCTCTTCTACTTTCTGCAAATGAATATGTATTATTCTTGTTATATTTGTCGTGTTTCATTTTGTATGAATATGAACTAAACTTCATTTCTAAGGAGGCAATTGAACATTTAATATAATCCAATTATTTTGTTTTCCTCAATTGTTCTTGATATCCATTATTTAGTTGATTGTTCTATCTTGAGCTTAATGTATCTATTTTCTTGGCCATTAAATAGAGTTGTGTTGTGAAACCTATATGAACTTAGGAAGGGGATTTTAGGTTTGGACATAGATAGAACAACATAAGATTTCTTAATGTGGGGTGAGTTTGCATAAGATAGGAGTATACCTATGTGACTTGTGCAACCTTTTTTAGAATAACTAAACTTAATGAATCTAGTCAATTTATGTTAGGAGTAACATATTATCTTCTCTAGGTATTTTCACTTATGTCTTGGAAAGGAGTTCGTGAATATAATTGAAAACTCATCAACTCTAATTAGATAATTGAATCGTGAGGAAAATTAATAGTTGGAGGAGTTAGAGAGTAGATTGCATCTCTAGGTTCTTTATCATTTCTTTATGAATAATCTTTGGTTGCTTATTTTCGATTTCTATTCTTTCCTTTTATATTGTTATTTACATTTTGATTCTTGCTTAAAACAATCAATTATTATTGTTTGGACAAATTAGAAGCTAGTTTCGGTTAGTAGTTAGCAATTGTGAATCAAAAACTCTCCGTGGGAACGATACTCTCTTACTTTCTATATTACTTGTTGCGATACATATACTTGCGGTTTGTGTGTTAAAAATAACCCAACAACATCTTCATAATCCTTTTGTGATGGCATTTTGTTGCTGATCCATGATAACATCCTTGGGAATGTTATGTCAAGGTTATTAGTAAATGCACCAGTCAGATTGAGGATAGCCTCATAAGCCCAATATTGCAAAGCAATACTAAACCCATACACAATATGTTGAGCTTCATTGGCCTTCTCATTCCTTTTAATCTTATTAAGGTAATTTTCCCTCTGGTGGTTTATGTCTTTATTCAAACTAATGAAGTTCCTCTCATAAGATCGCCTTCTATATGGATAATTGAAAAAATCCTCCTTCTTCTCCACAAAAGACAACATATCCATTTAAATCTTAGTACTTGACACCTGTGCCATCAAGAGCCCATCAACCAAGTAGCACAAACTCAACTTCCACACATCCTCATTCTCCTAACAATTTAGAAACGCTGCTTCTAAGTGCTAGTATATACCTAACACTTAGGAAAAGTTATACATGCATGCAAACTATGGAAAATACATGATCACATCATGAACGCAGCAGAAAAACTAGCGGATTTAGAATTTAAAATTTTTACATGAAAATAATTTTCATAACTATAAATCGTGCATATATAATATACAGGATTATGTATAACATAAATCAAATCTAGATGCATAAACCCTAGAGATGAGATTAGGGTTTACCTCTTGTAGCGTACTCCTCCTTGTTGATAATGATCAAATCTTCAACCCTAGATCTTCTTGTCTATGCTCTAGCTCTGAGTTGATGAGGCGAGTGGGCACCAAGTTGAATCCTTCGTTGGAGAATGGTCAAGAACACCTTCTTGATCATTTAGAATACTGGGACGTGAGATGAGACTGTGAGGTTGCAGGAAACTTTTTCTCCCCTCTCTTTCTTAGCCTTGACCAAATTTTCTCGCTACCTTTCCCCCTGTTTCACATGTAACACTCTTAGAGTTACTGTGCAGTTTTTTCTCTCATGTATCTTATATATACGAGGCCCAAAACTGCTAATCCCAATCCAACTAGGATTGGGCTTGTTCTCTAATTTGGACTTTAGATGTATTTTATAAATATGTTCAATTCATGTAGTTTATTTATAAAAATAGCAACTTCTGTATAGAATTATTATTTTATACAGTTTCATGAAACTAATTTTATAAATACTACCAACTAATTAATAAGCTTTGTTGAGCTAGACAAGAGACCTAATAGATCCAAATAATCTAAGCTCCAATAGTATGATAAATACATTATAACTCTTATTATGGTATTTATATAAATACTATTAGTGAAGGGGACACTACACTAAAGGCCTAATATTGCACTTTTAGATTAAATGTCATGCATTTTATAGAGATTTAATCAACAAGCCTTTATTAATAGATGCATCTACCATATTCTATGCCATATATAAAATCTGATACAATGCCATAGTTGGATATGTGAAATTACCGTAATATCCCTCCAACACATATTTACTTTTAAGTTATCATCTTTCTATCAAGGAATAATATTATCGATAATTTGGTTCTCAATGACTATTTAGACAAAATTATCAACCAATTCACAAAATGAATACTAAGATCTTAGATTTAATTATTCCATGAATCTTGAAAGACCTTAAATTGACATTAATTTATAGTATCCTTAACTATTTGGTGTTCCCGTCAATTCATAAATCATAATTTCTAATATGCCAGAGTTCACCTCTAATTTTATAGAGGCTAGTCTTTTAACAAATCAAAAGACTATAACCCATGAAAGCAATTCCAGTCAACCACCAAGGATTAAGATCTACATGCTAAGAGCTAATTTGTGGAAATACTAAGAATTGAGTTACGGCACTCTAATTCTTTATATTACCTAGTCCAGTTCATTACACATAACTTATTTATGTTGTACTAATATTTCTATTAGAAGTCAGACATTTCAATGATTTAAGACACATCATTCCCGTTGAGATAGACAAACACTACAATCTTTAGTAAATAAAGTATTCCCTCTTTATTTACAGATTGTGAACTAGTTAATTTAGACTCAGATAAAGAAACAAGTCTCCCTATAATTAATACTTAATCATGTGTGTTTCTTTATATACAAATAAAGTCATGAAATATTTTTCAGATGGATAAACTATTCAATTGAGACAGTTTAATCTAACAAATATTATAATTATATATAAGAGAAAGTTATTTACACTAAAAAGGTAAAATTGGAAATCTACTGCAAATATCCCAATAATCTCCCACTTGTTCAAAAAGTAGTTACTCAAACTAATATACTAAAAGCCCAAAAATGTTCCAAATGACTGAAATTAATACAAGCAAAAACTAAGTGTTCAACTAACAACTTAAATGACTAAGAAAAGTGATGAAGATCATAAGCTCTTTCTTCATCATTTTCTTGACGGACTTCTCTCTCATCCTCCAAAAGGTCTCCACTTCTGCTGATAATGGTAATATTGGTAGATTGTCTGTAAAAAAAGTAACCCTTCTCTTCCTTCGGGTAGCCAAGCAGAAAATATTTTTCTAAATTCTTATCAACTTTGTCTCCCACCTTCTTGCACGGGTATAGTTCTCAACCCATTACCTTTAGGTACTCTAAGCTCTCTACACAGCCCATTCACATATGAAAAGGTGTCTAAGTAACTTTATTTGATGGACGAAGTTTAGAATATACGAAGTTGTCTTCAAAACGTAATCTCAGTACCTTTTTAACAGCAATGACTCCTTGTACATCAGCTTTATGGTATGCTTGAGTCTGATGTTGTATCTCTCAGCAGCTCCTATATGACTATGCTCATAGATAGTCATATATTCTTAAGGAATAACAAGATCAACTAGTGTTGATCTCAGTAGGTCACATAGATAATCCATACCTCTGTTTTCAGCTTCAATCTTGAACTAATTAACCTTGGTGTTGTATTGCATCCGTAACGAACTCATGGAAAGCATCTAGGACTTCATTGTATTTCTTCAGAAGATACACTTATCTGAAGTTCGAATATTCATTAAAAAAAGTGACAAACAATGTATGCTTGTTGTAGGAAACTACCTCCATTGGTTCGCAAATTTGCACATGTACGCACTCTAAACATGTTTCAGCTTGCTCATAACGAGTGGCAAGATGATGCTTGTACTCTATAGGCTTCTTGCAATTCTCGCAGTCTATGTCATTGCTGATATTTACTTCATGTAAGTGACCCAGCACCATAAGTCTGCGAATTTCTGAATATGGCATGTATCCGAGTCGCTTGTGCCAATTGATGGTGTTGCACTCTTTTCTAATGTCTTTCACTATCTCTTGGAGTTTACTAATGCTCATCATTGAAGACGATGTACTTTGTGGCTTTAGAGTTAGAACATAAAGTCCATTTTACGTTTCTCCCACACATTACAATAGATTATTATAGAAGACGTACACCTTCTTGTCAAATACAAAGCGATAGTTTTCTTTGTACATCTTCGATACTGAGAGAGCATTCTTACTGAACTCCGGTGCATAGTAGTAATCTCTCACAATCATGGAGCTATTATGCCTTTAACTCGAACTCTTCGACTGTCTCCAACTTCCACATGATGACCAACGTCAGTTAATTGATTTGGTTTAATAAACCACTTCTCGTCGTTGTAGAAATTGACATTAGTTCCTGAGTCCACTAACTAGAGATCTCGCATATCCTCAGCTTAGAGAGATTTTCTTGGCCTTCTAGACAATCTAACTACCGGAGAAGATCCTAACCTCTTTTTAGCAGAGGTATCCTCAGGTTGATTATTGTTCAAACTCATTGAACGCTGTGATGTCTCCATTGATGTCCTTATTCCGCTCCACGTACAGTATTCCTTTGTCTCTTTTCTCTTTCTGGAAATGTTATCCATCTTATGAGATAGTATTTCCCCAAAAACTGCAAAATGATAAAATTTTCAATTAGATAAAAGTTATAAAATAAATCTAATTCATAATTGAATTTAATGAATTCAATTCACAATTAAATTCTGTAAGTTTAATTCTCAATTCAACACATAAAAAAAAATAATTGAATACAAGCATTTTTGTTTCGATTTAATTTTGCAGTAAGATAATAAATGTCTCAACAAGAGTGTTTATTATCTTAAGTAAGATAATAAATACCTCAACAGGGATATTAATTATCAGAAATGAACTTTGACGTAATCACTAACTCTTGTGATTACCAGTCAAAGTAATTGATTTAAAATCAGTAGACAATTCATGCAAGATTTTGGAGTACACATAGAGTAAAATAAGAAACATAAATGTAATGTCATATAATCAAACAAGAATATTATGTGTTATGTTCTTATTAGTCATTTGGAAACTAAGGATAAACTATGGACAAGTATGCAAATTATGATCCTCCTAGTACTCAACTAAGTTTGCTAGTTTATCTGAATATAAAAGAATTTAGAATACTTAACATTAAATATATCAAGATAAAATGTTGGTGAATAATCCCTAAGACTATTACAAATATTCAAGGTATTTTAACTTATCATAGATCACAAGTTACCTACGGGTAATTATGTGAATCTATAAGTTAAATGTGAACAATTCAGTTTAGACAAAAAGATGTTAATTAACTTGCTTATCAGTCCATAGAATTACTAACATAGCTCCTATGAGAGGTTAATAGCATCCTATGTTAAGTGTGTAACCATCTGTAATCCCCAAATTTTGTGAACAACTTTATTGTATTTCTTTTTTATATTTTATTGTGGAATGAGAAATACAATAAGGATTGTTATATATTATTAAATCTTACGCACATAATTTACGAGGTTAATTCTATAAATTTATTGTTACATAGATTAAATTGGAGCTTAGTATTGGCAATTATATTTTTGGTTTACGAAGGTCTTAGTTATCAAGTGGTGTTTTCCTAAAAGTTTTGTGCTTAGAGGGTATATTCGGAATAATTTCTAGAAATTGGAAAAATTTCACAAATTTGCAAAACTTGGGTATTAGTTGCCCAAAAAAAAAAAAAAATTGAGCTCAAACATTTACACGTAAGGAACACTTGTTCCCAATTGAGAAATTGGTGATGACACCTATTGTTGCTTGTCTGCCATGATTTTCAATAGAAAATCAAAATCCTCTTATTCGCTTCCTCTCTGTCCCATCATTTTGATAGGAACTAAGAATGCAGAGCTCTCCTCTTCACTCTCCCTCTCTGCATTCTACTCTTTCTCCAAGTAGTAGAGCTTACTAACTTAATCTCTCTTTGCATGTCTATGGATTGAGGTAAAAGCTTTGAACCTTATAAAAATTTTGAGTTTGATTATTGTTATGAGTTTTTAATAAGTAACAATTATTATGGGTTGGTATTCTAAGATTTTTTGAGTCCCTATCTTGTTATAAAGCTTGTAAAATGCATTTTTGATTGGTTTGGATAGTTTAATTTGGAGTTTTCACAAAAAATCGGAATCTGGAATTTCTAGTTTTTCACTGAGCAGTTTCTGTATTTGGGCTATTTTCTACCCTTAACCTTATCCAAATCAGCTGAAATTTTAGAATGTTATAGTAGATATCTAGCGCTTTTCAAAATGACCTTATTTGTAAAATTCTGTTGAGGATTCAAGTTTTTGTGATTTTTCTAAGATGTTATTTTGTTGCTATCAACAAAACAAGGATTTGTCTCCGGAGTTTTGGTCGACCAGAATCTGTTTTAATGAATTAATTAACTTGTTGAATGAAGGTTGGCTTTAGGGCTATTTTGGTCAACCAGGGTTGATCGACTAAACTTTTTCAAATCCAGAAAATGTTCTTTTTAGGTTTCTTTCGCTGAAATTTGACTGTATTTTAACACCTAGTACATCTCGAATGCTATATTTGAGAGCAATGTCTTAAACCAAGTTGCATTTTATTGTTAAGATTGTGATAAGTTAGGTATTTATTTATAATAGGGTTAATATTGAAATTAAGTGGAAACTTAGAACCAGGAAAAAGCTCCAATTAATCTTGTCACTATTGTATTACAGTAGGAATGGTTGTGCATGAAATTTTGGTATGAACTATTTTACTAAAACCTGAGGTACACCTTTTCCAGGTAAGTGCAGTTATTTGTTTATAACGAGTAACTAATGGTACAAAATTTTGTGCTGAAAATATATTTTATTGTGCTTTGCTTATTATACGTGCTAAGTTGATTTTTGTGTTGCTAAGATATTGTGTTAGCGCATAGTAAAGTACTTATGTAAATAAACATATGTTCAGGATCGGACCTTGTATTCTGATTAATTAACAAGACCTGTGATTAATTAAAGCAAAGTAAAGAATAACTGGGATTATGGTTAGATTACAAAGGGTGCACAAAGTGTAAGAGTTATCACAACACTATATACGTGTCGAAGTCTTGATAGGCAGTCAATGTAGAAGACGACACTTCCCACAGTGTCTTTGCCACGTTAGTGGTTGCAAGAATAACGTACTTACAATATAGTAATAATAATGATAATAATATTGGTGTAATAATAACGTAAGTGTTATTACAACACTGACACTACGTATCGAAGCCCCGATAGGCGGTCGCAATAAAGAATGACACTTCCCACGGCGTCCCTGTATATAGACGGTTGCAGGGATAATTAGCTTATGGATCGACAATAATATAATAATGCAGTAATAATAAATAATAGATGAGGAATTATGAGAGAACGCAGAATCCTGGACTTGTGCTTTAGGTCAAGCATGGAGTTCGAAGAGAGTACTTCGGGGCCCACAAATCACTAAAGTGCAAGGGTTAGTGACTGCATACAAGGAAACTTGTAAAATAAGTTAGTGAAAATAGTAACATAAAAATGATAAGACAATAGAAATGCTATAAAAATAATTATGCGATGTAAAGTGATATGAAATAATTGCAGGGCCTAAGATATGTGAATAAATAAGTGTGGGCTTAGGAAATGGACAAACAAAAGTATCTAAGCCTATATGAATATTTAGGAAAATACCAATACTAAAGAGAGTTGTTTGTCAAGATTTACACATACATGGACATGCGGAAGTGGGTACATATATATATACATATATTTAAATGTGTAGAGATGAAATACAGATGACTAGGAGCTAGTCCCAAGTAAACTTAGAGCTTAGCATATGTAGATAACGTACAATAAGATGTATGCAAGTATATATGTATATATGTAAAGCTAAAGTAGAAGGATGTATAGAAAGGGGAAAGAGGACTTAGCTATAAGTTAGTTATGAACCAAGGTGATAATAGAGGTGTGACTCTTGGGCTTCTGGTAGAAGAGAAAATGAAAGATAGTGGTGGTGATGATGTTTAGGCCACGGGTTGAGTGAAATGAGGATGGTGTGATGATGATATTGGTGATTTAGTAAAAGAAATATATTAAGGATGGGAGGTGGTGAGAGCCACGGATGAGTACAAGAGAAAAATGGACACTAAAGAGAGAGATCAAGAAAAAGAGAGAGAGGGCATGGTTTAAGAAAATAAAGGAAAGAAAGGTGTTGTATTATAGATAGTGTATATTCATTAGGTTTCGAATGAGAGCATTACCTCTTTATTTATAGGCAAAGAATGCCTTACATTACAAAGAGACTTCTACTACAAGAGAATGAGGTGTGAAGTACCTATTAGCTTATTTTAATGGACACGAGGATTAGGTGTCAAGCTCTTGGTAGCTTAAGCTTGCTTAATGTAGAAGACCTTAGGCAATAAGTACTTGTAGCTACAAGATCTTGGTGAGCAAGTTGAAAGAGTCCGGAGCCTTTTAGAGTTATCTAGAATCATTGAGTAGCTTGTACGCGATAGAAAGAGCTCCAAAACAACTTGTAGTTCAGCTCCAAGTGACATGTAGTTTGGCTTCAAAGGCTTGTAGTTCGAGCATGGATGAAAACAGCTTAAACGACACGCAGTTTTGGCTATACTACATGCCATTTTCTTGAGTTTATGTTGTTTGTCCCATAGCACGTGTAGTTCCACTAAGCTTGCTTAAGTCTTGCTAATCTCATACTTAATTACTACTAATTCTCATTCTAGGATTAATCCCAAAAATTGGGAAAACCCTAAAACATTAAGTCCCATGAGCTACGATAGATGTGATCATTCACCGGAGCTCATTAAGCCTTATAAGTAGTGGGTCTTGCATACATTTCATAAGCCATGTCTTCCTCTCGATTGTACATCGATCACATCTATCTATTTCCACTTTCAGTCATAGCTCCTAGCTCGAACTCGGGCTCATCAGGAATATCCTCGAGGGGTTCATCTTCTCCTAAGCCGTATCCTTTGAGTGGTTCGTTGGATATAATACTGAGTTCACCATCATCTCCTCCACCTACGCCAGTATCTCCTCGTGTAGACCAAGCAAGTGTGGATAAACTCTAGGCTCAGGTTAATGCCTTGAGTGAGCAACTGACCGAGATGCAATTACAGTCCTGAGCCGAATTGCACTACTATGTCCAGAGGATCCAAGAGCTTGAAATGCATGCTCTTCATGCTTTTGAGCATGTTTCGGAGATCCAGTCCTACGTGGAACAAAAGATTGCCATTCTGGAGGCAAATCTAAGGATGGCAGAGACGAACTTGATGGAAGCATATGAGGAGATCGACCGTTGTTGGGAGTTATACTGGGATCTTTGAAGTTGAGTGATTCTGGTGCTAGTGTTAGCATCCCATGTGGAGCCACAGCCTCCGCATTATGGTGTTCGGCCTTCTACGAGCTGATGAGGATCTCGAATATATCCGAATCGATGCCATCAAAGACCCTGTAGCTTCTACTGTTAAGCTAGGTCTTCCTGTGTACTAATAAGGAGAGTACTCTGCAAAATGAAATACCTCCTCGAGCCTTGTATGCTCAATGTGATATAAATAAAGAAAAGCTTGCTTTTACACATGTGTGTATTAAAGGCTTAAAACATGCATATACGTATGATTACATTTTAAAGAAAAGCAAGCAAACATATATAAGCACTCTTCGGTTTTTGACATGAAAATATCATAGCAACAAGTATTTTGGAGAAGAGCAGGTGCATGATTTTATTATCCAAGAGGGGAATATTAAATTCAAACCTGGATAATAACTTAACTAAGGGACATGTATGAGGCTTGCTTATATTTTGTAAAGATATAAGGCACCTAACAAGTATAGTAATGAGCACCTTGAAACATATAATTTGTTGTCAATGAAAATATTAGTGCTTTAATTCAAGCATAAGACAACAAGAGAATAGTTTAATTAATATGCTAGGAGGGTCATAAATTTAATTTAGCAATAATACTTATTAAATCAAAGACCATAAAGTGCATACATGGAGCAAAATCTAACTTTATAAAATTAATTTTTGCTAATAAGGAAATTCATGCCAAGATGTAGTATGTATGCATGGGAGGGACATGTCCAAGATACTACACAAAAATCCTAGTGTAGATTTCCTTGGTTTGTCCGAAAATAAAAGTATCCAAAGAATAAAACCATGGACATGCTTGGGTATTATGCCAATGTTTCAAGACAAGTCACATGAAAACAAAAGAAAGTGGCACCAACCTAGCTTGGTATGGCTTAGGTGTTAGACGAGAATACAAGGGAGTAGAGTCATTATTTTTGATCAAGGCCACATGCAATTGGAGAGTAGATGTGACAAGGCATGCAAGTGGTGAAGTGTTAGCACAAAAGCTACACACTTATCCTTATTAAGTAGCTTGAGTGGGTACAAGGAAAAGAAGAGGACAATGCTTTCAACTTTGTAAGAGAGGAAGAGCATGAGGTAATAGTAATCATTTAGGCTACTTTATAGTGTAGGAACCCGAGAGTCACATGCACACATATATATATGGTAGAGATAAGTATTATATATATAGATGAATGATAGTGCAAGTGGATAAAAGGAAATGCAAAGGAAGAAGTTGTATGACATCCTAGGCTTCCAAATGACTATTGTGTGATCATTTCAAATGGGAAGACAACAATGATGCTATATCATTTTCGGATTTATGTGTAGGTGTAGTCAGATTCCTTTATTGGAATTAAGTGCTTATTTGAGAGCTTAAAGAACTAAAAGAGGGGCGGAGAGGCTGAGGGCCTTATCTCGTAAGTTTGCATTGCTATTTAAGCCATGCATGGGACTCATTTCGGTCCCTAATTCTTTTGCCTGAGGGTGAGTGAAATGAGAGGAAGAGAGAAAATTGATAGAGAGAGGGCATTCAGAAATAAAGAGAGAAAAAGAGAAAAAGGGAGAGAGAGAGGGAGCACGGAAAAGAACTTGAAACAAGATCAAGTATTTTCCATAAGGACTAAGATGAAAAGAAGAGCTTCATGGGTATTGTCCTCAAGCTTGACTCGAGCAAATTTCATGGAGACACCGTGGGGCACTACCATAGATTGGAGGAGCAAGGATGTACTATGAGGCTCCATTGAAGAGTTAGGAGACATAGCACGGCTCAAGGATCGTGACAAATCCCTGAACGAAGTGTGGAAACTCTTAGATGTTTCTACCAACATTTTTGTTGATACATCTAAGAGGGAGGTTATTTTAGAACCTCTGTCTAAAGATTAGATAGAGATTATAACATTCTCTCTTCCTCTGGCTTACTGAACACTTTTCCTTTTGTCCATTGATTATTGGCAATGGCAAAGTCTCTAGTGAGAGGGAAGAGGGAGATTAGCGAATCATGGACAATGAGCCATGACCTATTATGAAAAATTCTTGTTTTAGATCTCAAAGCCTAAAACAACATAGTCATGGAAGTTGGACTTCTATGACCATTATGAATTTTAAAAGGGGAGGAATGTAATCCTTCGAGATTTTTAGATAGGGAATTAGTATTGGAGTAAGAAAGAAAATATGCTAATTCCATTTAATTTTATATTTTATGAAATAAAATTTTATGAGTTAGAAAAATTCTCTCTCTCTCTCTCTCTCTCTCTCTCTATATCCGAAAATGCAAGAGAACCCAAAAACTTGATCAAACATCATGAAATATGACCACAGGTTAAAAAGAATTCAAAGTGGAAAAAGGAATGGAAGCTATCAAATTATGCCGACCTAGAGAATTTTTGGTGAAAAATTTTGGACAAATGTAATGGTATTCTCGGGTTCTACATCATGCTTGAGATTTTGAAAAATAACAATATAATGAAGGCCCAAAGTGATGATAGGTGTGCATGAGAGTAATCACATCCAAGCGTGAAATTTAACACCAAAAGGTCTAATTATGTATGTAAATAAAATACAAATAATTGACCAAATAGGGAAATAAGTGTAGAAATCATGGCCCAACATGTAAAAGTGGTATCTTGGGATATAAGTGAGGTCTAAAAAATCTTGGCCCAAAAGTATGAAATGAGTATTGCAAAATTACCACACTTAGAAGACATGTTTGCGAAACATTACAAAGAAATGAGCAAATAAGAAGGTAAGCACAAAGCTTTGTATAAGGCTTAAAAAGTGGTTGAATAGGCCATAAGCGGCTCGGCCCAATTAAAGAAAGTATAAAGATATTTTGTAAAATACTACTATTAGAAATCATGCATACCAAAAGCTATATGATTTATGAGAAATGCTCATTTTCTAAACTTTTTATCAACAAAAGTGGTAAAAATATTATTGGGCCTTACTAATGACATTGGTAAAAATCTAAGACAGATTTCATACCTTGTTAGAGCCGTGACGGCCCATTAGGCCTTAATATAATAGCCTACATACCGTGGCCTGGTGAGAACTTCATGTTGCATGCATGCAACGTGGACGACATCTGAGGAGCTTTCTTTGTGGGCTTAAAGTGCACATATATCCTTGAGATGGAATATTCTGGTTTGACATCCCTGCTCTTCTAGAGTTGCAAGTAAATAACTTTCTTTGCACAGTAGGGGAATTAGTCCAGATGAAGATTCAAACCAAGAAAGATAAACACTGAGGATATTTTAAAAATAAAATTAAGTCTCCAGTATTTTAAATAAATTGCTGGGGAGGAAAATAAGATTTTAGAAGGAATAGAGTCCCTAGTAATTTAAATAACTGTCAGGGAGAGGTAGACTCAGTCCCCAGTATTTTATAAAATATTTTGGCAATCTCTTTGAACTTTTAAAAGGGTAGAGAGGGAGTGATGCCAAAAATTGACTAATTATACTTGAAAAATATTTGCGCAAAAATTAATCGTAAAAGGACTCTCATGATGATTTTTAAGAGGTACTTGAGAATAGGAGATTTACTTCTTAGAAACCATGAGGTCTTGAAAAGATGTTCACGAGGGTAAAGAACATCCAGAAATTATCACAAGTGCTTGTGAGAAAGCATGCCACACATTAAAAGAAGGGAAAAATAGAAATTTGTTGCAGGATACTTATCGGGCAAGTAGCGATAAGGTTTTAAAATAGCTGCATAGGAGAAGTATAAAAATCATCATGCAGACATAATCACAACTAGGAGTGAGAAAACCATCTTCATGCAGGAAATTTAGGGAGTATAAGATTTAAAAGCATGTAGAAGAATACTCATCAGTTTATCACGATGAGGTTTTAGAATAGCTGCATGAAAGAGGTGTAAAAAATCATGCATGGATCTCACATGTGAGAGTGAGAAAATAAACTATATACAGAGACTCAGAAATGTGAGATTTAAAAGCATGTAGAAAAATACTCATCGGATTTACACGATAAGGTTTGGACATCTGTATAGAAAAATGTGTAAAGCTATGCAGGAAAGGCTACATGCAAGGATAAGAGCTTGAACATGTAGAAAAGTACTTATCGTAAAGGCGATGATAAGGTTTTAACGTCTGCATAGACATATGTTAAATCATCCAGGGAGACTATATGCAAGGACTCAAAAGTGTGAGATTTAAAAGCATATAGAAAAGTACTTATCGTAGAAGCGACGACAAGGCTTTCATGTCTGTATAGAAAAATGTGTAATATTATGTAGGAAAAGCTACATGTATGCATAAAAGCTTGAACATGTAGAAAAGTACTTATTGTAAAGATGACGATAAGGTTTTGACATCTGCATAGATATATGTTAAAATCATGCAGGGAGAATGATATACAAGGAATAAAAGCATGTAGAAAAGTACTTATCATAGGGGCGATGATAAAGTTTTGTCATCTGCACAGAGAAATATGTAAAACTATGCAGGAAACATGTAAGGACAGAAGCTTGAACATGTAGAAAAGTACTTATCGTAGAGGTGACGATAAGGTTTTGACATCTGCATAGATATACGTTAAAATCATGCAGGGAGAACTATATACAAGGACTCAGAAATGTGAGATTTAAAAGCATATAGAAAAGTACTTATCGTAGAGGCGACGATAAGGTTTTGAGAGGTGAGACGGAGTATGGGTGAGAATACTATCCACATACTCAGGCAATAAGTACAGCTTGGATGGCCATACCCGGGCAGAATTAAGCGTCGCCCTTGTGGAGGAGACAGGCTTTTTGTTGAAGCTGCGCCAATTTAGCCGCTCTACGGTCAACCGGGCAGGGGAGAACTTGCTGCGACCCCTGGGATTGAGGCTAGCTTTGTAGTGTAGGTACAGGATCTTGCACACTCACCCGCTATTTAAAGTACAAAGCATCGTCCTAAGTAAAATAATGGGTGCGATTGCACAGCCATTTTCTGGCAAGATATAGCTCCTCTTGCGTTGGAGAAAAATGCAGTTCTGGAAGATCTGGCATTTCGGCCGGCAGTATTGTGACAAGCCACTTCTAGGATGACTGACCAGCAGCAGGGAGGCCCATGCCTGGGCTCATACTTTGCTACCTCAATTCCTCTTTGCCATGATAATGCCTCGAAGCTTTTTCTGAGGACTATCCAAGGCTTTTAGTTCTGGAGATACTTTATCCTTTTTGTCCTTTTCAGCGCTTTTACTTTTCTTTCTACCTAACTTTCTCCCATTCCCTTTTTAAACTGATGGCTTTTGTCAGTTTATCTCTCTGTCTTTTTTCAATGGCTTTTATCCTCACATCTCTTGTGCCTTTTGTGATGACTTTTACAAGTATCTCAGAACATAAAGTACCCAAAGTAGTACCCAGAAATCACTTCAGAAAAATTTTGAAAACAACCATTTTTTGAAAATATGAGTGTACCAATTTCAGTTTTGAGAATAGAGAAGCTTTGTAATAGAAAATAATAGCTTTTTATTTTGTCAGAATTTTGTAAAGGGATTCGTCAAAAGAAAGATAAGTATTCTGACAGAGGCTCTGAAATATTAGAAAAATAGTACTGAGAATCAGGTATCTAAAACGACTGGTTTTCAAGAAAAGCAGGACTGAATTGTATTTTTTTTTTCTTTTTTTTGAAAAGAGGATAAAGCCCTGATGAGTGTGTATTTTACTCATAAATCAAGTATTTTCTAAGTTCAAATAATTATAAGTTCTCTAGCATTTGTGTTGTTTTAATGTTCTTTTGTGTTTTTATTATAGAAAATAAGAAATTGAGGCTTAGTGTATATTTAACACCAAAAAAGAGAAGTTTATGAAGCCATTAATAACCGAAACGAGGACCGGCTTATCAAAGAGAGCTAAAAAGCTCAATTGGACCAGCAGCTAGGCGCTACGGTGCTCAAAAAGGGCACTATGGTGCCTCAGAACCAGAACGCTGGCACCGTGGTGCCACTTTCTGGGCACACAGTACCCAGAAAGTGGCACCGCGTTGCCAAAAACGGGCACCGTGGTGCCACTGCGATTTCAACATGCGTAGAAGTCATGTTTTCCCCATTTTGCAGCCACATATCCACACATTTTTGGCCAACTTTAAGGGCCATTTTTGGCCCTTGATCTAACACCAATGGATGGTTAGATTTCTTCCTTTCTTAGGTCATCTTAGTGCCCTTTAAATAGACACTTTAGTCTCTATTTCATAGGTGTGGAGAGTTGGAAGAGGAGGGGCATCCTTGAGAGCTAAAATTCCCAGAGAGAGAGAGCTTTGGAGCTGAAATTTGGAGAGGATGCTTGAGAGAGATGCTTGAAGAATTGAAGGCTTGAAGTTCTACCTCCGCGAAAGAGTTTTCTCTTCCTCTTTCTCACCCTAATCTCATTTGAATTTTGTATTGGGCATATTGTACAATTTGTTTGGAATATTGAAATTCTTTATGAGATTAGCCATGGATTTTACTATGCTTGGATTGATTCTCTATCTTAGGATTTGATGTACCCTTTTTATACTTTGTTTTGCTTATTTTGTTAATTGTTGGCTTCTTTTTTATTGTCAATTCATTTATGTTTCTCCTCGCTTATTGCCTCTAATTTATGTGGCTAATGAATTAGTTGAACTTAGGTTGTGATTTTGATATTTGAGAGAGTTTGATTTCATAAACCGGAATTGAGAAACATAATTTAGGTTATTGTGAGACCGAGAGGAGATCAACACTTAGATAATCAAAGTAGAAAGTTCTTAAGGTCTAAAACTTAATGAGTGCTTAGAGAACCGGATTAGATAGAGATATCAACTTGGGTACTTAGGCATATTATCTCATTCAGCACTCGAGATAGGGAATGAAATTATATTAGGTCCCTTGATTAGTTAATTTAATAGAATTAGGCTAATAATTGCTTAATTTGACGAATTTAGAAATAATTAGGGGAAATCATATCCTTAGCATATTAATGCATAGTAATTTGTATATTTTATTTACGTAATTGTTTTATCTTTATTTTTATTCATTTTATTTTAAATTCATTTAGTTTTGATGCATAGATAAAATTAGGTTATGATAATTTTGGTACTTAATAACTAATCTAAAATCTAATCCCTGTGGATCGACCCTTCTTGCCACTGTACTAGTTAATTCTAAGTTTTAATAGACTTGCTAGGTTAGTTAATAGGAGGTAATTATAAATATTAATTTGGTACTGGGCGTTTATTTCCAACGACTAAACGTGTTTTCCATCACCAAACCCCGAGGAAAACAAAGATGTGAATGCATAAATATATATGAGAGAAAAATGCCCATCATAGAGTAGAAAAGCACAATATGATGGCAATTTTGTTCGTGCATGCAAAAACGACAGTTCCCAGTATAGGGTTATCCATAGCAGTCCTTAATTTATCAAGTGCAGTATTTCTTGATAAATTTTAAATTAGTGAGTGGAGAGAGTTTACCAGTGTCAATCTCTTGGAGGACACAGTACCCACTGGGCTTGACGTCAGCGATTTGGTATAGGCCTTCCCGATTTGGGGTGAATTTTGCGACGTCAATCCCTTCATGATGTGATCGGTGGCTTTTAGCACCAACTCTCCCACCTGAAAAGAGCGAGGTCTTATTAGTCGATTGTAAGCCCGAGCTAATTTCTTTCGATAGGATAAGACCCCTTGTTGAACTTGATCTTGTTGGTCTTCAAGGACTTCAAGATCGAATTCTCGGGTGCTTTGAGCAGCATCCGAAGATAGTGCCATTTTTGTAGAGGTCACAAAGAGTTCCACAGGCCAAATAGCTTCAGCTCCATACACCATGGAAAATGGTATTTGTTTGATAGTGGTATTTTTAGTAACTCTGTAGGCCTAGAGTACATAAGGTAAGCACTCATCCATTGAATGGACTTGGCATCGATCATCCGTTTGATGACGGCTATCAAGGTTTTATTGAAGGCTTCGATCACACTATTGCCTTGGGGATAATACTGTGTAGAATATTCAAGGAAAATATGATATTTTTCCATTAGGGACTGAAAGGGTTGCCCTGTGAAGGTGTCCCATTGTCTGATATTATTCTACAAGGTATCCCAAAGTAGCAAATGATATATTCTTTCACGAAGCTTCCTGTGGCTTCGAAAGTGGCTCTTTTAAGAGCGATTGTCTCGGACCACTTAGCGAAATTTTTTGTAGCTATCAAAATCCAGATTTTCCCCTTGGCAGGAGGAGATATAGGCCCGACGAGATCGATGGACCAGGTGTGAAATGGCCATGGCGAATGGACGCTTCCCATTTCAACAGTGGGGGTATGAATAAGGTTAGCATGCTTTTGACAAGTGTCGCATTTTTTGGTAAATTCCATGGCATCCTTTTCCATAATTGGCCAATAGTAGTCGACAATGAGTAGTTGCTCGAAGAGACGACGGCCTCCCACATGTCCGCCGGAGTCTCCAGCGTAGATTTCCCTAAGAGCTACGTCGATTTCAGCTGGCCCTAAGCATTTTAGGGCTTTCCTTTGGAAGCTGCGTCTGAACAGGAAACCATTGTGAACAAAGAACCTCTCAATTTTTCGTCTAACTAGAATGGCTGAGGGGACGTCGTCTGGCATTTTACTGGAGTTGAGAAAATCAATATAGATTTTCTTTCAGTCCGGCACTTCTGTGTAGCAAATTTCCCTGGAATCAAGCATAAGCTGACACTATTGGAAACTTTTTTGTAGCTCATCAGCTAGGCTTTTGAGATTAGGCCAGTAATAACCTGACCTTTGAACTCGATGGGCAAGTGATAGACCTTCCATACCACAAGTCTTGTTGTGAATTTCTTGAAGGATTGTTTGCCCAAGCATTGTATCAATGCATTTTGCTAAAACGCCATTGGACAGTCTCCAGTAAAGATGATTATTGATCACAACATATGACTTGGTCTCTTTGAGACTCTGGGCATCAGACTTTCCCATCTTTTCTTTGATAGAATAGATCCAATCACTTAGAGATGGTGCCGCTGAAGGAATAGGTTTTGCCTTAATCGCCAAAGGGATTTGAATGAGATCCTCTCTAGTTGGGGTGATCTTGAGTACCAAAGTGGCAAGAGCGTCGGCGTACTTATTTTGTGACCAGGGAATATACTCTAATTTATAGTGGGTGAAACCGTGGAGTTTCTTTCGAATTTCTTCTCGATATTTAAGCATAGCAGGTTCTTTGACCGCGAATTCTCCATTTAACTACTTGATGATCAAATTAGAATCTCTATAAATTCTTAATTTGGAGATCTTTATATCATTAGCCAAGTCTAGGCCAATAGCTAAAGCCTCATACTCGGCTTCATTATTAGAGCAAGAAAAGGCCAATTTAATAGCTTTCTTGAAGACTTCTCCATGACAATTGGTAAGTACAATCCCGGTGCTTCCTTTGTTGTGAGTTAAGGCACCATCGAAGTATAGCGTCCAGTCGTCTTCTTTATCTTCCACTGAGAGTACTTCTTCATCAAGAGTGTATTTGGTGTATTTGAGTAATTCAGCTAGGGCTTGACTCTTGATTGCTTTTGGTTTTTCCACCGATATGTCGAGCTCGCTAAGCATGAGCATCCATTTAGCATATCGCCTGTTAAGAACAGGCTTCTAAAGGAGGAACTTAATCAGGTCGGAGTTGGTGATCACCTTCACTTTGTGAGTGAGCATGTAGTGTCGGAGTTTTTGTGTTGCATAAGCTTGTGCAACACAAAGTTTATCATTGAAGGGATAATTTTTCTCCGGACCCTTGAGCAATCGGCTGAGATAGTAGACTGGTTTATCTTGCCCATCGGATTCTTATGCTATGAACCCCAACTGCTTCATCGAAGGAAGACAAATAGAGGAGTAGTTCTTGGAGATAGAGTGATCATGACTTGTGGATGAGTAAGGGTTTTCTTGATTTCATCAAATGCATACTCATGTTCTAGTTTCCACTTGAATTCTACCGACTTCTTGGTTAGTTAGTGCAGAGGCTTTATGATGGTAGCTAAGGTGGGAATAAATCTTCAGAGATAAGAAACCTTCCCAATGAACTACCTTAACTGCCTGAGATCTCGGGGCTGAGACATGTTGACTATAGCTTTGGCCTTGTTATCATCAATTCTGTTACCTTCTTTGTGTACCACAAAGCCAAGAAACTTGCCATTGGAGACACCAAATGCACATTTTAGCAGGTTCATTTTGAGGTTGTATCATCGACAGTGTTGAAATACTCTTCTTAAGTGGTCGAGATGCATCTCTCGTTTCCTGGATTTGACTACGAGATCATCGACATAGTCCTCGATATAATCGTGAATCATGTCATATAATATGGTAGTCATAGCCCGCTGATATGTTGCGCCGGTGTTCTTGAGGCCAAATGGCATGACAATATAGTGAAAATTCCCAAAAGGAGTGCGAAATGCCATCTTGATTGCATCTTCTAAATCCATTTTGATTTGATTATAGCCACTGAATCCATCCATAACATAAAAGACAACATTTCATAATTAGCCGTGGCGTTGATGAGTATGTCAAGGTTCGGGAGCGGGAAGTCACTCTTTGGGCATGCTTTATTCAGATCATGAAAGTTAATGCAAATTCAAATTTGGCCATTCTTCTTTTTAATAGGAACGATATCAGCTAGCTAAATGGCATGGACACAGGGTCAGATGAACCCTACGTCGAGGAGCTTCTGGACTTCCTTCTGAATTTGGAGCTCGACGTGAGTGCTGAAATTTCTGGCTGCTTGCTTAACAGGTTTAATAGTGGGATTAGTAGCAAGTTTGTAGATGATTAACTTACTGCTAAGCCCTGGCATATCTTCATAGGACCAAGCGAAGACATCTAGATTTTCTTTAAAGAGTGAGAATAGAGCAATTTCAAATTCAGCGTCCAAATTAGCATAGATGAAAGTTGGTTTTTCCTCTCCTTCGACACCCAAGTTGATTTTTTTCAATCCAATTTACCTCTTGCAACTTGTCGGGTGTGAGGGGAATTGCCTCTATTCCTTCGGTATTCTCTGTTTGAGAACTCGCGAGGCCATTACTGACCTCACCATGCCTTCAGAAACCATACACAATTTGTCCATCAGGAAAGGTGTCTTTTCAGAGTAAGACCTTTTTGGGAGTGACCGGATCTGTCTCTATGCCCTCAGAAGATGTATTGGTTGCATTACCCAGACTGATGCCACAAGGCCTTGTAGCATTGATACTTTCGGCAAGATCTTCATATAGGGTAGATTTTGCCTAGAAAATTTCTTCCTTCGCGAAATGAGCCTTAGTGGCTGGAATCATGACTTCTTTTTTATCTTTGATGGCCTTTATGCACCGGTAGAGGGTAGAAGGTACTGCATGATGTTGATGAAGCCATGGTCTTCTAATTAAAATGTGATAAGGGACATTTACATCAATGTCATAGAATTTAGTAGATGCTCTGATGGGACCAATTTGTAAATCCATGTTAATACAACCCTTGGTGTTAAAGGTGTCAGAAGCAAAAGTCACTAAGGGTATTATCTGAAGGACTAGCTTGTCTTCAGGGATACCGACAGCCTTGAAGGTACTTAATGGCATGAGGTTGACAAAAGAGCCATTGTCAATAAGGGCACGCTTGAGAAGCAATTCGTTCACCTTGGCCTCTACATAGAGTGGTTTATTGTGGAATAGATGTGGGGCTTGTGCATCTTTTGTAGAGAAGGTAATTATATCTTCACTTCTTTTAGCGATTCGCTTTACTATGTGATTGACGGCGCAGCATTGTGAACTGAATTTCTTAGAGATCTTGAATAGAGCAATAGTGACTTCTCATCGCGCCTCAGTATTGAACTCGAGAGTGTCAAAAAGATTTTTGAACACTTGAGAATTCGTGAGGTTATGCATTATGTCATCTATTTCTTGTTCTTTAGAGGAACTTTCCTGGGATAGGTCTGTTTTTTAGGATTCTTCGATGATGCACATTCTCACTTGGCCACCTTCGTGTCTTGGAAATGGGTTGACCTCCGCTCTTTGTTATTGGTTGTTATAAAGAATTTCACCTCTTTGATCTTTGAATAAATAATATCTTTTGACTTTGTAACACTCAGAAGTAGGATAGCCAATCCTGAAATGGAATAGGCAGAATCATGGGTCTGTTAACTGTTCTGGCGTCGGTGGCCTGGTGTTCGGTGGACAGATTAGATCTCTATCTTCTATCCAAGCTTGAACAAGTATGTCAATTTACGTATTGGTAAACGGGATCGCCGGCGGAATATTTTGGTCTTTCCTTGGCGGTCGGCATTGATCAACTAGAGCTATCGTCCTTTTCCATTTATAAGGTGTGGCTTTGGTTGTAACTTGCGAAGGCGTCATCTAGATAGGATTTGGCACATACATTTGGGACACAGAAGCTTCAGTGTTGTTGACTCAGAATATCAAGTCAGAAAATTGGTGATAATATGATTTTCAATGTTAATTCGATATAGGGTCAACATCCCATTGATGCAGATGCGAATGAGTCCTCTTTTAAATACCATTTCTCTGCAGTCAGGAGCGATTTCTTTGAATCTCCATACAAAGTGAGAAAGAGACTCATTTTCTCACTACTTCAGAGTAGAAAGATCGGCTAACTCTAAGTTTAGCTCTGCTACGAAGAATTTAGTAAAGAAAACTATTATTAATTCCTCTCAAGTGGTAATACTACCTGCTGGTTGGTTGACGAACCACAAATAGGCTCTATCGGTAAGAGACTTAGAGAATTCTCTCAAACGGAGCTCATGGTCAGAGGCGTGAAATCCAAGATCATCAAGGAAACCGATGATATGTTCTCTAGCATTGCCGCTTTCGCCATTAAATTTCTTGAATAAAGAGCTGACATAGTCCTTTGGATATAGTTTTGAAGTGATGCAAGCAGGATAGGGAGGTTGGAATTCTGTAGCTGCTACACTTCTGTGGGCTCTTTTGGATTCATGCTTGCTCCTTAGTGATAAAATTTGGTGAAGAGGTATTGCCAGTATCACTTGGTGTGATGATGGCTGTATTGGCAGTATTTTCACTAATTCCAGGTAGAATAGAACTTTGGTTCGTTGTAATAGGCGGAATGCCACTTGGGTTAAGAGTTGGGACTGAAGATCTGGCTACATTCGATTTTTTTTCTCCAGTTAATCGTTGCAAAATTTGAGCATGAGATGCTTGTATCTCTCTTTGGGATCGTCTAAGATCGTTGAGTGAATTGGCCAAGCTATTGAATGTGTTAGCCAACTCAATGTTGGAGGGTTCTTATTGTTGCTGCAGTTGAGGATGTTATTACTGACTATCCACTTTGGAAAAAGGACGATGGAACTTTAATGATAATGTCATTGGAATAGAATTTCAACAATAAGAAAGGAAGGATGTAAGAACTAGAATTTCAACAACAAGAAAGGAAATATTTAGGAAATAGAATTTCAACAACAAGAAATAGGGTACTTTGGGAAATGGAATTTCAAAAACAAGAAATAGGGTACTTTGGGAAATGAAAATTCAACAACAAGAAAGGGAGTATTTGAAAAGTGGATTTTCACAATAAGAGATTTTAGAGGGAGGTAAAGGCCGAGTTTCGAGAAGCGAAACAGGTAGAATTATAATGTAAAGGAAATTAGAGGGACAGAATAATGATACAACGGATAGAGTAACGGCACACTGCCAAATATTAAAAAATGAAACGGGCAGAGTAATGATGTGCCGGACAGAGCAAAGGCACACTGTTAAGTGTTGAAAATGAAATTGGCAGAGTAATAGTACACCATTGGATGTTGAGAAATGAAACGGGCAGAGTAACGGTACACTGCCGGATGCTGAGAAATGAAATGGGCAGAGTAACGGTACACTACCGGATGAAATGGATAAGGTGACAAGATGTACTTATGGATCTTAGGAATCCCAAAGAAATGTCAGTTTCCCTTTGGCCACTCCTCAGCGGAGTTGCCTTTTAATGTTCAGGATCAGACCTTGTGTTCTGATTAAACAAGACCTGTGATTAATTAAAGTAAAGTAGAGAATAACTGAGATTATGATTAGATTATAAAGGGTGCACAGGTATAAAAGTTATCACAATACTATCTACGTGTCGAAGTCTTGATAGGTGGTCGATGTAGAAAACGACACTTCTCACAGCGTCCTTGTCACATTAGCAGTTGCAAGGATAACGTACTTACAATATAATAATAATAATGATAATAATAATGGTATAATAATAACATAAGTGTTATCACAATACTAACACTATTTATTGAAGTCCCGATAGGCAGTCGCAATAAAGAATGACACTTCCCACGGCGTCCCTGTACGTAGGCAGTTGCAGGGATAACCAGCTTAAGGATTGACAATAATATAATAATGCAGTAATAATAAATGGTCTAGTTGATGGAGGCAAATAAACTGACCATAATATCAACTAGAAGACAAATGTAGAAGATAAAAGGGTTAGAGATAATAATAACAATAATAATGACAATAATAACATAAATAATAGGTGAGGAATTATGAGAGAACACAAAATTCCGAACTTGTACCACAGGTCAAGCACAGAGTTCGAAGAGAGTAGCTTGGAGCCCACAAATCACTGAAGTGCAAGGGTTAGTGACTGCATGCAAGGAAACATGTAAAACAAGTTAGTGGAAATAGTAACATAAAAACAATAAGATAATAGAAAATGGTATAAAAATAATTGTGCGATATAAAGTGATGTGAAATAATTGTTGCACCTAAGATATGTGAATAAATAAATGTGGGCTTAGGAAATGGACATGCAAAAATATCTAAGCCTATATGAATATTTAGGAAAATACCAATACTAAAGAGAGTTGTTAGTCAAGATTTACACATGCATGGACATATAGAAGTGGGTACATATATATATACATATAATTAAATATGTAGAGATGAAATAAAGATGACTAAGAGCTAGTCACAGGTAAAATAAGAGCTTAGCATATGTAGATAATGTACAACAAGATGCATGCAAGTATATATGTATATATGTAAAGCTAGGATAGAAGGATGTATATGAAAATACAAATAGAAAGGGGAAAGAGGACTTAGCTATAAGTTGGTTATAAACCAAGGTGATGATAGAGGAGTGACTCTTGAGCCTCAGGTAGAAGAGAAAGCGAAAGATGGTGGTGGTGATGATGTTTAGGCCACGGGTTAAGTGAAGTGAGGATGGTGTGATGATGATATTGGTGATTTAATAAAAGAAGTATATTAAGAATGGGAGGTGATGAGAGCCACAGATGAGTACAAGAGAAAAATGGACACCAAAGAGAGAGATCAAGAGAGAGAGAGAGAGAGGGCACGGTTAAAGAAAATAAAGGAAAGAAATGTGTTGTATTATAGATAATGTATATTCATTAGGTTTCAAATGAGAGCATTACCTCTCTATTTATAGGCAAAGAATGCCTTACATTACAAAGGGACTTCTACTATAAGGGAATGAGGTGTCAAGTGCCTATTAGCTAGCTTATCTTAATGGACAAACGGATTAGGTGTCAAGCTCTTGTTAGCTTAAGCTTGCTTAATGTAGAAGACCTTCGACAACAAGTACTTGTAGCTACAAGATCTTAGTGAGGAAGTTGGAAGAGTCCGGAGCCTTCTAGAGTTATCTAGAATCTTTGGCCACTTGTACGCAACAGAAAGAGCTCCAAAACGACGTGTAGTTCGGCTTCAAATGACATGTAGTTTGGCTTCAACGGCTTGTAGTTCGAGCATGGATGAAAATGGCTTAAAGGACATGTAGTTTTGGCTATACTACATGTCATTTTCTTGAGTTTATATTATTTGTCCCATGGCACGTGTAGTTCCACTAAGCTTGCTTAAGTCTTGCTAAGCTCATGCTTAATTACTACTAATTCTCATTTTAGGATTAATCCCGAAAATTAGGAAAATCCCAAAATAACATATATGCACTTACTAAATGATACATGTGGTGAATTGTTATGCATACTTTTAGTGATGCTTGTGATGAGTCACTTATGGAATTAAGGTAACGATGCTTGTGATGAGTCTTAATATGCACTCTTAGTGATGCTTGTGATGAGTAATTAACGAATTTAAGGTAACGATACATGTGATAAGTCTTTACTTGCACTCTTAGTGATGCTTATGATGAGTCACTAACAGATTTAAGGTAACGATGCTTGTGATAAGTTGTAACGATTCTTGTGATGAGTCTTTACATGCACTCTTAGTGATACTTGTGATGAGTCACTAGCGGATTTAAGGTAACGATGCTTGTGATGAGTCATTATGTGCACTTTTAGTAATGCTTGTGATGAGTCACGAATGGAATTAAGATAACGATGCTTGTGATGAGTTGTTACATGCACTCTTAGTGATGCTTGTAATGAGTCACTAACAGAATTAAGATAACGATGCTTGTGATGAGTCGTTACGTGCACTTTTAGTGATGCTTGTGATGCGTCACTAACGAAATTAAGTAACAATGCTTGTGATGAGTTGTTATATGTAAACTCCAGTTGAGCTAGACTGTCGATGCTTGTGATGAATCGCCCAATGTTGGAAAAGAGAATAAAAAGGGTTTAGGACTTATTACTGTGTGTTATTATTAGCATACTCATTGTGCTTGTTTTTATAGCTTTATTATGCATCGTGGATATTGTGTTAGGTTTTGTAAAGTCTTCCTGTTTTGGAGTTTGGTGTACTGTTTGTCCTGCTAAGCGTTATACTTATGTAGTTACTCCATACTATAGGTAATGGAAAGAACAAGGTTGGCCAGTGATGAGTGGACCAGTCAGCGTGCGATGTACATATGGCCTGACCGTGAGAAAAAAAATGAAAATATTTTGATAATGGCTCAAACTCTGTTATCTGGATTTTGGAAGTTGTTTTGTATAATTATGTTGTGAATAAATGAAGCATTTGTAAAAAAAGATTTTAATGTGGTTGTGTTTTTAAGTTGGAAGTTTATTAACATCTCCATATTTTTGTTATATAAAATTTTTGTGCAAAAAAAAAAAATTAATAGGTTTTAATCGGCCTTGTTATGGGAAATTATTATAAAATAATATTTTTAATCATTATTAATATGGAGGATGTTGCACCATCATTTCAATTTAAAAGCTTTCTTGTACAATATAGTCTCCTACTGGAGATCAGTACGTAAAGTTCACTTGCAAATTTATCCTAAGAAATTCAATACCAGTAATACCCAAATGAAAACCTTCCTACGGGAGCTCAGTAGGATTCTGAAGCTAGATACATCTTTAGAACTATTGAACCAATGATGGAGACCGTGGATATCTCATATCCGCTCCCACTCAATCTTTTTAAAAATTAGAGATTCTTGGTTTTACCCAGTTATCTAACTTATTTAGTAATCATAAAATCAATTATGTATATCCAATTATGCGACTTAAAGAGAATGAGCTAATTTAAGAGATTATAACATACTATTCTAGACATGGTGCTATGATTGAATAATTATTGTCTCCAAAGCTAAAGTGCTAACACTATATTATACATCTCATGTATATAAAAGTAGACAATAAAAGCATACATGATATAACAATCAGGTAAGAAGATCTGTGGATTGTAAATCATTCAAGCAACTCCAGAAGAAAATTCAATAATTTGATCAACAATCTTTCAAATAAAGATAAATAATCGAAAAAGGTATTTAAACCAAATCCTGTATAAAATTAGTTTTGAAAAAATCTAACTAAGAAACTTTAACTGCAAAATTATTCAACCAATAATTTTAAAGATTCTTAGTAGTAGAATTTAATCAAATTAAATTCCAAGTACATTTATAAAAATAAGTAAATAGTTATAAAAATATTTTTGTATAAAAGTTTAAACAAATAATTATACATTAATTTTCTCAAAATTAATGATTTCAAAACTAGAGAATTATTTAAATAATTCTGGATTAAAAATAATAAAATCTAAAATCCTCACACTCAATATGACAATCATATCGAATATATTTTTTAAAAATATAATTGTCTCATAATTATCAAAATGCCTTTTATTACATAAAATATTCTTATAATTATCAATATTTAAGTCATATATCACCGCATAAAATATTATCATAATTATCACATAATTAAAATATTTCATTAATCAAAATTAAAATATTTTAATCCCATTAAAAAAAGCTCCATTTTCCTTGTAAATCATAAAAATAAATAATTATCCTTATGGTAAAATTATCATTTTAATTAATACAATTAATCTCATTAATTAATATTAATTATTAATTATTAGTCATATAAATAATTATTAAACAATAAAAATTAATCACGTTAATAATTATTAAATAATAATTTGAAAGATTAATTAAATTCAATAAGTAATGTTTTCTAATTAAACATATTATCCTATGTGTAAGAATTAAGTTCATAACTAATTCTTATCTAAATTTAAAAATATCAAATATTTTTAAATTATTGACGTATTAGGATAATTTAAATAATTAGAGAATAAATCACATTTATTAGTTAATTATTAATTAATTAAAGTTTTAATTAATTTATCTAATCTTATCTTAATCTCATTAAGACACTATCTTAAACTCATTAAGATATAAAGGATAATAAAAAATAATTATTTCTAATTATAGACATCATATTTATATAACTGTATTTAGAAAAGAATAATTGCAATATACTAAATTAGGAAAAAATTAGAACTTTTTTAATTAGTCTTAATTAATTAGAAACTTATAACTCATATAATATTTCTATATTATCTAATTTTTATATCTAATTATAATCAAATAATTCTAATAATTAAATAAATATAATATCTAAATTTAATTATAATAGAAATCTAATCATTATTAAATTTCTATTATTAATTAAAATTATTTAATTATAAATCGATATAACTTTATAATTAATTAATCATATTAATTAATTACCTAATTAATCTCATTAATTAGTAGAGTTACTAATCTAATTAGTTATCTCTTACAATATTCTAATTACAATAATTAGAATAGTCACTAGATACATAGTTATTACTGCTGGTATTCATTGGAATAAAATTCCGAAAAATATTTTTGCAAAATCATTTTCAAGAATACCATAATTTTGTAAAATCTAGAAATACAGCGGAATTGGTCATTTAAAATTTTTTTTTTAACAAAACATTTCGGATCGTGATCTAACATAAATTAACTCTTGATCTAGATAAGAACAATACCCGAACTCGCTCCATAACCTTCTCTTCTTCCCGCCTATTCTTAAAAGTCGTTTGCTTGATCCGGTAGCTGGGCACCTTCTTGATTTCCAACAAAGAGATCCGCAGAAGAACAAGAAAATAATATCCTCGAACCGATTTATCTAGGATGGCCGAAACACCAAGGACAGTTAATCCCTAGGGCTCACCGATTTTTCTCTACTCTTCCTCTCTTTCTTTTACGTGTGACACTCTCTTCTCAAGGGTGTTTTACGTGTAACTCATGTAACTATCAGCTTGAGAACTTTTCTCTTAACTATGTAGAGATTAGTAAATCCTATTAGGCTTATTTGGGCTTGTTGGATTCAACTGATCATCAAATAACTATTGAGCTTTAATTTGAGCTAGACAGGGGGCCAGATGGATCCATAAAGCACAAGCTCCAATGGACTATATACCTACAATCATAATTAACTCATAATTATGATTGGGCCTTGTCCGTTAATATTGGAGCACACCACGATAGGCCCAGTATGGAACTCTTGGACTAAATGTCATTTATTTTCTGTGAAGCTTATTATCAAATAATTAGCTCGATCCATTTAGCATATACTATACTTTGTAGATGTATCCCCAATGCAATGTCGTACTAGTAGGGTGAACTTACCGTATTACCCCTCTAGTACATATTTACCTTTGGGTTGCTATTTTTTATCTAATAGATAATAGTTGATTGCAGTATTTGTATCTGCTTATATCAACACAGCTAAATTTACACGGTGAATACCGGGGCCCTGGTTTATATTATCCAAGTACTCGAAAAAAACTCAAAGTGACATTATATGTATGGCGCCCATCATGAAAAATGTTCTACACATTTCATATACCCTATCTTTCAAGATATTGGAGTTCAAACCATAAATCAGAACTAGTTCTTTAATAACTCAGGACGATAAAACACATGAAATAAGTTCGTTAATTACTAGGATTAAAGATTTATACAATAGTGCTGGATTAGTGAAATTAGAAATTTGAGTTACGGTACTTAACCTCAAATTCTAATTTACTAGGTTCTGTTCGATGCTGTTATAACTTTCTTATAACATACTAGTATTTCTATCCGAAGACTCACTTCGATAATTGGAGACTTCATTAATCAAATTGACAGCACTACATTCCATGGCATAGTAAAGTATTCCATTTTCAATATGCAGAATGCGAACAATTTAATTTAGACATAATAAAATAAAGAATATAATGTCTCCCACATATGAACTCATCATACGAATAATTCTCTATTACTCATTATATATCTCGGAATCTTTTAGATGTTTACACAAGATAAACATATATATCATATGTATATCAATGGGACATAAATGAAATAAAAATTTATAACACGAAATTTATTAATAACAAATATGTAATGCTCCCTAGCTTAACTATATGACTATATAGGTCAAACTAGGAAGTATTATTCTTTCTTAAATCATAACTTTAGTTTTGCAAAAAGAGGTGGGCCAATTTAAAATTTTCAAGCTCTAAAACAAGAGAAACTACGTGGTATTACTTTTTGAATGTGTCTTTACAAAATATACAATCAAAAACTTCTTATCAGTTTATCTTGCCATCAGCAGTAATATTTACAACACACCAGAATAATAAAATACAAAGAAAACACCGCCCACAAGTCAAGCTCGTCTACATCTATATGACCATGGTGACAAGAAAGCGTGCTAGACAACCAGCAGCTCTATACATCATATATCTCCTCACCTGCATCACAGGAACTAAATGAGCTAATGCTCAGCAAGATCATGCATGCTCGTGAATGTGTTTCATGCATAAACTTCATCGAAAATTCCATTGTACTCTTTCTTTCATAATTTTTCATTTTGATGCACTTTTCTTAAAAAACGTTTCTTTATAGGGTCTTTTAGTACATTACAAAGTTATGGCAGTCGGTAGGCCATGCCTACCTGTGCGAGAAGGAAACACATGGCCAATGCGAACCATACCTATCCAACACAGACCGACTAGGTAATGCACCTAGTAAATCTCATACTACAATGCTCAGTCTCGGCAGCCGGTAAGCTGTGCCCACCTATGCGGGAAGAATGCCTGTGCAATCCATACTTACCCAACGCAGACAGACTAAACACTATAATTAAAACATATCTCGTAAAATCAGTACAATGGTACTACTTTAAATCAAATGCGAGGAAATCTTCACTTCTTTGAAAATCATACTTAAATGATCATGCCATGCTTATGTCTTTCGTAAAATTTACAACAACCATATGAAAAATATATAATTAATATAATACACATAAGTATGTAGGAAAACATCTTGTATCTACTACTGTTCTTGTGATGCAGTTACTTACCTTATGTTTGGTAGAAAAGATAGTGGAAATGGTCAACATCCGCTGTGGCAAGGTGTGTGGAAGACCATGACTAGTTTCAACTTTTGTTGAAGCTCTTGTCTTCTACTTCAACAAAACTGATTTCCAAGGCTTTGATTTTGATTTTAAGACTTAAGAGGACTGATAGGTGTATTTTACACCTATCATTACTATACTTTCAAGCTTAAGAATTGCTCGTCTTTGAGCTCTTTTTACTTGTTTTGTTGTTTTTGTTGCTTATTTCAGGTGAGATGTCTTTAAGCGAACAATATTATTTTTCTGAGTTAAATTGGACGTAAATCAAGCTGTTTGGATGTTAAACTTGCACTGTAACGAGAAAAGACCGGTTATAGAATGATTAGAGCAAAGTTGGAGGCAAAACACTAGGCGCAGCACAAAGAAGTGAAGGAAAATTGA
>JXTC01000223.1:293223-311090 GCA_002914845.1 Trema orientale
TAAATATTGTTATATTTGTTTTGATTCATTTTGTATGAACGTGAGCTAAACTCCAATTCTAGGGAGGCAATTGAATCTCTAATGTAATCCAACTAAATTTATTTTTCCTTATTCGTTCTTGATATCCATTGATGAATTTATTTTTGTCTTGTGCTTATTGCCTCTGTTTATTTGGCCAGTAAACGTGAGTGTTACCTGAAATCTATATGAACTTGGGAAGGGGATTATAGGTTTGGACATAGATAGAACATCACAAGATTGCCTAATGTAGGGTGAGTTTGCATAAGATAGGAATATACCTATGTGACTTATGTAATTAGATTGAACAACATAGGATTGCGTAAATTAGGGTAAGTTTACATAGAATAGGAATATATCTATATAACCTATGTATATTTATGGGGATTACCAAGCTTAATGAGTCTAATCAATTTATGTTAGGAGTAACATATTATCTTATTTAGGCATTTTCACTTATATCTGGGAAAGGATTTTGTGAATACCATTGAGTTCCCGATTGTTAATTCTAAATGGATAGTTGAATTATGAGAGAAACTAGTAGTTGGAGGAGTTAAAGGGTAGATTGTATCCCTAGGTACCTTACTAATACTTTGAGAACATTTTCGGTTGCGTAGTTTTCGATTTTCCTTTCTTGCTTTTACTTTGTTATTTGCATTACACAAACTATCAATTATCGTCGTTTGGATAGATTGCAAACTAATTTCGGTTAGTACTTAGCATTTGTGAATCGAGTACTCCTCGTGGGATTCGACACTCTCTTACTCTGTATTACTTGTTGCGACCCGTATACTTGCGGATTATGTGTTAGAAATAGCAGCCCCAACAAGGACTTTGACTAGTTTGGACCTATCTTACTTTCTTGAACTCCAAATTGAGTTCTACCACTTGGAAACCCTTAGATATGGATAAGGAAAGTTGAGAGAAGTATAAAAAGTGGCTGGAGTGGTTCAAGTCATGGCTGTGGAGGAAGAGAAAAGAAATGACCAGATTTGGTCCAAAATCAATACTTAATGGCTAAAAAATAGCATAACTTATATTCTAAGGGGTATTTTGAGTATTTTGCTAATTACTTTCCATGTATCAAGCTCTAAAACATCCTTAGCATACTCACCACGTTGCTGGTCAATCCTATACATTCAAGTGTAGACCAAAATAGTGAAACCTAGCTTAGAAAGTGAAATCTAGTCATACTTTGACTTATGATCCTATATGACCAATCTTATTATAATTTGGTGGAACCTATCCCAATAATAAACAATAAATATAAAAAAAATAAGTCAATTAGACTCCAATTAATAATATAAACATAGTATAAATTCCTAATTGATAGAATGCACAAAATTGACATTACGTGATTAAGCTGAATCTAAGCTAGCTTAGTGCAACTAAACACTAATTCGGTATAGTGACTGCCACCTCGTGCTTACCTGGGGCTGACAAATAAATTGCTATAAATGAGTCCTAAACATTAAATTAAAGCTATTTGACGTGTTAAACGCACAGTGAATGTGGCTCTGAAAAGCGTGAAAAATGCATTTTATCGAAAAACTACTATTTGACCAAGTTATCAACAGACATAATTTTAGTGCATGTACATATATTATTACTATTCATGAATGTATTCTTTGTTCCTCTCATACACTAAGCTCTCTCTTTGAGGATACTGAGCCTTTACACTGCATGGGAGCACTTCAACAAATATTAGTGTAGTAATACATATCGAAACATTTAACAATCAGCTTAAGCAATTTACTATGAAATTGACACTAGTTTCATGATATGTCTATTATGTAATATGAACATGTTTTTTTTTTTTTTTTTTTATAATTGGCTTATTATGCATGTGAGAATCTTGGGCATCACAATCCTTCCCTCCTTATTAAATTTCGTCCTCAAAATTTACTTACCCAAATAAGTGAGGATACTTAGTTTTCATCTCTTCTTCTCTTTTTCATGTGGCCTCCTCTACTTCATGTTTCCTCTATAGTACTTTGACTAAAGGGATCTTCTTTTTTCTAAGCTCCTTTTCTTTTCTATCCAAAATCTCCACTGGTTGTTCTTCATAGCTCACATCTTGGCTAAACTCTAACGGCTCAAAACTCAAAACATGTGATAGATTTGGAATATATCTCCTTAACATATAGACGTGAAAAACATTGTGTACATTCGACAGTGAGGGAGGCAAAGCAAGTCTATAGGCAACATCTCCAACTTTGTCAAGTATCTCAAATGGGCCTATATATCTGGGACTAAGCTATCGTTTCTTCCCAAACCTCATGATTCCTTTCCTGGGAGCAACCTTCACAAATACTTTGTCCCAACATTAAACGTGACCTCTCTCCTTCTAGGATCAGTGTAATGTTTCTGTCTATTCTGAACAGCTAATAACTTTTTACGAATCTTTTCTATTGCTTCAGCTGTTTCTCTTACCAACTCTGGACCAAGAAATTTCCTTTCTCCCATCTCATCCTAGTGAATTAGATATCTACATTTTCTTCCATACAATGCTTCATATGGTGGCACTTCAATTGAAGCTTGATAACTATTGTTGTAAACAAATTCAATCAGTGGCAAGTACTTGCTCCAAGATCTATGAAAATCTAACACACCAGCTCTAAGTATATCCTCAAGAGTCTGTATAGTTCTCTCTGATTGTCCATCTGTTTGAGGATGAAAAGCTATACTGAGTGCCAATTTTATATCCATAGCCTCCTAAACTCTCTTCCAGAATTTTGAAGTGAATCTAGAATCTCGGTCAGAAATGATAACCTTTGGAACATCATGTAGTCTAATGATTTCTTGAACATACAACTGAGCCAACTGATCTAAGTTATAAGTCACTTTAATTGGTAGGAAATGGGCTGACTTAGTATATCTATCCACAATAACCCAAATAGTATCACGGCCTTTATTTGTCTTAGGAAGTCCAACCACCAAATCTATAGCAATCTCTTCCCATTTCTATTGTGGCATATATATAGGCTTCAATGTACCAGCAGGTCTTTGATATTCAGCTTTAATTTATTGGCATGTGAGACATTGCTCTACAAACTCAATCACATCCTTCTTCATACCTGGCCACCAGTAATGCATTTTCAAATCCCTATACATCTTTGTAGTACTAGGATGTACAGAGTAGGGAGTAGTGTGAGCTTATATCAATATCTCCTTTCTAATTGTTCCATCAGGCACACATAGTCTATTTCTGCATCTGATTACACCATCACTATAAATCTAAAAGGTTACCTCCTTTCCGGACTCTATCTTAGTCTTTAAACCTGTCAGATAGGGATTCGCATTCTGGCCTTGCTTGATTATCTCTAAAATTGTAGGTTGCAAGGCAAGAGCCGCTAATTTCTCTGTTAAACCTATAGGTACTATCTCTAATTCCAATCGATGCAAATCCATCAAAAGATGTTTCCGATCAACATACGTAAGTGACATAGCAGCTAATGACTTTCTACTTAAAGCATCTGCCACCACATTAGCCTTACCTGGATGATAGTTAATCTCACAGTCATAATCTTTCACCAGTTCAAGCCATCTTCTCTGTCTCATATTCAGTTCTTTTTGGATGAAGAAGTACTTGAGACTTTTATGGTCCGTGTAGATTTGACATCTTTCCCTATAGATAGTGTCTCCAAATCTTCAGTGCAAAAACTACTGCTGCTAGCTCCAAATCATGAGTAGGATATTTCTTTTCATATTCTTTCAGTTGCCTAGAAGCATAGGCTAAAACCTCACCATTTTGCATGAGAACACAGCCTAGACCATTCTTTGAAGCATCACTGTAAACAACGAATCCTCCTGATCTAGTGGGTATAGAAAGTATGGGAGTTGTTACCAAACGATGCTTTAACTCTTGGAAACTCTTTTCACAATCATCATCCCAATAAAATTTCACATTCTTTCTAGTCAACTGAGTCAATGGAGAAGCTAACTTCAAAAATCCTTCTATGAGCCTTCTATAGTAACCAGCCAATCCTAAAAAACTAGGAATCTCTAAAACATTGGTAGGTCTTGACCAATTACTTATAGCTTCAACTTTTACTGGGTCTACAGAAATAACATTTCCAGACACTATATGGCCAAGGAAGATAACTTTCTCCAACCAGAACTCACACTTCTTAAACTTTGCATACAACTGCTTTTCTTTCAAGATCCTTAAAAATGTTCTCAAATATTCCATGTGCTTCTCCCTTGAGCGTGAGTATATCAAAATGTCATCAATAAAAACTATAATAAAACTATCTAAGAAATCCTTGAATACTCTATTCACCATGTTCATAAAAGCAGCTGGGGCATTAGTTAAGCCAAAGGGCATTACTAAGGACTCATAGTGCCCGTATCTCGTTCTAAAATCTGTCTTAGGAATATCTTCTTCCTTGATCTTCAACTGATGGTATCTAGATCTTAAATCAATCTTGGAAAACACTAAAGCTCCTTGTAATTGATCAAATAAATCATCGATTCTAGGGAGAGGATACTTACTCTTGATTGTGACCTTATTTATCTCTCTATAATTAATACAAAGCCTCATAGTCCGATCTTTCTTCTTTACAAACAACACTGGAGCACCCCATGGTGAAAAGCTTGGGCGTATGAAACCCTTGTCCAAAAGCTCCTATAATTGTACCTTTAATTCCTTCAGCTCTGCTGGAGCCATTCTATATGGTGCTTTAGAAATAGGAGTTGTACCAAGTAGTAAGTCAATAACAAACTCTATCTCCCTATCAGGTGGTAATCCTGGTAGTTCTTTTGGGAATACCTCTGGAAATTCATTAACCACTGGTACTTCCTCTTACTTCATCTTAAGTCTCTAGTATCCATTACATTTGCCAAATAACCAGTACATCCTTTCTCAAGTAACTTCCTTGCTTTTAACATTGAAATAGTTGATACCATTTTCTTCTTAGAAGACCCAAGGAAAATAAAGTTCTCTTCACCAAGTGGCTGAAATATTACTCTCTTACCATTACAATCAATGCTAGTATGATACTTAGATAACCAATCCATACCTAAAATTACCTCAAAATCCTACATATCCAACACTATTAAGTCTGTCCATAACTCTCTACCATCTATCTGTATTGGACACGCTCTTAAAACCTGACCAGAATATAGCATTTCCCGAGATGAAATAGTTATACAGTATCCTAAATTCAAAGTTTCAGGTGATCTGCCTAATTTTCTCACATTTACTGATGATGCAAATGAATGTGTAGCTCCTGAATCTACTAATGTACTTGTAAGGATATCAAAGATAGAGATCTCACCTGCTACAACCGATGGATCAGCCTCAGTATCTGTCGCAGACATGGTAAATACACGAGCTGGAACTTTCTTTTGTTCACCAGAGGTGGAAGGACAATACTTGAAAAAATGTCCTGTCTTACCACATGTATAACACACTCCACTACCCAAAAAATATTCACCTTTATGAGGCTTTCCACATTTTGGACATGTAGCCTTCTGATTCGGAGTAGATTGCATTTGTTGACTTGTTGCTGGGAACTTTGAAGGATCTTATCTTTGTCCTTGACCCTGGGGAAACTTCCTTTTGCCTCCATTAAATCCTGGTTGAGTACCCTTCCGAAATTTGTATTTCTCCTTGCCATGTTTATGTTTCTTCTAATTTTTAGTGTTTTTACTACCTTCAGTTCAGCTTCTTCAGCTTCAAGGACTTTTTCTACAACTTCTAGGTAAGGGACACCTTTTCCTATAGACATATTAATATCCCTAATATTTCAGCTTTCAGCCCCTGTAAAAACTGATTAACTTTCAACTCGTTGGTACCCACCATATGAGGAGCAAAATGGGATAGCTCATCAAATTTCTTTATGTAGTCACATATAGACATGCAACCCTGACTCAGATTAGTAAACTTGGCTGCCTTTGCAAGTCGATGAGCTTCATTAAAGTACTTCCTATAAAAGATTTCCTTAAATCTCTCCCAAGTTAATCTGTCAACATCAGTGATTGACTTCATGGAATCCCACCAGTGCCTCGCATCCATTTGGAACATGTAAGTAGCACAAGAAACATTCTCCTCCTCAGGGATTCTTATGTAATCAAAGATACCTTCCAAACTCCGAATCCATTCCTCAACTAATAATAGATCTGTTTCACCTTTAAAAACTAGAGGTTTATTCTTCCTGAACCTTTCAGAAGCTGGTTCATGATTTTCTTGTCTAGCTACAACTTGTACTGGTAATTGTTCCTCTCTCCTTTGATCTCGTTCTATAAGCCTCTCTATTTGTTGAGCCTATCTCTCCACTAATTCAGCCAATCGATATATAGTAGTATCTTTTTCATTCTCTTAATCAGCCCTCTGTTGGCTAGTCTGATCTTTAACCCTCGGCATAATTTCCTATACAGTGGCCCTTTACTTACAAACAAACATAATACCAATAATAATGTGTGCATCAAACTTATATAACAAAAATGAAGTGCACGTATGAAATTAATTAGACTTACTAGTTGACTGAGCTTTCTGTCACATGATCTTATATTTGTAGGCAGTCTTCAGAAACGACTAAACGTCCGCTCTGATACCACAAGTGTAACACCCACTAGCTTAACTATATGGCTATATAGGTCAAACTAGGAAGTGTTATTCTTTCATAAACCATATTTTCAATTTCGCAAAAAGGTGGGCCAAATTTAAAATTTTCAAACTATAAAACAAAAGAAACTACGTGGCATTACTTTTTGAAAGTGTCTTTACAAAATATACAACCAAAAATTTCTTATCAGTTTATCTTGCCATCAGTAGTAATATTTACAACACAACAGAATAACAAAATACAAAGAAAACACCGCCCATAAGTCAAGCTCGTCTACATCTACATGATCATGGCGACAAGAAAGCGTGGTAGCCAACTTGCAACTCTATACATCATATATCTCCTCACCTGCATTACAGGAACTAAATGAGCTAATGCTCAGCAAGTAAAGATCATGCATGCTCGTGAATGTGTTTCATGCATAAACTTCATCGAAATTCCCATTGTACTCTTTCTTTCATAACTTTTCATTTTGATGTACTTTCCTTAGAAAACGTTTCTTTATAGGGCCCTTGAGTATATTATAAAGTCACGGCAGTCAGTAGGCCGTACCCACCTGTGCGGGAAGAAAACAAATGGCCAATGCGAACCATACCTATCTAACACAGACCGACTAGGTAATGCACCTAGTAAATCTCATAGTACAATACTCAGTCTCGACAGTCGGTAAGCCGTGTCCACCTATGCGGGAAGGATGCCTATGCAATCCATACTTACCCAACGTAGACAGAATAAACGTTGTACTTAAAACATATCTCGCAAAATCAGTACAATGGTACTACTTTAAATAAAATGCATGGAAAACTTCACTTTTTTGAAAATTATGCTTAAATGATCATGCCATGCTTATGTCTCTTTTAAACTTTACGACAACCATATGAAAAATATATAATTAATATAATACACATAAGCATGTATGAAAACATCTTCTATCTACTACGGTTCTTGTGATGCAGTTAGAATAAATCTTTACTTACCTTTTGTTCGGTAGAAAAGATAGTGGAAAGGGTCAATATCCTCTGTGGCAAGGTGTGTGGAAGACCTTGACTAGTTTGAACTTTTGTTGAAGCTCTTGTCTTTTACTTCTACAAAACTGACTTCCAAGGCTTTGATTTTGATTTTAAGACTTAAGAGGACCTTGACTATTTTGGACCTATCTTGCTTTCTTGAACTCCAAATTGAGTTCTACCACTTGAAAACTCTTGAATATGGATAAGGGGAGTTGAGAGAAGTATAAAAAGTGGCTGGAGTGGCTCAAGTCATGACTGGGGAGGAAGAGGAAAGAAATTACTAGATTTGGTCCAAAATCAGTACTTAATGGCTAAGAAATGGCATAACTTAAATTTTAAGGGATATTTTGGGTATTTTGCTCATTATATTCCATGTGTCAAGCTCTAAAACATCCTTAGCATACTCACCACATTGTTGGTCAATCCTATATACCCAAGTCTAGACCAAAATAGTGAAATCTAGCTTAGAAAGTGAAATCTAGTCATACTTTGGCTTATAATCCTATATGGCCAATCTTGCTGTAATTTTGTGAAACCTAGCCCTATAACCAATCATTAAACATAAAAAATAACTCAATTAGACTCCATTTAATAATGCAAATGTAAATATAGTATAAATGCCTAATTAATAAAATGCACAAAATTGACATTACGCGATTAAGCTGAATCTAAGCTAGCTTAATGCAACTAAACACCAATTCAGTATAGTGACTACCACCCCGTGCCTACCTGGGGCCGACAAATAAAATGCTATAAATGAATCCTAAAAATTAAATTAAAGCTATTTGACATGTTAAACGCACAGTGAATTTGGCTCTGAAAAACATGAAAAATGCATTTTACCAAAAAACTACTATTTGACCAAGTTATCAACAGATATGATTTTAGTGCATGTGTATATAGTATTACTATTCATGAATGTATTCTTTGTTCCTCTCACACACCAAGCTCTCTCTTTGAGGGTACTGAGCCTTTACACTGTATGGGAGCACTTCAACAAATATTAGTATAGTAATACATATCAAAACATTTAAAAATCAGCTTAAGTAATTTACTATGAAATTGACACTAGTTTCATGATATGTCTATTATGCAATATGAACATATTTTTTTTTTGGCTTATTATACATGTGAGAATCTTGGGCATCACAAAATAGATAATAAATAATCCGATAAATATTTTTTATAATGTCAAAATAATAAACTGCTTTATAGGACATTATTCCAACAATCTCTCACTTGGCCTTTAAATCAGATGTGACATATCACGTAGTCCCATTCCTTCCATATGGTCCTCAAATACTTTGGTAGTCAAAGATTTGGTAAAAGAATCAGCAAGGTTCTCTGCAGACGCTATCTTACTCATTATCACGTCTCCTCTTTGAACAATTTCTTTGAGCACATGCTATTTCCTTTCCATGTGTTTTCCCCTCTTGTGGCTTTTAGGCTCCCTGGAGTTAGCAACTGCTATACTGTTATCACAGTAGAGTATTATAGGTTGTTGTGCTCCAGGTACTACCTCGAAGATCTATAAGGATAAGGAAATTACGAAGTTAGACCGCCTCTTTAGCTGCTTCAGAAGCTATCATATATTCGGCCTTCATGGTTAAATCCGCAACACAAGACTGCTTGATACTCCTCCATATAATGGCTCCACCACCAAGGGTGAAGACTGAACCAGAAGTTTATTTTCTAGAGTCTTTATCATATTGAAAATCTGAATCAGTATATCCAAAAAGTGTTAGATCTTCTCTAGAATATACAAGCATATAATCTCTAGTTCTCCGATGATACTTTAGAATATGCTTGACTGCACCCCAATATTCAGGTCCTGGATTGGATTGGTAACGACTTACAATCCAAATAGCATAACAAATATCTGGTATCGTGTAAAGCATGGCATACATGAGACTTCCCATTGCCGAAGCTTAAGGAATATTTCTCATCTATTCTTTCTCTTCTTCTGTCTTAGGAGAATTCTTATTAGACAGAGTAATTCCTCTATGAAAGGGTGTCAAGCCGCTTTTAGAATTTTAAATTGCCAACTTAACCAGTATTTTGTCTACGTATGAAGCTTATGATAAAGCTATGTATTTGTTCTTTCTGTCTCATAGAATCTATATTCCTAGTGTTAGAAATATGCCCTAGAAAGCAGTTTCTTTGTTTGGCATTTTAAACAATGTTTATTGGTTTTAAGTGTTATCTATTTGTTGTTAATAAATTCTATATTATGTCCCTATTATATACATGTGATGTTTATGCTTTCTATTATGCAAATGTCTAAAAGTTTCCATAACTAATAATAAGTAATAAAGAATTGTTCGTATGAAGTGTTCATATGTGGGAGACTGAATTCTTTATTTCATTATGTTTAAATTAAAAGTTCACATTCTGTAAATAAAGATGGAATACTTTATTTTGTCATAAAATGTAGTGTTGTCTATTTCAACGGGATTGATGAAGTCTCCAATCATCGAAATATCTGATTTCAGATAAAAACACTAGTGTATTATAAGAAAGTTATAAGTGCATTGAACTAGACCAAGTGAAAATAGAATTTGAGATTAAGTGTCGTAACTCAATATTCTATCTTTCACTAATCTAGCACTATTGCAAGATTACCTTAATCCTAGTGATTGTCAAACTTGCTTTCATGAGTTTTATCTTTTTGACTTACTAAAGGACTAGTTTCGATTATATGGTTCAAACTCTGATGTCTTGGAAGATAAGATTTGTGAATTGATGAGAACGCCCTTCATGATTTGGACACCATGCATATAATGTCACTTTAAATTTTTTCAAGGACTTGGATAATAAAAAACTAGGCACCAGGTATTCACTTTGTGAATTTGACTGTGTTTGTATAGGCAGTTACAAACACCGTAGTTAATTATTATCCATTAGATGAAAAATGGTAACTCAAAGGTAATATGTACTAGTGAGCTAATACGGTAATTTCACCTCACTAGTATGGCATTGCATCCAGGGTATATCTGCAGGTATAGTATATGCTAAATGGATCAAGTTAATTAAAGTGTTAATTAGCTTCACAGAAAATATATATGACATTTAGTCCAAGAGTGCAATATTAGGCCTATAGTGGAGTGACCCAATATTAATGGACAAGGCTCAGTCATAATTAAGAGTTAATTATGACTGTGGATAGTTGGCCCATTGGAGCTTAGACTATTTGGATCCATAAGGTCTCCTGTCTAGCTCACACATAGCCCAATAACTAATTGAATGGTCAGTTGAGCCCAATAAGCCCATTAGGGTTTACATTTCTCTAATACTTAAGAGAAAAGTTCTCTTAAGCCTCTCTAAGAGTTCTACACGCCACCCATGCACAGTAATTGTGCTTCACGTGTGACACAGAGAAAAGAGAGAGTGAGAGAACCGAGCAAATCCTGAGCTCGTTCATGGCCGCCGAGGGAGAGATACCCATGGCTATAGACGTGCAATCAAGGAGAAGGAAGATCGTCTTCTGAATCATCTGCTCACCTCTCGTTGGGAATCAAGAAGGTGCCCACACACCGGATCATTCAATGGGCTCTTTCTCTATCTTATCTTCTAAAGATTGGCTGATAACATCATAAGTTAATTCTTCAAGAACTAACTTACTTTTGGGTTTGAAATCTTTCATATAGTTTTCTTCTAATAAAGTAGTATTTGTACTCACAAACACTTTCTTTTCTTCAGCACTATAGAAATAGTACCTTCTTGTTCATTTTAGGTAACCTACAAATAGACATAGTCGTTTTCCCTTTTAGTACGTATGCTAGATAATCCCAAGTACGGATATGACGCAAACTAGGTTTATGTCCTTTCTATAGTTCAAATGGTGTCTTAGGTACTGATTTAGAAGGAACTCTATTTAGCAGGTACATAGCAGTTTCTAAGGCATAACCCTAAAAAGATGCTGGTAATTGTGAATAACTGAGCATCGACCTAACCGTATCCAAAAGTGTCCTGTTTTTCCTTTCAACAATACCATTTAGTTGAGGCATACTAGGTGCTGTGAGTCGGGATAGGATCCCATTGTCAATGAGAAATTCAGAGAATTCCCTAGAGAGGTATTCACCACCTCGATCGGATCGAAAGGTCTTTATGTCCTTTCCTAGCTGCTTCTCAGTTTTTGCTTTGAATTCTCTGAACTTTTCAAAATAATTCGATTTGCGTTGCATTAGGTAAACATAACCAAATCTAAAATAATCATCCATAAACATAATGAAATATTCAAAACCTTATCGAGCCTGAATATTCATGGGCCTGCAAACATCAGTGTATACTAACTCAAGACATTCTTGAACTCTAAGACCTTTTCCAGTAAATGGTCTTTTGGCCATTTTACCTTCCAGACAGGATTCGTAAGTTGGTAATGATTTGACTTCTAATGAACTTAGAAGTCCGTCATTAACTAACCTTTGAATTCTATTTAGGTTAATATGACCGATTCTTGAATGCCAGAGATAAGTTTCATCATTAATACTCACTTTCACTTTCTTATGTTTAGGTTCTACATGTTCAGAATCATTTTTTAGATTGTGCAATGAGATGCTTCTAGGTTGAATAAAGAAAAAATTATTCCTATGAGTACTAGTGGAAATAAGACTTTAATTCTTTCTGATATAAACTTTATTGTCAAAATAAACAGAATAATCTTGTCTTATCAAATAGGAAATAGAAATCAAATTCTATTTACACACTGGAATATTATAACAATTCTTTATTTCTAAAAATCTAAAATCATCGAAATTCAAAATAACATCTCCCATTGCACGAGTTTCAACTATTGAGTCATCTCCCAACCGCAATGTAAACTCTTCACTAGCAAACTTCCTAGTTTCTTTGAACCTCTACAAAGTATTACAAACATGGTCAGTGGCTCTCGAATCTACGATCTAAGAATCGATAGAGTCAACCATATGACAAGCCTCAATGAATAACAAATTGTCATTAACTTGTTTGTAGTTTCTCTTTCAATGTCCATCCTCACCAGAGTGGAAATATTTTTCCTTTGATTCAGCATCCTTCTTGGTCTTCTTTTCTTTGGACCAGAGAAGCAGGAGTCTTTTTCTTTTTTTTACCTTTGCCTTTCGATTTAGGGTTGGAAGAACTAGCTTGAGCTACATTAGTCTCAACTGATCCTGATTTATTCTTCTTAAGAATATTCTTTATAATTTGCAGATCTTTCATCAGGCCAGTAAAAGTATAGTCTTTCCGACGAATCTCATGATCAATCTTAAATTGATTCAATATGTCTAACAATGTGTTCAAAACCATGTTAATTTGGGTATCACAATCAATTGTAGCTCTAAGGATTTTCAGTTTATTAAGGTATGTGATGACTTTCATCATATGTTCCCGAACTGGAGTACCCTTCTTTTGACGAAGATTCATGAATGCACATGTAGCCTCATTTCTTAGCTTGACGACTGAGACTGGCGAATATTTTGTCAACACTCAGCATCATGTCAGCAGCAGTATCCATCCTATGATGTTGTTGTCGTAATATATTGCTTATTAAGCCAAGTATATAGTACTTAGCCATCTGATCAGATTGCTTTCACTTATCATATAAGTTTATTTCATCGTTGGTGGATTCCACAATCGGTTGAGCAGTACATGGAATGGTGAGAACTCACTTGTGTTTATTAGCACTAAGCATTATGTCTAGGTTACATTTCTAGTCTAGCTTGTTTTATGTGAGTAAAGTGGATAAAGGATTAAGTACCATTTCTACTGAAAACAAATAAATATTCCATATATAAGCAAACATCATATAGCATGTTTCGAATAATTAATATAATGTATTAAACATATAATATGTAAGTGAAGTATCAGTAAGATTATCACTTATATTCATGGTAATCTGACCTACCACTAATTACAAGCCTCCTACAGAGGCTCATGCAATCAGTAAGTCAAATTGAAACAATTTAAATTAGTAAATAGATAGATAACTCTTATCCCGTATTTCTAATAACCATTCTCTTTAGTCCTCTAATCTATTAATTAAAACTCCTACGGAAGGATATTAGTGTTTCGAGTTGAGTGTTTAACCAATGTTTCAGTAACTAAGCTTTTTATATAAGACTATCTCCTACGGGTGATCAGCTTTATATAGTCTACCTAGTACCTTATCCTAAGAAGCTCATTTCCAGTATTACCTGGACGAAAACCCTCCTACGGGAGCTCAACAAGATTCTGAGGCGAGGCTCATCCTAATACATAACGAACGAACAATGGAGACCATAGGTATCACATACCTTCTCCCACTTAATATTGTTATCTAACTAGCTTAGTAACCTAAAATCAATTATATAAGAATGTTTATATTTGCATGAGAGTAGCTCTAATGAGATAATATCTTGTAGTTTTTTAAATTCAAATTTTGAATAGATATTTTGAAAAACTGATTATCATATAATTTTAAAATACCTCTAATTATTCAAATAATAATTAAGATATTATGGATATCAATCATATCCATAATTCAAATTAAAAAATCCTATCAATTCAAATGTCATAAATTCAAATTTAATAAGGATTTAAAATTTGAATTTAAATTTTAATTTATCAGTTTTCAAAAAACTATAGATAAATTAAATTAATTTTAAAAATAAATAACTAAAATTACGACCGAAAGTTTGAAACGTGTCAGGACAAGCCGATGGACAGAACCGGGAGGTCGGTATGTGAACGGTAGCTTCGGGATGTTACATGGCCATGCTCGGGACAATTACCAGGCGCCTATAGGCTCAAATAACGCTATGCGGCCTCTCCCGAGACAACTCCCGAGAGACTACGGGCTCGCATAGCTCTTGCACGACAAACGTACGAGACAACACCGCGAGCGGCCAAGGCATGGGAGGCCACCCGGGTGGCCAACGCATAGGAGGCCGCCCGCGGGCCATGCGCGGATCATATCTGCGCGGCATGGCAGGGTGAACCCGTGCGGCATACACGGGGTGTTAGGAATATACCCTAGAAAGCAGTTTCTTTGTTTGGCATTTTAAACAATGTTTATTGGATTTAAGTGTTATCTATTTGTTGTTAATAAATTCTATATTATGTCCCTATTATATATATGTGATGTTTATGTTTTCTATTATGCAAATGTCTATAAGTTTCCATGACTAATAGTGAGTAATAAAGAATTATTCATGTGAAGTATTCACATGTGGGAGACTAAATTCTTTATTTCATTATGTCTAAATAAAAAGTTCACATTCTGCAAATAAAGATGGAATACTTTATTTTGCCATAGAATGTAGTGTTGTCTATTTCAACGGGATTAATGAAGTCTCCAATCATCGAAGTGTCTGACTTCGGATAGAATACTAGTGCACTATAAGAAAGTTATAAGTGCATTGAACTGGACCAAGTGAAAATAGAATTTGAGGTTAAGTGCCGTAACTCAATATTCTATCTTTCACTAATCTAGCACTATTGCAAGATTACCTTAATCCTAGTGATTGTCGGACTTGCTTTCATAAGTTTTGTCTTTTTGACTTATTAAAGGACTAGTTCCAATTATATGGTTCGAACTTTGGTATCTTGAAAGATAAGACTTGTGAATTGATGAGAACGCTCTTTATGATTTGGACACCATGCGTATAATGTCACTTTGAATTTTTTCAAGGACTTGGATAACAAAAAACCAAGTGCCAGGTATTCACTTTATGAATTTGACTGTGTTTGTATGAGCAGTTACAAACACCGTAGTCAATTATTATCCATTAGATAAAAAATGGTAACTCAAAGGTAAATATGTACTAGAGGGGTAATACGGTAATTTCACCTCACTAGTACGGCATTGCATCGGGGGTATATCTGCAGATATAGTATATGCTAAATGGATCAAGTTAATTAAAGTGTTAGTTAGCTTCACAGAAAATATATGACATTTAGTCTAAGAGTGCAATATTGGGCCTATAGTGGAGTGCCCAATATTAATGGACAAGACCCAGTCATAATTAAGAGTTAATTATGCCTGTGGGCAGTTGGCCCATTGGCGCTTAGACTATTTGGATCCATAAGGTCCCCTGTCTAGCTCACACATAGTCTAATACTAATTGGATGGTCAGTTGAGCCCAATAAGCCCATTAGGGTTTACATCTCTCTAGTACTTAAGAGAAAAGTTCTCCTAAGCCTATAAGCAAGAGCTACACGCCTACTACATGCAAAGAAACTGTGCTTGGTGTGAAACACAAAGAAAAAAGAGAGAGAGAGAGAGTCGAGCTACCACGGGAGAAATCTCGAGCTCGTTCATGGCCACCAAGGGAGAGATACCCATGACCGTAGACGTGGAATCAAGGAGAAGGAAGAGTGTCTTCCGGATCGTCCGCTCATCTCTCGTTGGGAATCAAGAAGGTACCCACACACCGGATCATTCAATGGGCTCTAAAGAATAGATGGGAAGGCTCAATGGTTGTGAAGTGCTTCCAGGTTTTATCTAAACCAAGATCCATGAATTGATTTATGTTAGATCAACAATCTTACGTTTTTGTTTTGTAAAGTTTCAAGAAAAATTTTAGAATACCTATTCTGCTGCATTCTTGATTTGTTTACAAAACTACGGAAATCGTTTTCGGAAAAATTATTTTTTAGAAATTTAGTCTCCGGAATTTCCAGCGTATCAGAGCAAAGTTTTTTTATGATCTATCATATCTTGTTCATGTTAATTCTCTTAGCATTTGATGATCTTTGATTCCCATGATGATCTCTTTGATTATATTTGGTCTTGTTCATGTTTATGAGTATACTCTACTATGTATGATGATCGTTAGATTCAATGAGTGTGAATGATTTAGCGATTAGATGTTGCTATGTTCATGATCATATGATGCACTTTTGATTTTTCATTCTAGCACGATCTTGATTTTCTACGTATTTATGTTTTATGTTCTTGATAAAACTATGCATAGAAATATTTTGATCTTTATTTATTTTTAAGTTTTTATGAAAAACTAGTTTTAATAAATAAAAAAAAAAAACGAATGAAACGACGAAGCGGTGCACGGCTAGGAGCCGTGTGCACCGCCCGCGTGAGCCCGCAGGTGTTCCCCGCATGGCTGCACGGGTGAGGCGCCCTGGCTGCGCGGATGTGATCAGCGTATGGCTGTGGGCGGCCTCCCCGGGCAAGCCGCACGGGTGTACCCCGCGCATGCAGCACGGGCACGACCCTTGCAGGCTGCACGGATGTGATCCGTGCATGGCCTACGGGCGGCCTAGCGCATGTTGCGTGGGCACGGCCCCGCTAGCCGCACAGATTTGATCCGCGCATGGCCAACGGGCGGCCTCCTGCACGCTGGCCGCGCGGGTGGCCCCCTGTGCCTTGGCCGCTCAGGGTGCTATCTCGTACACTTGTCGTGCAAGTGCTATACGAGCCCGTTGTTGCTCGGGAGTTATCCCGAGTGAGGCCGTGTAGCGTTATGCGAGCCCGTTGGCGCTCGGTAGTTGTCCCGAGCATGGTCGCATAACATCCCGAGGCTGACATCTACGTATCTGCCTCCCGTTCTGTCCTATTCTGGCGTCCCGATCGGCATCCCGATTTCCTATTTTAAATTTCCTTATTTGAATTTTGAATTAGAGATAATTTAGGAAATTTGAATTAGTTACCTTATCTAATTTTTGAAATTGAAATTTGATGACTAATCTGATAGGATAAGATTCTATCAGAAAATCCTATATTATCTAATTTTGAAATTTAAATATTTAAATTTGAATTAAGGATAAGATCCTTAGTTTACTGAGAGATTTAAATTAAGGATAATCCTTAATTTAAATCAAAGATAAGATCACTTGATTTATGGAAATTTAAACGACTATTTAAATGTGATCAGGATCACATATTTAAATAAATTTGATTTCAAATTTAAATACGGATAAGATCCCACTACTTAAGGAAATCAAACCCTGTCAGTTATCATTATGAGATAATGATTATTATTTAATTATAATAATCATTATCTCATAATGATAACTGACAGGATTTGATTTCTTTAAGTAGTGGGATCTTATCCGTATAAATAGGAGATTATTAATTAGATATTATGTGATAATATTTAAACTTTTAAATTCAAATATTTGGATAGATATTTATTAAACTATTTATGTGATAATCAGTTGTTAATTTGAATTTGAATTTGAATTTGATTTGAATTCACATCTAGAGATATTCTAGGAGATTTAAATAGTTAAATCTTCTACTATTTAAATTTGAAACTTATGAAGATTTCAAATTAAAATTAGAAAGAATATCTTA
>JXTC01000223.1:312530-342060 GCA_002914845.1 Trema orientale
ACTTATTTTAGTGGATGACTTAATGAATCTTGGATAAGATTCAAGAATCATTAACCATGTTTGCATGTCTGTTGCAAAGGGTTCTAGGAAACCAAAGGGTTTAGTGAAGGCAAGTTCACTTAGAGTAAGGACTATAATGGCTACAGTGTCTGTACATAAAATGAGAAATATTTAAATTCATATTTGATGAATTTATGATCAGGGTTTAAAAATTTGTCAAGCATTTAAGAGAAATTTGATTTTTGTTTCATATTTGATGAAACGATATTATTCTATTTGTCTAAATGACAAAGTTTCCATGTGAAAGAATAATATTCTTAATTGCAGTAAATGACATTTTTTATTGACCTAAATTATTCTCATTGTATGATACTAATAATGATGAGATTGAACATGATAAATCTAATCATAAGAAAGTGAGTAAATACTAAGAATAAAATATAGTTGTACTTCAGTTATATTAACCTAAATATGATCTAAAGATTGGTGAAGGATAGGCATCTAAACTTGTTAGAAGCCATACATTCACCAATCTGCGAATCCTATCTGGAAGGTAAAATAACTTTTTGGCCTTTTGTTAGAAAAGATCTATGAGTGCAAGAGTGTTTTAAAAATAGTACATATTGTTGTCTGCAGGCCCTTGAACAATCAAGCCCATGAGGTTTTGAATATATCGTTATGAATGATTATTCAAAATTTTGTTATGTTTACCTAATATTACTGCTAATTGAATTCTTTCTAAAAGTTCAAAGAATTAAAAGCAGAATCCAAAAGGCAATTAGGAAAAGCATAAAGACTCATCGATTTGATTGAAGTGTTGAAAACCTCTATAGAGAATTCTTAGGAATATCTCACAGACAATGAAAACTTTTGGCTATGATTAAGTTATTGTTCAATTGTTCATTATTACAAAGTCTTTTGGGATATGTCTTGGAGATGGTGATATGCCTACTAACAGAGTTCTATCTAAGTCAATACCTAAGACACCATTTTTGAAATATGAAAAGGACGTAAAGCTAGTTTATGTCATATCTATATTTGTGGTTGTCTAGCATATGTGCTGAAAGGAAAAATGACTAAGTTGGAATAACAATCTTAATTGTATCTGTTTGTAAGATACCCAAAAGAAATAGAAGGGTGTTACTTCTATAGTACTAAAGTAAGAAAGCACTTGTGAGGACAAATGTCTCTTACTTGGAAGAAAACTATATGAAGTACTTAACCCTAGAGTAAGTTATCTCTTGAGGAACTAATTGATGATGTAATCAGCCTATCTATGAAAGATATAATAGAGTAAGCACTTAAGAAGGATAAATCACTAGTAAATCAACATATATCAGACTCTCATTGTAGTGGGAGAATTGTGAGACAATCTGGTAGATATTTGGAAATAGAAGAGTCCTATAACCTAGAATGTGATTACTTTATCTACTAAGAGGAAACATATAATGTTGATATAGATCTCTGGCAAAAGACAATATAATCCACATTATAGTCTATATACTCTAACAAAATCTGGGATCTTATAGATCCACCTAGAAGGGTAAAACTTTTTAGGTATAAATTAGTCTATAAGAGAAAAGAGGAATAGGTAGGAAAGTAAAGACTTTCAAGGCAAGTTAGTTGCAAAAGGATTATATTCAGAAAGAGTGTCTATTCTGTTATTATGATCAAGTCTATTGAAATATTCTTTTCCATATTTGTATCTCTTGATTATGAGATATAGCAAATAGACATCAAGATAGCTTTCCTGAATAGCAATTTTGACGATTATATCTAAAAGGTATAGCCAGAGGTATTCATTGAAAAGAGCCAAGAAAGCAAAGTTTGTGAAACTTTAGAGATTTAATTTATAGACTTAAGCATTTGTCTAGAATTTATTGATTTGATCGATATATAGACGAATCTTGTATCTATAAAAGATTCAGGGCAGCAAAGTGATTTTTCTGGTTTATATATATTGATGATATACTTATCATTGGGAATGATATAGGATAACAATCATCAATAAGAATTTAGTTAGTACAATAGCATAATATTTGTTATGCTGTTGGAATAGAAAGTTGTTACTAATCCAATCTAGAACCTAAACATAGAGTTATAGTCAAGTTTATCCTTAAGTATCTTCAGAGAAATAGGAGCTATATGCTTGTCTATTCCGGAGAAAAATCTGACTTATGTAAGATATATTAATTCAGATGTCGATCGGAAAATATACTCCGAAGGATCAACCTTTTGTTATGTGTTAAGCCTAGTAGGGAGATATTATAGTGAGTAAGATAGCCTTAGCAGAAGAATCTTGCTGATCTATTTTTCAAATCTCTAGCAATTTCTTTGTTGGGAATACGTGATATATCACATCTGCTTTAAGGAGTAAGTTGGAGATTGTTGGGAATACGCCCTAGAAAGCAGTTTCTTTGTTTGGCATTTTAAACAATGTTTATTGGATTTAAGTGTTATCTATTTGTTGTTAATAAATTCTATATTATGTCCCAAATATATACATGTGATGTTTATGTTTTCTATTATGCAAACGTCTAAAAGTTTTCATGACTAATAATGAGTAATAAAGAATTGTTCATGTGAAGTGTTCACATGTGGGAGACTAAATTCTTTATTTCATTATATCTAAATAAAAAGTTCACATTCTGCAAATAAAGATGGAATACTTTATTTTGCCATAGAATGTAGTGTTGTCTATTTCAACAGAATCATCAAAGTGTCTGACTTCGGATAGAAACACTAGTGCGCTATGAGAAAGTTATAAGTGCATTGAACTGGACCAAGTGAAAATAAAATTTGAGGTTAAGTGCCGTAACTCAATATTCTATCTTTCACTAATCTAGTACTATTGCAAGATTACCTTAATCCTAGTGATTGTCGGACTTGCTTTCATGAGTTTTATCTTTTTGACTTACTAAAAGACTAGTTCTGATTATATGGTTCGAACTCCGGTATCTTGGAAGATAAGACTTGTGAATTGACGAGAACGCCCTTTATGATTTGGACACCATGCGTATAATGTCACTTTGAGTTTTTTCAAGGACTTGGATAATAAAAAACCAGGCGCCAGGTATTCACTTCGTGAATTTGACTGTGTTTGTATGAGCAGTTACAAACACCGTAGTCAATTATTATCCATTAGATAAAAAATAGTAACTCAAAGGTAAATATGTAATAGAGGGGTAATACAGTAATTTTACCTCACTAGTACGGCATTGCATCGGGGGTATGTCTGCAGGTATAGTATATGCTAAATGGATCAAGTTAATTAAAGTGTTAATTAGCTTCACAGAAAATATATGACATTTATTCTAAGAGTGTAATATTGGGCCTATAGTGGAGTGCCCCAATATTAATGGACAAGACCCAGTCATAATTAAGAGTTAATTATACCTATGGGCAGTTGGCCCATTGGAGCTTAGACTATTTGGATCCATAAGGTCCCCTGTCTAGCTCACACATAGTCCAATAATAATTGGATAGTCAGTTGAGCCCAATAAGCCCATTAAGGTTTACATCTCTCTAGTACTTAAGAGAAAAGTTCTCCTAAGCCTGTAAGTAAGAGCTACACGCCTACTACATGCATAGAAACTGTGCTTGGCATGAAACACAAAGAAAAAGAGAGAGAGAGAGAGAGAGTCGAGCTACCACGGGAGAAATCCCGAGCTCGTTCATGGCCGCCGAGGGAGAGATACCCATTTCCGTAGACGTGCAATCAAGGAGAAAGAAGAGCGTCTTCCGGATCGTCCGCTCGTCTCTCGTTGGGAATCAAGAAGGTGCCCACACACCGGATCATTCAATGGGCTCTAGAGAATAGACGGGAAGGCTCAATAGTTGTGAAGCGCTTCCACGTTTTATCTAAACCAAGATCCATGAATTGATTTATGTTAGATCAACGATCTTACGTTTTTGTTTTGTAAAGTTTCAAGAAAAATTTTTGAATATCTATTCCGCTACATTCTTGATTTATTTACAAAACTGTGGAAATCATTTTTGGAAAAATTGTTTTTCATAAATTTAGTTTCCAGAATTTCCAGCACGGGGTGGCCACCCATAGGCCAAGCACAGATCGCATCCACATGGCCAGCGAGGCCATACCCGCACTGCATGCACGATGTGAACCCGCGCGGCCTACACGGGGAGGCCGCCCACAGGCCTTGCACGGATTACATCATATTTTATCAATTTTAAATTACTTAATTTAAATTATTCAAATTTAAACTATCATGTTTTATGGATAATTATCTAATCATATTTAATCACATTAAATATCAAATTAATTTGAATAGCTGTTATCTATTTAAATTCAAAATTTCGATAGAAACAGATAGGAAATTGAATCTAATTTCAAATTCAAATTAACTATTAGATTTATCAAGATAATATCTAATCATTTTAAATTTAAATTCAAAATTTAAATACTAGAGATAATATAGGAAATCTTATCTAATTTCAAAAATTAGTAATCATCCTATTTGAATTCAAATTAATTACTAGATAGTATCCTAATTATTTAATTAATTCAAATTTAATATTATCCTATAGTAAAATCAAATTTCAAATAGGATAACTCAAAAATAGATAACTATCCTAATCATATTCAAATAGTATCATGTTTCAAAATTTGAATTCAAATTAAGTAATTATCTAATTATTTAAAATAATTAATTTTGAAATTAGCGGTGGTGGCAGAAACACCACCACCGTCGGCCTACAAGCCGTCACCGACCAAGAAAGGCGGCAAAAAATGGAGCAAGTGAGCAGGGTTGCGGTGGGGCCGCCTGGCTACAACACACAGCAAAGCCGTAAGCGCCAAGCATGCTGGTCACGCACTGGTGCAGCAGGCCACGCATAGCCACGGTGCAGGCTGTGCTAGCCACGCCCGAGTGCTGCACAGGCCTCGTTGGCCATGCCCGAGTACTATACAGGCTGCGTTGGCCACGCCCAAGCGCTGCGCGGGCCACACGCAGGCACAATAGACCACAGTGGCCGTGATGCGCGGAAGGGGCCACGCACCATTGGTGTGCACTGGGCATACAAGTTGGACGCGCTGGCAGCGCACGGGCCGCACGCTGGTAGGCTGCGTGCATCAGACAAGCACGTAGGCCGCATGAGGCAGCCCATGCGTAGGCTGTGCACATGCGGCCATGCTGGCCGGCCCCAGCACTAGCACCCACGCAGGCAGGCCGCACACAAGGCTAGGGCAAGCACAATTTTTTTTTTTTTAATGCTGAAAATATTAAAACAACATCAAAAAATTCTGGAAAAAATTTAGATTTCCAAACTCATTGAAAATATGTTCATGAATCTTTCAACTATAAAATTCAAGAACATCCAAACCTAATTTTACTAGAATCACAATCCACAAGTTTTCTCACCATGCAAAAATCAATAGTATACATAATTAAACATCATTCATCACTATGAATCATTAACTATCATGAACAAAAATTGCTCAAACTCAATCATATAACTTATATCATACAATTCTAGATCAATATTATGCTATACATATGATCCTACACTCTTGATACCAATTTGCTAGTATATGCCTAATACTTAGGAAAAATCATACGCACATGCAAACTATGGAAAACACATGATCACATCAGAAAAATTATCTTTACGTTTTAAAAGTTTTACATGAAAATAATTTTCATAACCATAGAGAATGTATATATCATATATAGGATTATATATAACATAAATCAAATATATATGCATAAACTCTAGAGATAAGATTAGGGTTTAACTCTTGTAGCATGCTCCTCCTTGATCTCCTTGTTGATGACGATCAAATCTCCAACCCTAGATCTTCTTGTCTATGCTCTAGCTCTTGGTTGATGAAGCAAGTGGGCACTAAGTTGAATCCTTCATTGGAGAATGATCAAAAACACCTTCTTGATCCTTTAGAACACTAAGACGTGAGATGAGACTGTATGGTTGCAAGAAACTTTTTGTCTCCTCTCATTCTCAGCCTTAGCTGAATTTCTCTCTCCTTTTCCCTCTATTTCAAGTGTAACTCTCTTAGAGTTACTGTGCTATTTTTTCTCTCATGTATCTTATATGTGAAGCCAAAATGGCTAATCCCAATCCAACTAAGATTGGACTTGTTCTTCAATTTGGGCTTTGGGTGTATTTTATAAATATGTCCAACTCATGTAACTTATTTATAAAAATACAAACTTCTGTGTAGAATCATTATTTTACACAGTTCCGTGAAACTAATTTTATAAATACCACTGACCAATTAATGAGTAATCTAAGCTCCAATAGTATGATAAATACATAATAACTCTTATTATGGTATTTATATAAATATTATTAGTAAAAGGGATACTCCACTAAAGGTCCAATACTGCACACTTAGATTAAATGTCATACCTTTTATAGAGATTTAATCAATTAACCTTGATTAACCGATCCATCTACCATATTCTATACCACATATAAAATCCTTATACAATGCCGTAGTTGGATAAGTGAAATTACTGTAATATCCCTCCAACACATATCTACCTTTAAGTTACCATCTTTCTATCAAGGAATAATGTTGTCGATAATTTTGTTCTCAGTGGCCATTCAGATAAAATTATTAACTAATTCAAAAAATAAATACTAAGATCTTAGATTTAATTATTCCATGAATCTTGAAAGACCTTAAAGTGATATTAATGTATAGTGTCCTTAACTATTTGGTGTTCCCGTCAATTCACAAATCATAATCTCCAATATGTCAAAGTTCACCTCTAATTTCATAGAAGCTAGTCTTTTAATAAATCAAAAGGCTATAACCCATGAAAGCAAGTCTAGTCAAACATCAAGGATTAAGTTCTACATGCTAAGAGCTAGTTTGTAGAAATACTAAGAATTAAGTTACGGTACTCCAATTCTTTATATTACCTGGTCCAGTTTAATACAAATAACTTATTTATATTGTACTAGAAATTCTATCAGAAGTCAGACACTTCAATGATTTGAGATATATCATTCTTATTAAGATAAACAAATACTACAATCTTTAGTAAATAAAGTATTCCCTCTTTATTTATAGATTGTGAACTAGTTAATTTAAACTTAAATAAGAAACAAGTATCTCTATAATTAACACTTAATCATGTTTGTTTCTTAATACACAAATAAAGTCATGGAATCTTTTTCAGATAAATAAACTATTCAGTTGAAATAGTTTAATCTAGTAAATATCATAATTGCATATAAGAGAAAGTTGTTTACACTAAAAGAGTAAAATTAGAAATCTACTTTTTAGGGCAAATATCCCAACACTAATTCACTGGATCTCACGATGACCTCATTATTCAGGTATGTCTCTCTGAGCCTAGTACTACCGGACATAGATTTCAACTTCACAACATCCGGATCTTTCCCAAACTTCAATGCTTTTATTAGGGAAAACTCACCAAGCCCAAATCTCAAATTGTTATCCCTAATGAAAAACTGCAACTTTGCGAGATTTGTGGATTTCACCATCCTCAATAATATGTGGTGTAGAAGTACTCCAGATACTTGCATTGGAGGAGCGACAAAAAATTGTTTAAACTGACATTCGTTTACCCTCTCCATCAAGCCATATTTCTCAAATTTCTGCTTCATCTTCGTCATAATCATTGTTCCTTTTATGGTGATCCTTCGAGGAAGGTGATACTTAATAGGTACAAGGAGAATTGACTTTGGGTTCTGCATTGAAGGAAAAAAATTAGACAAATTTTTCAAAAAGAAAATCATCGAACATTGTTGAAACCGCGTCGAAATATAATCAAAATTCATCAAAATCAGTCGAAATTTTAAGTACACAAATTCGACTTTATTTCAATAGTCGTCGAGTAAAAATCAGAATCCCTTAAAAATAGTGAAAGCATCGAAAATGAGCATCGAATTAGGTCAAAAAACAATTGAAAATGCATCAAAACACAGTCGAAATATTTAATTCTCTTTCCATATCAAACCACATATGGAACTACAATCGAAAGAGTATCCAAAAATAGTCGAAAATTTACTTTCCTTTCTTGATCAAAATAGTCATCGAAAAACAGTCGAAAAAGCATCGAATTTAAATCGAACACTAATGACATTGAAGTGATAACAAAAATGAATTGAAATATTATCGAAGCTTAATAATTTAATAGAAGTAAATTTTATGACTTAAAATAGTCATCGAAATTGCATCAGAAACATAAAGAAATACCATTGAACTTCATCAAAAACCAACGAATTTGTGTCGAAATACCCTCGAAATTGAAAGCTCAAATTTTCATGATTTTTCATCTTTATTCACTCGATAATTCATCAAGTAGCCTCAAACATAAGTGAATCTTGATCAAAATTAAAAATAAAGGATTGATCAAAATTAGAAATTCCTAATTTTTCTATAAAAATAAAACCCTAAAATCCGTACTGTCTTACTTTTTTTATGGACTCATTTTTCTGGCTTTTCGACAATGATGGCGACAATGACGGGCAACAGAGCAAACCATTTGGGCTTCTGGGGGTGCTTCAGCTTGATTTCCTTCTGGGGTTTATAGCTTTTGGGCTTCGTCTTCAACTTTTGGAGCAAGAGATTAAAATAATGGAGCGAGAAATGAGAATGACGGAGATTTTGAGAGACCTTCCCCATGATTTTGTTGTAGGAAGATAAATTTCAACCGAGAACGGGCTGAGATTGAGACGACTTGAGAGGGAGAAATGGAGACTCGACGACCGTGATAAAAGGAAGTGAGGAAATTGAATTTCAAGCATAGATTTCCTTAGGCTTTTTTAGGGGCAGTTTCGTCCATTTGCATATTTTTCAGAGTATTTTTAAGAATAGCATATAGGCCAAAAGAGGCCTATCTTCGTGCATATATAGCCTAATTTCTCTTTAATTTTCGTAGCCTCACCCCTAATGTTTTGCTAATTATGACTACAACCCCAGTTCTAAATACAATTTAACGAAAAACCCCTCGATCCCACTACTCTTTTTAAGAAGAAGGGAAACAAACTACCATAGAATGACGAGTAATGTTACGGGGAATTAATATGGTGTCTAACACCACCGACGGTGGTGGCGTAGCGGCAAGGGCGCCTACCGCTTTTATCAGGTCACGGATTTCCTCTCCTGCTTGCTGACAACGGCATGATAATAGGACTATTGTCGTTCCATATGTAGTTCCTGAGGAGATCATCAAGCCCAATTGGTTATCACAGCGAAAACTAGATAGAGAGCATGGGGGCACAACTGATTCCTCTTTTTCCTTTAAAAAAAAAAGAAATGGTGGCTAATAATATATGGTGTGTTAATTTGTTATCAAGTGATTATAATTAAATTTTAGGTGAGGCCTTATGGGATCTAATAAAAAATTCTCTCATATTGAAATCTAGTCCAACAGTCATATTAGAAAGAAAATCAAATAAATCTGCATTCAATCCAATTTTTGGAAGTTGATGTTTAGGTTGATGTGTAGGTGGACTAGGAACAAAGGGCTCAGCTAAAATTGATTGTTGTTCTACAGTAGGCTCAACTATAGGTTCTTCAACATAGGTCTCCCAAAATTCCTTAAAGGCCTTAACAATTTATGTATAAGGGTTGTTAAAAAGTATGCTCATGCTACTCCTAAATTCTTCCCTTATTTCTCCCAACTTACTCTGTATTTCTTTGATATCATGGATAATTTCATCCTATTAAGCGGTAAAGTCATCAATTTCAGTAACCAACTTATCCAAAATAGACTCACCATTATGATTTTCAAGATTACTAACATGGACATTATTTAATTCGATTGGCCTAAGGTCATAGTAATATTGGGTAGTGTAGTATTGATCTTAATAATATTGGTGACAATAGTATGCACTATAGGATGAATTATGATAATATGACTCGTGATAATATTGGATGTAATGCCGTCATTTTCAAAATATTACTAGTTGGAATTTATTAACTTTCGATTAACAAAGCGTTACCTTTCGAAAATATTTCTATAATTATTTCTCACAAATACAGGTCAATTTGAACTTTTTGCTTTTTCTTTGAAACTATAAAGATAGATGACTTTATTTACAAATATAGCATGGATCGGTATATATGTATATTACAAAACAAAATGCAGTAAATAAGTATCAAGAAGATGAACTAAAAACAAGTCCACTGAGAGTATACAAAGCATCCCAAAATACGTAAACTAGGCCTCCACATGTGGTCAAAATATCCATATATACAGCAACAAGGTCGGGCCTCTACTCCAGCACACAAACTCATCAAGTCACCTCAATCATTACCTACAACACAAGACTACTGTGAGCTACAGCTTAGTAAGTAAAGTAATGTATAAAATGTCACTCAATAACATGTACTAAATGCATGATCATACTTTCTTAAACTTTTTGATATACATATTTTCTTTTGAGCCCCACTTGTCTTGTGCACACTGTCCAATTCGACATTACACCTGCAAGGCTTCTCAAAATGATATTATCCCATAGGCTCTCCTTCGGCCGGCTCTCACCACGGTGGGGCTTGTTACTAATATTATTGCATCGTTACCTAGTCGAGCTCAAAAGATAAGATGGTCCGAGGCTGTAGTGTAATCTATTATATACCGTAGAGGAGGAATACTATGGCAAACCTTTTGACTAATCCCATCAAACTTGCCCCTCTCCTAGGGCTGCCATTCTGAAATTGTAAACCTGTATTCCACTCCCCCGTAACAGTGACATAAAACCTTCCGAAAGTTACTTGCTCCTAACTTTTCTATTATAAACATAGCTTTGCACAATAATACTAAGGAATTTTAGAAAACTTATTACCTCTCTTAAACTTTTTCATATAATAAGTATGGCCTTATGGTATACATGATAATACTATACTAGAAATATTAAACATGTATGCTGAAATCAAAATGCCAATAGTTATACTTATAACTAGAATAATGCAAAGTATAAAGACATAATAGATACTCAAATAATACATAATTCTTATGTTGTAGTTGAATACTTTACTTACCTTGATTTTAGGTCTCCTAAGTCTTTGCCTGTGAAATGCTCTCTGCTCAAAGTACGACTAACATGCTCCAGGTATTTTACCAATGACAGACTCATTTAATTTCTAAGCTTAAAAACGTTTTTTTCTCATATATGGTTTTGAGAATAAAAGTATGACACTAAATACGAGCGGCAGCAAGAAGCAAAACCCATCCCAGTATATACGATTCTGACAACAATTCCACAATTAAACTAAAAATATTTCACTTAGAAACAGTTTACGTGTAAATAAGTATAAATCACATATAGCTAATTCTCTTCCCAAATACATGGGAATACTTTCTCATAGGAATCTATCATATAAAGTCATTAATTACTTCTTATCTATTGTCTTTGTCAAAGTATAACCAGTTTAATTAACCTTTTGATGGGTGGACATATATGTACATATATAAAAGGTTGAATTGACTAATACCTTCTCAAAAATAAATCACCTAATATGATACAACTAATATTGGGTCATGGATGCATACCTACATATAAGTTACACGTAATCATACACACTTGATAATCTATATTTCCTAGTGGGATACTCCTATTAGAACACATGCAATAATCATTATCTTTAGTGTCCATAATAAATCCATCATTAATGAATAATCTGATGCATAAATTCCTTGTAGCTGTCCAATTAATTGAGCTAATAGAAGTAAAATACCCCTACAACTTCAGTTAACATTATTTCCTTCTCCCTCTCTCATATATGAACAACATAAAATTATAACTACTTTAATAAACAACAATCACAAGTACTACTACAGTTTATTCATTCATTCATCGTTTGAAAAGTAATTACATAGATGACCTATTTATAGATAGACAATTATACACAACTAGGAAACTAGATAAATTCTAAAAATTAATAAAAATAGGAAACTTAAAACGAATTACTCACAATTAAAATAAACCTAATAATAATAATAATAATAATAATTTCCTAATATATTTATTCTATGTCTGCGTCACTTACTCTGTACGGTCTAGTTGTAAAACAGTCTAAAGTCTTGTATCTTAGAAATATAGTTTAATATATAGTTGGGAATGATAATATACAGATATGGAATCTATACCTTCTATTTGGAAGTTGTAAGAATAATTCCCTTAAGTGATAATTCGTAGCTTAAACTGTTGAGCACTAAGTTCACAACAAGATTGTAAATTACCTGTTCATTAGAGAATTATTAGAACTCAAGGGTGAAGAAACAATCAGGGATATCAGCAGAATGAACCTAACCCTAATTATGAATTCCTCATAGAGGGTTAACTTATATGTAATGATTAATTCAATGGACTATTTGATATATTCCTCGAGTAAATAACACTCCACAAATTAAAGAATGCAATTCTAGGTTTATAGTAGAGTAACTATGGAATTAATAAATTAGACATATTAATTAGAGAGAGTAATTAATTGTCTACATATTAGAGCTTGAATTATAGGTCCATAGGTCCCCAAATCCAGCTCCTAATTGTAGTAGTGAATTAAGCATGATTATATGTTATTAAATTATTTAATTAATATTACTTTCTTTAAATAATGCATGTAACATCCCCCAATTTCGCACACGTATGTAAAGAATATTTATATAAATATTTAATGAGATAGATAGACGCTACTCGACTTATAATTGATAAAATTGGGAAAAATTAAAACTTTTTAAACTTTCTAGAAGAAAAAGAAAAATTCCACTCATAATTATTCATACTCCAATGTATACATATATACACCCTCACAAAGTGGGCCTCTCCTAAAATATACATAATATACACACACTCAAAAATAGGTACAAAATCCTTTGTCAGAAAACCACAGCGTCAAAAATGCTTATCTACACAAGCCGCGGTCAAAAAATAGGTGCTCCTCCTCCGATTTCAAATATCAGCAATACCCTCTGCAATGTAAGAATATGGGTGAGTGTGAAACTCAGTAAGTAACGTATGTAGATGTAAAGTGCATATAACATGAAACAGTTAATCATATGGTTTAGATCCCTGTGTATATTATATTGCTTGACAAGACCGTGAATTGCATACTGAGCCACTCAGAGAACGTATAACGTATCATGAGCTATATGGAGGTCTTGAGCCTCAGAGAATCCCCTCTATGTACAGCAGAAGTCCACCCCATACCGCCGTCAGGGTGTTCCCGAAGGAACTATAATATCCCCGAAAGGACTAGAGTGTTCTCGAAGGAACTAGAGTGTCCCTGAAGGAACCATATCACATATTTAGGCATTGGCCCGCAACACCCTATTCACCAATACTCTTCAGGCAATATAAATACACTACATGTTTATGCCTCATGCAAAGCTAGATAACAGATACGTGTGTACACATATTCACAGATTCCATGGATTCATAGAAACAAAGAATTTCTTGCATTGCAGGTGTGTCGTTACTTACCTCGATGTCGAGCTTATATAATTTTCTATGAAATATTCATCGCTCAAGGTACAACTAATGTGTTCCTATTTTATTTCCAATAATAAATTTATTCGGTCATGAATCCTTAGTTTAATAAAACTTACAGTTCTTACCACGTGACTTTTTTTTTTTTGAACGAGAGAATAAAATCTAATCATGTAATAAGAAAAGATAAGTAATACCTATCCGAAAATGATACAAAGACAAATCATATATATTTATTAATTAACTAATCCAAATGGCAAGATTCATAATAAAACATGAACTATTTTGTACGTAGCTTTCAAATAGAATAAAGGAGTGGAATAAATCTTAATATATAAACACATATAATTATCCGAGAAAAATAGAATTCCAATTAATGAGTTTTCATTTTCAATCATATATATACACGATATTCATAGAAGTAGATAATTAGAACTTAAATTAAAAGCAATTATAAGACTCATCCTAGTCTACCCATATAATTTGCAGTTCATCTTTTTGTAAGTTATATATATACGTGTAAATTATCAAGTATAACTACTAAACAAAGCCTTATTTTGATTGATGGGACCATCTTAAACAATAAAATAAAAACGATAAATTATTTTCATTTAATAAAAGGGAACTTCTCTTAATACACACATATAATTTGGTTCCCAAAAATTTATATGTACATATATACATATATATATACACGTACTCCTAAAAATATTTGAAAGCAAGAACTGTAAAAAAATAAATAAATCATAAAGAGGAAATATCATTAGAAAGTAAGAGTAAATAAAGAGTACCTTAGATATGCTCTGAACAGTAATGATATAATAAATTTGTTGTTGTAGATTTATTCCACAACAAGAATTCTGTTGTAACACAAATTATACTTTTAGCTCTATAGATGTAGAAGTTTACGTATATGATTTTCACATAGGTCTCTTGATAAAGGAGAGAAGAGTAGATGATATGGTAAAGTGGCCTACAGTGGAGGAACAAAATAATGATACAAATGGCTCTAGAATTTACCGACTCAATAAGAGTCGGTTACCTATTTTATTTTACTTTATTTTCTTTTTATTATTTTTTTTTTAACTTACGAAAATAGTATTAATGTGTATTGAAAATATCTTTTATAATAATGGAAGCAAAGCCCACACTTTATTTAAATAAAGCAATGCCAAGCCAACTGGGGCTAGCTCAGTTGGTCCAAGGTTTGAGGGTTGTGTGTGTGTGTTTGGGGGGGTCAGGGGTTCAAACCTTGGTAGTGTGTGTGTGTGTCATTTTTCTTTAATTTGTAGTAAGTGGTGGTCATTAGTTAAGCCCCACTTTTTTTTTAAAAAATAAAAAAAATAAAAAAAAATAAAGCAATGCAAAATTGCAAATCAAAAGGAAACACTACAATACAAATAATATGTTAAATCACTTTTTTTTTTATAATAAAAGCAACAATTACGTTGGAAATAATTACCGCATCAAAAAAATTTTTAATTCATATATGGCAAATAATTAGAAAACTCTAGTCATGTTTTCTCATAAAAAAAAAATCCAATAACAAATTGCTATGTTAAAATGCAATACTAATCAACTCGGTTATTCAGGTATATTTAGTAATACGATAAGCAAAATAACTATTAAAAATGTTAGCTTAAACGCATTAACTTATACTAATGAGCACCTCTTGAGCATTTCACTGCAAAAGAAAAATTTTACTTCACAAATAAAAATTAAAAAATAACCAATATACTAAAATAGATACTCAAAAGTATACTATATAAATGCATTAATATGTAAAATGAAATGTTATGCAATCATGTTATTATTCGCAATTTAATTAAGTGACGACTTGGGTGTTGATTTGGAATTTAGAATATCACAATGCAATACAGAGAAATATTCTCTGGACAATAATAATATTTTTTAGTAATTGTTAGTGCAAAATTATGGATGAATATTAATTAATTGTGAATTAATTAATGTTATTTATTTAATTAGATTTTTTAGATTATATTGGGACACTAATTATAAAATAAATATTATTAAACAGCTTTAAAATGTTTTATATTTTATTATTTGAAATTTGAAATTTGAATTGATCAAATTTTGAATTAGTTTTCCCCGAATTAAATAAGATTTAATTTGTTTTTTTCGAATTTTGAATTTTGAATTTAAAATAATAATAATAATAATAATAATAATAATAATAATAATAATAATAATAAGAGGAGAAGAGATATTTTTAGTAGGACTTTCTACTATCGTTGTGCGCACTGCAGAGAAAATTCCTCTGTGGTGTGTGCCACCTCCCCATAATTTGGGGAGTTAGTTTGTTTAAATTAAAAAGTTAATAATTTTAACTAAAAGTTAAGTAAAATTAAATTTAAATAAAAATACCTCCTTAATACCCTATTTAAGTGTGTCTATAGGGTTTTCAAAAGGAATACGATCTTTTTCAGAGAGCAGTGAGTTTTTTTTTTTCCCCCAAAAAACCATAAAATAGAAAAGTGAGACTCTCTCACAAATCCAACTTGTTATTCTCATGTGTTGAGAAAAATAACAAGTACTTAAATTAAGAACTTCAATCCTGCTATTTCATACTCCTCACCAGTTAGACAGTCAAGGAAGCTTAGATTAGAAGATCGTGGTTTTGAAGAAAAGCTAGGATTCCCTGCAAAGCATCAAAAAGTTGAAATCTCAAACTCTACCTAAATTAATGTTGATTAATTTTTTTGCTATTCAATATATAATTAACAATTACATGAGCATATAAGATTTATAAAATTTTTGAAACATGTGGCCATCATCCTTCTACTGCAATATATTTTAAGACTAACACTTGTATCATCTACCTATCATTTTTCTAAGATATTCATTCCCAGTACTATCAAGATGAAAAATCTTCTGCGGAAGCTCATAGGTATCTCATACCTTCTTTCACCTAATATTTTACAATTAGGATTTAATAATTTTGTCAACTTTAACTTATTTAATAACCTTTTGTCAAAAAAAAAAAAAAAAAAAAACTTATTTAATAACCTAAAATCAATTATATGACATGTACATAGTTTGCATAAGAGTAGCTTTATTATCTTATTTGACATTTTACTAAGATCATGGTTATGAATACTCTATATAAGATATGCGTTTGGTTCACCCCTTCCAATTCTATATCCATTAGAATGTAAGTTTGTTTCAACAATTCCAATTTTTCTATTGTTCCATTGGAATAGGTATTTATTTTACCAAGTCAGTTATTCTATTCAAATGTCACATCAGCCACATCAATTATTGAAATAGTTTTTTTTTTCATTTTGGAATGGGAATGGATCTCCCTTTTTATTTTCGAATGGTAAATTTTAATGTTTCTCATTCTAATTACAACTCATTCTACTTTATTTCGCTTCATGTGTCTCTCATTCCATAATTTCCATTTAAATACACTCATTTAAAAGGGCGAATCAATTGGGCTATCCTTAAAATAAATAAGTATTAGCAGAAACAAATAATGATAATAAATTATTCTGAGAATTTATGATTATTTAATAATTGAATAATTTTTTTGCAAAAGATATGATTAATTGACAAATGAAAGAGATAATATTCAATTTAATTTATGAATAATTCCAGATAAAAAAAATCAATCAGTAAGAGAAATTTTTTTATATGATATAACCTTAAATATAATTATCATATAAAAAAATTTCTCTTATTGATTGATTTTTTAAATCTGGAATTATTCATAATCTCCAAGTTATTATTTTAATTTTATTAAAATACATTGTCAACTTTTAATTTAAATTTAAGGATAAATTGTATCTTTGCCCTCCGAATTATCGTCTATGCAGAGTTTTACCCCCGAAACTATTTTTCTTTGCAAAAATATCCCTCGAACTATTAGATTATGAAAAAAATGCTACTTCTGTTATCTTCAGTGACGGAATGATGATGTGTCTTCCTATTTAGGATATTGAAGATGGTTTTATAACAAATTTTTCGCAAATAGAAGATAACAGTGTGGACAGAAGGGGCTAGTTTTTACTTTTAATGAAGGTTGGGGCTTAGTCTTTTGGAGAAGAAGCCTACAATATAAGAGGAAAAACGGAAAAAGTTGGCACTTAATCTAAGAGTATATAGGTGAAGGTATTAAATATGATGATAAAAGTTTTAACTAACCTTATTTTGGGGTGACACGTCACAATTTTGTTAGAGTTATGGGCAAAAGGTAACAGATGGGGAATTTTTTACACAATCGAATAGTTCAGGGAAAATTCTTGCAAAGAAAAATAGTTTAGGAGGTAAAACTCTACTTAGATAATAATTCAGGGGGTAAAGATGTAATTTATTCTATATTTAATTTGAATAATATAGATATAATCAATTTTCTCCCTCGTACACTAAAAATAGATGTATTACATCTTTTCTTAAAAAAATGAACCCAATGAACACTCATATTCACTAAATAACAAAAATACTCTTTTATAATGTACTAAATAGTATATGAAAATTAAATAGATGGTGAATTTTACGATGTTTGTGTTATGATTTACATGACAACATCTTATATTACATGACTAATTAACTATGCAAGACATGATACTAGAATATTTTGGTCTTCACAAATTAAAGGGCTTTTTTTTTCTTCTTCTGAGAGAGTAAGACGAAGAAATATGAGCCTTTTTAGTTGAATGGAATTAAAGGATTATTTTGGCAAGACACTCTTCTTAATACTTGATGTATTTGGTGCACAAGATTGGATATGATTATTGTACTAGATTGGAATCGATTGGAATGGACTATGATATGCTTAATACCATTCTATATTTGGTGTGGTAATAATTGGATTGGATTTAGATTATTTGGTTTAAGGTGGGATATTGTTATGTTGTATAGAAGTTTTTCAATTTAATTTAAATATAAAAATGATTAGAAGTTCTTTTCAAGTGAGAACCACTAATAATGATGTGTGTGATTATTAATCCTGCATTTGTGAATGAGATTATTTATTCTAATCAAATGAGACTAATTTTGGATATTGATTTTTTATCCTAATCCTAATATGGCATCAAACAAGAGATAGGAAAATAATCCTGAGCAATGCAAAATACATGATTAATGCTATGATGTACCTTATGGTGCCCAACATCACACAACGTATCATTTTTTTTTTATTAGAAGATTGAATGACACTTCAAGTGAGATTTTGTATACGACCCAGTGTATCCAATAAAAAAAATCGACATCTCATGTGGTGCGGGCACCTCAAGTTGCTCTTTTTTTTCAGTTAACTATTAAAAAAAAAAAAAAAAAAAAAAAAAAAAAAAAAAACCCCAAAGTATGCACCTCAAAATCTTGTTACGCTATAATGCATTTACATAAACTAACCACAAATACACGGGTCGTAATGAAGTAATTAAATGATAAGAGAGTTATTAATCCCACGAGGAATTGAGTGTTAAATTATCATTAATTATAGGAATTATCGTAATATAACTTTATCCAGGAAACCAAACTAAATGAATTTATAAGTTAAATAAATACAAATAAGAATATAAATATAGAAATAAAATATGGAAACACTATGCACAAATATACTAGGAGATTGAATTCACCTAATCATCAACTGTGTCTTTTGATTACTAATTGCATTCTAATCAATTATACCTAGTTTATAAGATTAGAACCCAAAGGTATTTCTACTCCCTCTCTCGAGTGCCAAGTGAAATCATTCCTAAATCCCAGTTCCAATATCTCTATTCCGAATTTAGAAATTAAGAATTCATTATGTTCAATGGTTCTTTGATCATGGCTTTAAAGGAATTATAGGTTCTCTTAAACTCTACAAGTCAAAGGCTATAATATCCTATGGTTGTTTCTAAAATTCCCTTTCTCAAGTTCCAAATTCTAGAAACCAAATCATCCAACTAGTAGCTAATTAGTTGAGAAGCATTAAGCATGGAATAGCATAAATAAATTCAAGAACAACATCAAAGAACATATTAGAAATCAGGACATAGAATCAAAGTCTAAGTTACATTATTTCCCAATCATATAACAATTAATTCAACATAGAAGAATCTAACACTAATCTCAACAAGAATTTCATATATCCAAATATATTCATAAATCAAGCATAATACAAATTCAAATGAGACTAGCATGAGAAAGAGGATGAGAAAAACTTTTCTATGGAGGTAGAACTTCAAGCTTCAATCTCTTCAAGCAACTTTCTTAAGCATCTTCTCCAAGATTTTTGCTCCAAGCTCCTTCCTCTTGAGGATTTTTGAGCTCTCTTTGTTGTATTTTCTCTCTAACTCTCCACACTTGAAATGGAGGCTTAAGGATGTATTTAAAGGCCTCTAAGGTGACCTAGGTCAAGTAGAATGTCAATTATTCGATTAGATGGCATCAATGATCCATATTGGCTCTAAAAACTCGCTAAAAATGTGCTTTAGGATGCTGGGTAACACCGCGGTGCTCTAGCCTCTATAGCTCAGTTTTCCAGGCAGCGCCACGACACTATTATTATAGTGTTGCGGCGCTCTCGACTCTGAAACTTAGCACGATAGCTTTTCTTACCAGGGGTGCCATTGCTTTGTTTTAGATCCATTTTTCCTGATTTTCATTGTGTTGCATTCGTATCAGACTCAACTTTCATTCAAAATGGTTGAAATATCCATAGTTATCACCAATTTATCTTAATTCTCATTTATTCATAAGAACTAGAAAAACAAAGCAAAAGCATATAAACCAATATAAATACTTGAGAACTTGCAAATATTTGAGTTGAATGATACTTAATTTGTTAGTGAATTAACCACTCATCAAATACCCCTAAACTCAAATATTTGCTTGTCCTCAAGCAAAATAAAAAAATGAAAATCACAAATCAAGTACTAAAAAATATGAACGACAAAGTGTGAGTTTTGTATTGAATCAAAAGCCGTGCAAGTATCTCCGAAGTCACAAAATATTCCAAGCTCAAGAGAAATGCAAACATTAAGATTATCTAGATTTTCAAGTTCAAGCATCAATTTAACTCCACTCAAGACTCTTAATATGAAAGTGTGTGCAAAATCAATATCATTTAATAAAATGAACTTCAGATAGACTTGTATATTTTGATAGGCAATAATAGATCTCTATATGATGTGATTTCAAACTACCATATGCCTATTTTTCTTGTTGCTCTCCACTAATGTATGTTAGCATGTCATCAAAGATCAAAAAGTCTTATATTAAGCTTGTAATGTCTGCTTGGGCAAAGATAAGATAATTTTAGAAAAATTTGATATTGAAATCACTCTTAAGCACATTAATCTATGACTTTTGTAGAGTTATTTCTCGGTACACCAAATAGGACTCCCACATTTTTTTTAAAACTAAATTTCTCCTCTTTCAATACTCTGCCAAACACTTATTGAATTTTTCTTTCTTTTTAGTTTTTTTTTTTTTTTGAAACGAAAGATATATAATAAGACAAAAGGATGAAAATTAAAAATCTCTCTCCCAAGCTCAAAATCAACATTGTCCTCAATGTTAAAAAACAAAATAGAGGGTAAGAACACAAAATTTTTACCAAATTATTCCCTTCTCTTTTTTTATTTTGTTTTTTTTTTTCGCTTCATAACGCCATCCTTTCTTCCAACATGAATATAATACAAATACACTCTTTAAAACAATCAACATGCTTAAAGGATAAAGGTTAGTAGTCATTTATTTTGGTTTGGCAAAAATGTGATAGAAAAAGAAAGGTATATATAGGCTCAAAGTGGGTGTACTAGGATGATAATGTATCAAGGTTAGCTTGAAAGGATCAAAAGGTCCAAAGATAGCCTAAATCATTTCTCTAGTGATACTTAATATAGAATTTCGTCTCAAGCTTCACTCAAATGGGTTCTAGAGTTCATGAGATATCGACGCCTATGTAATGCACACAAGTGTTCTCCAAAAGCTCAAAAAGTCAAGTGATCATGATTATCGTACTCAATTATGTAGAATCAAGAATGAAGTTCAATTAATACGAGTCAAGCACACGGATAATCTCAATGAATTACATTTCAAAAGACCTAAGAGAACATTAAATGACTATACTCATCATCAATATCAAGTCATCTATATTCATCATCAATACCAAGTCATATCATCTCAATAATACTCACAACTTATTCAAACAAGTAAAAAAAAAAAAAAAAACAAAAGTGAATAAAAGATTTGCCAAAAGAAACCAACTCATAGGAAGAAAAGTCACAACTATCAACACACAAGCAAAGCCATACCTAATAAATAATTGATCAATAAGTGTTTTCACTCCCAAACTCATATGTTTTCAAAATTTAAATATTCAATACATGCACAAGGGAAGAGAACATGTACCGGGGAGGCGAGACATTCTCGCCTCCTATTAAGGTTAGCAAGGGTGGTGCTCTGGACAACCTAACTCTAACTTGGGTAGTGTGGGACTCCTCTCCATAAGTTGCATCTTTAGTCTTATTCATGCATAATTTGGGAAAGCTCATCAAATAGCGGCTTCTGCCCATAATATGTGTTAAACAATACAACAAATGGGTCATGGTTTTGAACGTCCTCAAGCTTGGCGATATATAGAAGTGATTGGCTCGTATGTTCAACTTGATTTGGCATCGATACATGTATTTGTTGGGCTTGAATAGACGGTGCTAGCGGTGGTGGAGGAGGTTTGGGACACATAGGATCATCATAGATATGATCTTTGATGAATGGTGGTGGCATGATGATTTGGATCTCAAAGGGTGAAGATTCACAAGTATTGTCTTATGATTCCTCTTCTTCGGTCCACTCTTGATTATTCTCCTCACTTGAGTCCTCATCATCAAATAAACCCAAAGTCTTTCTGCTTATACCTGGCTCCTCACAGTGACTTTTATCATTTTTTGTGATATGTGTATCAATAATAGTCATCACCCTTGTCATGGCCTCGAGAGAGTCATAAATATACTCAAATGTGAATTACGAATGGTCTTCGTTCTCTCCCACTCCACATGGTGAAGTCCTATCTCCTCTGAAAATTATGAAAAAGATATTCAAGATCGGGAGAAGGCTCCTCTTAGTAATGTGGAGTATCATATCATGGCACCGAAATGTTAGAATTATCTCCCAAACTGAGGTAGCTTGGTAGATAATTTCAACTTCGATATTCAAAGTCGGCCATGTCTTCCAACAATCAATAAGCTTCATCAACGGATACTTAGTAGATAGAGGTGGTACTATTTCCTCTTTCCACCCACATTCTTGTTTCGGGCCAAAGGTTGCTGAGGAAACTTCGTATTTGTTACTCTAAAGATAAACCATGATTCGGGCATAGTGTGAGCAACTTCCTATATCTCCACCATGCACAATAAAATAGGTCAGAGTCTCATTGAGCAAACCACAAGAGGACTTGTTGATCTAACATCTCCAAGTACCTCGCAAAACGAATATTTAAAAAGAAATATTAAAAATAAAAATATTAAAATCAAGTAACTTACTCCGATATCAACAACAATCTAAAATGCCAATTCTCTAGCAATGACGCCAAAAACTTATTACGCTATAATGCATATACGTAAAATAACTGCAAGTGCACGGGTCGTAATTAAGTAATAAAGTGATAAGAGAGTTGTCGATCTCACAAGGAATTAGGTGCTACATTATCGTTAAGTACCAGAATTATTGTGACCTAACTTTACCTAGGCAACCAAACTAAATGAATTTATAAGTTAAATAAATACAAATATGAATATAAATACAAAACTAAAATATGGAAACTCTATGCACAAATGTACTAGAATATTGAATTCACTTAACTTTCAACTATTTCTTTTGATCACTAATTGTATTCTAATTAATTATTCCTGGTTTATAAGCTAAGAACCCAAAGATATTTCTACTCCCTCTCTCGAGTGCCAAGTAAAATATTCCTAAATCTCAGTTCCAATATCTCTATTCCGAACCTAGAAATTAAGAATTCATTATGTTCAATGGTTCTTTGATCATGGCTTCAAAGAAATTATAGGTTCTCTCAAACTCTACAAGTCCTAGGTTATACTATCCTATGGCTGTTTCTAAAATTTCCTTTCTCAAGTGCCAAATTCTAGAAACCAAATCATCCAACTAGTAACTAATTACTTGAGAAGCATTAAGCATGGAATTATATAAATAAATTCAAGAACAACATCAAAGAACATATTAGAAATCAAGACATAGAATCAAATTCTAAGTTACTTCATTCCCTAAGCATATAGCAATTAATTCAGCATAGGAGAATCCAACACTAATCTCAACAAGAATTTCATATATCCAAATATATTCACAATTCAAGTATAATACAAAATTCAAATGAGACTAAGCTGAGAAAGAGGATGAGAAAAACTCTTGTATGGAGGTAGAACTTCAAGCTTCAATCTCTTCAAGCCAGTCTCTCAAGCATCCTCTCTAAGATTTTTGCTCCAAGCTCCTTCCTCTCTAGGATTTTTGAGCTCTCTTTGTTGTATTTTCTCTCCAACTCTCCACACTTGAAATAGAGGCCTAAGGATGTATTTAAAGGCCTCCAAGGTGACCTAGGCCGGATGGAATATCAACCATTCGATTAGATAGTATCAATAGTCTAGATTAGCTCTAAAAACTCACTAAAAACACGCTTCAAGTTACTGGATAGCGCCGCGGCACTCTAGTCTCTGGAACTCAGTTTTTAGGCAGCGTCTGGTGCTACTAGTATAGTGCTACAACCCTCTCGACTCTGGAACTTAGCATGATAGCTTTTCTTCCTAAGGGCACCGTCTCTTTTTTTTTAGCTCCATTTTGCCTGATTTTTATTGCGTTGCGTTCGTATCGGACTCAACTTTTATCTAAAATGGTTGAAATATCTATGGTTGTCACCAATTTATCTTGATTCTCATTTATTCATATGAACTATAAAAACAAAGTAAACGTACATCAAACCAATATAAATGCTTGAGAACTAGCAAATATTTGAGTTGAATGATACTTGATTTGTTAGTAAATTAACCATCATCAATGCACTTTCTATAAAATCGACCTCGAGTTTTAGACTCTACAAAAAAATACCTTCACATTTAAAATTTCAAAAAATTTATACCCTTCGTACATAATTCACCTAATTCATAAAATTAAAAGATGAAATTACCCCTCAATTAAACATAAACCAATACTTGGATGCCGTATACTTATTACCAAACATAATTAATAGATTTAACACTAAAATAAATTAAAATAAATAAAAAAGGAACCTTAATTCCTCTTTCTCTCTAAACTCATCTCCCTCTCTCCTCTTACCCTCTTCTTTCTCTGTCACTAAAATTTACACCGACAGAGGATAGGACACCAACATCAACAGCAATATCTCCTCTTTTCTCTAACCCCTGTCTTACCAATACCAATATCTCCTTGTCGCCCTAATTCATATCTCTCTTTTCTTTCCTCTTTGTCTCTCTCCTTTACTCGTCTTTCTTGCTTATATTTCATAATTTATGATAGAACAATATAGGAACCCACAGAAGCTAGGGCGGCAACCATAGCTTGCTAAGAGTTAGCAAGCGACGATGATGGCTTGCTTAGAGTTTGTGCAAAAAAGCTAATCTGATAAGGTAAGGTTTGGTTTTCAAATCAATTTTGGGATTAGAGTTTTTTTTAGGAGCTTTTAATGATTTGGGGATTTTTTTATTTTCGAGTCTTTTGGTGCAAAATACTTTAAAGGAGGGATATGGAGGAATTGATTAGAAATGAGACTCCATTTCTTTTTGAAGATGTAGATGAGTTTTTAGTGAATCAAGTAATAAATCAAATGTGAGTGCCATTCCAGCATAGGATAGCAAGTTCTTCACTATTGTTATTGCTATTGAGGAGGGATTTTAGAAAGAAATGGAAAGAAAGGACAAGGGACAATTGAGCAGTTTTGTTATTCTTTGTTTTATTTTGTTTTTCTTTCTTTTTTTCAGATCAATTTTTTTCTTTGTATTGAGAGTGTAATCTTGATTCTATTTAATGAATAATATTGTAGACAGATATGGGTTCATTCCATATTCTTGTTGTTGTTCTTTTGATTTTCACTGCTTAGATTATGATGTTTTCTAGTGATGGAATACACGTTATTTCCACTGATTTGTCTGTGATATTTTTCTTTTTGGGATAAATTTTTCATTATTAATTTTTTTTCAAATTTTTATATTACTTTGTATGTTTTTGGGAATTTTGAAGAGGATTAAGTGTTTGGAAATGTGAATAAGCTAACCTCAAACTCGATTACATGTTTAATTGAAGGGTAAATTGAACAATTCATCTAAGGAAGTTACATATTTTTTGAAAATCTAAACGTGAAGCTATTTTTTTTTACAGAATCCAAAATTCAGGATTAATTTTACAGAAAGTATAGTATATAATTGAGGATTTTTTTTTTTTTTTTTGCAATTTACTCTTTTTTTTTTTTTTTTTTCTTCCACAACTCATATATCAAGCAATAATATTAAAGAGTGTCCAACGTAATACAAAGATACAGCACACAAGATCATGATCAAAAGAATAAAAATACCAAAAAATAATATAAAGTGTCTTCAATTTTGGCCTTTTCTCAAATTGTCGCACTCTATTACAAACCTGGTTTGGAAATTAGAGGGTCTACTATTTCATCAAGTTAATACAAAAAGTCTAGAATCTAACAAATATTAACCCTAGTACATCAACTCATACGGAATTAATTCTCATCTTAAAAAAAAGAAAAAAGAAAAAAAAAATCACATACACACATTTCGGGATAGGAGTATAGAACCGATCATGAGGTCCATTTTCTTTGGAGCAATGCTATGGGGCACCAGTGGTGCCCAGCACCACAGTGACATGTCTGTTTGTCACTGGATGATTTAATTAATAAACTGGGTCTCACATGGGCCCCACTTAAATTATAATTATGATTAACCAGTAACAAACTGACACATCACTGTGGTGCTGGGCACCACTGGTACCGTATAGCATTATTCTTTTCTTTGTAGTTGCGTGTCGCTTTATGTATTAAAAGGTGTATTAAAAGGAAGTTCGTCAATACATGCACCAATTGGAGGGAATGACCTCGCAAATTTTTGAATACATCAACTCATGCATGGGATTGGCGGAATTTAAAGTTGTTTGTCCTTTCTTTTAGCAAAATCGTTATATATATAGATGAGTTTTCAAAGGGTATTTTTGTTTTTGCTCTATGAATAGTTAAATTTGATTAATTTGTAAATAAACTTACAATAATAAGTCATCTCATTAAATATATTAATTTCTATTTCTTTTTTATTTATTTTCTTTTTGAAAATTTAAATTTAAATTTAATATTTAATTACCTTTAATTTAAAACTATATGTAATTGTATCTTCAATATTTCATAATTTTTTTTTTTTACTGTATGAAAGGTAAAATCCAATGTAGCATAATTTTCATATTATGAATAAGTTATTTTCTTAAATAATAAAAAATAAATAAAGTAACTATATTGAAAGAAAATTTGTTTAAAAAAAAAATTATGTGTAAAAAAGCTTAAAATTTGTACATCTTTTTATAGTTTTTTTTTTTCCTAATGAATAAGATAGCTGAGAATGATTTGAGATTATTAAGTATTTTTCATTAGTTTCATTGTCTTATAAAAAAATAAAAATAAATGATCAACTCATCAGGTTACCTATTTTTTTATTTTAAATAACTTTCTATATTTATATATATATTAATTATAATAATTTTTTTAGTAATTCTACTAATATTATTTTAGCCATTAGATTAAAATCTAATGGCCCAAATTAGAGTACCCATCCATAAAACAAAAACAAAAATCTCCATTGAAACATCACCCTATATATATATATATATTTTTTCATTATGTACGACCCAAATTCTATCTCTTTAGCCCTCCCTGTTTCTTTCTTGGCTCTCCTTTAGTCCTTTCTAGTCATTTTTTTTTTAAAAAGTGGGGCTTAACTAATGACCACCACTTACTATAAATTTAAAGAAAAATAACACACACACTCTCTACCAAGGTTTGAACTCCTGACCCCCCAAACTCACACACACATCCCTCAAGGCTTGGACCAACTGAGCTAACTCCAGTTGGCAAATAAATTATTCCTTTCTAGTCATTGATGCAACGTATTGCAAACTTTTGTACTGAATCTTTACAGTTGTCCATAAAACCAAATATTGGGAAAAAGAAAAGAAAAAGAAATAAGAAAAGAAAAGAATGTCTTATGCATTTTATCTTTTTAACAACTTTCTTTTTTTCAAGTTCTATTCAACAATAATTAACTGAAGAAATAAAGAACAAAAATCATCTTAAAACGTCATTCACTCACGGCCAGCAGTTTCTAAAAGGCAAAAAATAAATAAAAAATCAATCACGGCAGCGGCAAAAAGTACTTTTATTTTTTAAGTCTGTATTTACTTTTTTTTTTAACTGTAGTGTGGTTAACAAACTTCCACAGGTTAATATAGTAGTTAAAAAATGATATTACTTGGTGGATATTGAACTTCTATATTACGAAATCATTCTTATAATGATCTCTTCTTTATCTACATGTAAAATAATTAGTAGTAGTGGAAATTGTCATCAGCAATCAACCAAAAAGGTCTTAATCAAAGGATGAGATGTGTGCTATGTATAGTTGCTTTTCTGGTGATAACAACCTTATCTCTAAATAATTTACACAATATATGTAAAGTCTATCATTGTTTAGTAAATTCTTAATGGTCAAGCAAAGCAGTCATGAGACAACAGGGTATATAAATAATATATATGGTGCAGATAACTACACGTGTATATGACACATTGCATGAAAGTGACATAAAAATAATAATGGAAAATAAATGATGATACCTATATATTATGATCAGATAAATCACATGAGGACAAATAATACAGTAACTATTATCTTTTCTTGTGGATTTTGAGAAGATAAACCGAAAACAAGGGAAATTGGAGGAGAATAGTTCTGAAAAAGAAAAAATGAATGTGTTTCAGTCAACTAACATAAGTCAAGCATATTGAAACAAAGGATCAGCAGCCGCAAGGAAGCAACAACAGCCTTGTGGCTCCACTTTGGCTTAAACAAATGTAAGTAATATAAGATACAAGCACCATGACTTTAATATTGGAAAAATGATAAATAGTAATGGACTTGCTCGGAGGGACGTAGGGCGAGTTGGGCCGAATTTTATATAGGGCACTAATTCAGTAGGTATTGTTTTTTTACCCATGCAGAGGTATTAATTTGGCCAATGAAAATTTATCATGCACATTTTTTAATTATAAACAATAGGAAAGAAAAATAGTATTAATGATGCACGTCTTTTCATGTACTTCATTATAGCCATTGGATCACCATTAGATGATGATCCAACGGCTAAAAAAAAAATACTTACACATAGGGAAAAAAAAATACTTATTGGATTGGCAACCATATATATATATTAAAAGACACACATATATATATAAATATGTATATGATATTTTATAAAAATAATTAATCCTTATTGTAAGCCCTACTCAAATGGTTAGCTACACAAATATATAACTAATATTTTCACATGTTTGTTTAGACTTTTCTTTCTCTTTAAAAAGGATGTTGAATTTTTTTTTCTTTTTTGTTGATAAATTAGGTTGAATTTTGCTACCTTCAATAGAAAAATCCGAAATGGCTCCAACTACGATAAATCATGGCTCGAGTTCAACTCAATCTAATAGAAATTTTGAATAAACTAAAAAGGAAATATATGTTAGAAAATGGGCCATATATTTGAAATGGTGATTTGGACTTAAGTGGGCTTGAGAGCTCATATGTGTAGTAAAGCCCAAATTAAAGTTGTAATTCCATTTTCTTTAGCCAATTTGGAGCATAAATTAGAGTGGGACCCACTTTGTAAAAGTGTAAGGTCTTAGCATAATTTTATTCTACTCTATGAGTAGATTAAATTGATATATCATGTGTCCAAATTGGAGATTGGGTGAATGAGAAATTAATGCTCAAAGTATGCTTGTTGGTATTGGAAAAAATAGAGGAAGAAATAAAGAAAGCTTGTCCCACATTGGTTGGGA
>JXTC01000223.1:348216-379984 GCA_002914845.1 Trema orientale
TAGTTCTAGTCTTTCCAGTATTCTAGTTCTAGAAATCCAAGAGTCAGTAGAGTTCTAAAAGTTTCCAGTTCGTGGAGTAGTGGTGTTGGTGCTTCGCCAACTACTCTTCGTCGTTGTATCCTGGGAGACTGACGCTTGTAAAATCCTCAAGCATTCTGGTGGAGGGAGCGAATCAGTTTTAAGGACACTGTGTGATACACAGGCCTCGACCATTAACAAAGGAATACTTGTTTCAGAAGTACTACCGAAATTCTGCTCAAGGTTGGAGTATAATATTTTGGTAACGTTATTTATTGAAAAGTTTATTATAAATGTTTGTAACCTTATATATTACATGTTATTTTTCCTTACAATATATATATATATAATGAGTCAGACTTTAATAGGATTTAGAGATTTACCTATCAATAGTTACTAAAATTTTAACGGTTAGATATAAATTAAATAGTTATTGTTTAGTAGCTAATTAGTCAAAAAAAATTTGGACTATTTATTATTTGTTTTACCTATTAGTAGTTACTTTTATTTATTTAATTAATACAATTTCTCCATATTAACACCATTAAAGTTTTTCTTAATATTGTTAACTTTTTTTTTTCTTTTAAGAAGAACACTGTTAACTACTTTTATCCCCAAAAAAAAAAAATGCTTAAAAGATTATGGCATTATTATTTCATTATAATCTGTTTAAAAAACATTCCTTAATCTACCTTTAAAAAAATACTCACGTGATTGTTTTTAGTTTATAAAAAGAATCAAATATACCTTTCTATTACATGATTTTTTTTATTTTTCTTATTTTTTTTCACTTTTTCATTTATAAAATAAATTTGTACGAAATCCTAAAATGAAAATCAATAAGGAAAAGAATTATTTTTTTTAACGTTGAAGCTCTTGGAATAAAATGTTTATTTATTTATTTATTTATTTTTGTTAAAGCTCTTAATTAGAATCCTAAAATGAAAATTTTAATATTTTTTTCGGCATTAATTGGCAAATTTTCTCAAATGGAAAAAAAAAAAAAAGAAGTTAACATAATCATTACCAAAAAAAAATAAAATATGCTATGTTAAAAAAAAAAAGAGAAAGATGATTCCTTGCCCAAAAAAAAATTCAAGAATGGGAAATAAAGAATGGAATAATTATATCTATTGGTAATAATTTTATTTATTTGTATTAGAAGTGATTTTATAAAATCGCTATTTGAATCTCACCATTTATAATATCCTCTTTCTAAGGAAGAGAGAGAGAGAGAAAGAGAGAGACTAATTTTATTTATTTGTATTAGTAGTGATTTTATAAAATCACTATTTGAGTCTCACCATTTATAATATCCTCTTCCCAAGGAAAAGAGAGAGAGAGAGAGACAGAGAGACAGAGAGAGGTATACCCTTCAACTTCTCTTCCTTTCTTCTTCTTAAATAGTGAGTAGCTCTTTGGATTGAAAAGTATTGATGATTTTACGAAAAAAATGGCTAGTAAGGTTATTATAAGGGAAAAAAAAGATATCAATATGCTTATTGGCTTAGGATGTTGGCACTAATTTAACTACTTGCTATTGCTATTGTGGAGACATACCCTTCAACTTTTTTTCCTTTCTTCTTCTTAACTAGTGAGTAGCTCTTTAGATTGAAAAATATTGATAATCTTACGAAGAAAATAGTCAGTCTAGTTATTGTAAGAAAAAAAACAAAAAAAAAAGGATATTAATATGCTTATTGGCTTAGGATGTTGGCATTAATTTTACTACTTGCTATTGCTATTATGGAGGCATACCCTTCAACTTCTCTTTCTTTCTTCTTCTTAACTAGTGATTAGCTCTTTAGATTGAAAAATATTGATAATCTTACGAAGAAAATAGTTAATGTAGTTATTGTAAGAAAAAAACAAAAAAAAAGATATCAATATTCTTATTGGCTTAGGATGTTGGTATTAATTTTACTACTTACTATTGCTATTGTGGAGAGAAAATATATTTTCTTCTATGCATCTCGTTAAGAATTAGCTACATATATAATTGAATGTGTGATCGATGTATAAATGACAAATTATTAGTGTTTACTGAGAAAGATATTTTCAACAACCTTAATAATGAAGTTATTATACAATTCTTCAAACCATTAGAAACCCTTGAGGAAAATTCTATAGTTAATTACCAATTACTTATTTTTCAAATTTTTGTGAGAGTGTAAAGCCCCCACTTTCAAAAATTCTTAGCTTTGTCCTCAATAGTTGGGGTGTTTAAAAGAACTGTTTTGAACCGTTCTATTAAGGTTTACGGGGTTTCAAGTATTTGGTGGTTAAATCTTCTTAAAACTAAAAACTTCTTTCTTATTATAAAAAATAACTAAGTACATAAAAAGTCAAAAATATTTAAGAATTTCTATCAACTTGGTAAGATTCATGATAGACTTTTGGTCTTTTTTTATATCAAATAAAATTTTGGGTTTTTTTTTTTTAAATTCTAATAATAAAATTTTTTTGGTTTCTGGTTATATCAAATAAAATCTTGAGATTTTGAAATATAATCAAATTGTGCTAAAAACAACCATTTGTTTATATATATATATATAAACCATTTGTTCAGAATTTGGTACATGAAAATATAATAGAACTAAGAAATGAGTTTATTTCTTTGCTCTTTTATACTTTTTATCAATTTTTTTTTTATTTTGTTCTACTAAAAGAAGTCAAATTTCTTGATATAGAACGACATTGTTTATGTTCCAATTGGGGTGCTTGGCATTGGAAACAATCTCGTATCGCAGTGTAATATGAGACTATATCCTAAAGACAAATAAGTCATTTGACTTATTTCACAGGCTAACTTTTACCAAATTATTGTTTTATGCCTAATTTAATTGGTATAGTCTATGGGTTTTATTTAATATGACCAAAAACTCAAGTTCATTTTTTCATTTGTTTTTTGGCTAAAATTAGAAAGTTAAGGTTTTTTTTGGTATATATATAAAACCAGAAACTCAAGTTTTTTTTTCTCAAATTAAAAAAACAGAGGTTTTTTTTTTCGATTATAACTCTTTATAAAATGTATAAAAAACAAATTTAAAATTTACTTAAATAAAATACATGCGACGTGTTGCCGTGGTTTGGCAAAATTCCACTGCACTAGTGTACTAGAGAAAAATGAAGGATCTTATAGCAAAAATGACCGAATTTTGAGTTCATGTTAAGTAAATATCTGTTTTTCAAAAGATGTAGTAAAGTGATTGAATTTTGAGCCCATAAGTAAATGTGTATCTTTTTAAATGATGTAGCAAAATAATTTACATATACTTTAGTATATATACTAAATATAAAATGTGATATACTTCGTATAGAAACTAATATATTCAGTACAAAAATAAAAAAGTTGGTATATCTAAAAATAAATATATTGGGCTACTTAGCTATAAGAAAAGAAAAGGGGGCTTATAGAAATATGACCAAATTTTGGGCTCAATTTCAGTAAATGTCCATTTGTCAAATGTTATAGCAAAATGTCCAGTATATATGCTTATATACCAAGTGTAAAATTTTATATACTAAGTATAAAAAATTATATACCAAATACATTTCAGTACAGTAATTAAAATTGGTAGATATGTGTATCTACCAAGTGTAAAAATATATATACACAGACATTTAGCTACAAAATTTTAAAAGTGGACATCTACTTAATCAAATTTAAAATTTTGGTCATCCACCTAAATTTCTCAAAAGGAAAAAATTGACATTTATTAAAACAAAGTATAAGAAAATAATACTTTAATTTCCCATATGGCAAAATATAGACGTGATACGTGTTATTTCTCACTGATTTGTGATTTTTGTGAAAGTAGCAGTGGATCCCACACTCTATCAATTATTTTGAATTTTTGTTTATTATTAGTTGATTTAAAAAACACTCTGGTTTTCTTTTCAAAAAAAAAAAAAAAACACTCTGATTCATCCATTGCATTCAACTCCACAGGAAAGGTAAAAGCACAGTTCAAGGAAATTAAGCATACATTGATTTTTGATCCGATTGGAGGAACGTAATTGGACCATATCAATATTTCTGTTGGCATTTATAGTTTTTGTACTCTAATATTTTGTTTATATACACGGTATTATTATTTATAACGTTGTACAATTGGTATGTATGAAAGTATATAGAATACATACATGGATATATCAACTGAAAAAAGAGATGTTTTATTCAATATAATTTCCAACGATGGTCAAGTTTATATTATGCAATTCTATGAACTCACAAAAATTAAAAAAATTTAAAAGCCCTCATAACTAACAAATAGACATTAATTTTAAGAAATTGTAGGTTTTGATAAGGGTAATAGTTAATAATAAATAATCGTAAAGTTAATTTCTATAGACTCATAAACATTAAAAAAATAGTTAAAAAACCTCTTACTAACAAATTAATATTAATTTATAGAGAACTAACTAATAAAAAATTTGAATTCTATGGACTCATAAACATTTATTTTTAATATGCATCTAACTAGAACATTTATGTATAATTTTTTGAATTTGGGATACATTACTACTTTTGGAGCCCAAAAACGGACGCAACGAAGGACATAACTCAAATTATTTTATCGGTTTTTTCACTTTTTATTGTACTGACATAGAGAAGCTTTTTTTCTTTTTTCTATTTTCACTACGAATATTCACTTGGAGAAGATACACTGACAAATACATGGTATGGTAGTTATAAGTACTGTTCAGTGTAGGACCCGCTGTACCATAGCGGAAGGCACCACAGTGGATACCAACTCCCCCCTCGCTTATTATGGTTATCTCTCATTTTGGGCGAAACTGACCAAAGCTGAGAAGAGACCTCTTTTAAAGCCTTTCTGGTCTTTAATTCCCACCTACTCTCCTAAGTCTTTTAACGCTTTCATGTGATCTTACAATAAGAGAGTTCTAAGAATTGTGAATTTATGTCAGTGAAAGAGAGAGAGGAAACCCAGTAGGAAATTGAGAGTCATGAGGTGGCACGTTCTGATTGGAGTACAGGACAGAAGCCCAAAGGGGTCAACTCAAACATTGACTCCATACAATAATTTGGCCACACTTGGCTTTTGGCTTGAGACTTTTGGCCTAAAACTTTTGCTCTTCTTTTTCTCTATATGCACTATGCAGTTTGGTGTCTGCCTATTAATATCATATGCTTGCAGCATACGTAAGTTTTAGCTCTTCTTCTTTTTCTTTTGGCATAATTGAGTCTTTCAAATATATGCATAGATATTTTCATTTTTGGAAGCTTTATAGAAAACGTCTCTTTCTTGGTTTAACTAGTGAGAGTTTACTTGGTTTTCCTTGACTCTGTTATGTTGTTATGAGTCTGTTTATATTTTGAGAAAAACCCCATTTGATACTCCTTCATTTGGTTTCTGAGAGACTTGTTTTGTGATTGGTATTATAATAATTTGGAAGTATCTTTTGATTGGTTGTAGATATCTGGGCCTCAGGAAGGAAAATATGGTTCACTTAAGGTGTGTTTTCATTTCATTTTATTTTATTTTTTTCTTTTGTACTTTCCGGGAAGATATTAATGATCACTCTGATGCTTCAAATTTGTGATTTTCTTTTTTTTTAAAAAAATTTATTTGGGTTTGCTAGCTTTGATTGCTCAGGTACCAAATGAAGGATGTTTCTGGGTTCAGTCAAAGGGACTCATCTTTTATTTTTATTCTTGTTTTAGTAGACTGACAAGATGTGGGGAATTCTACTTTGCTTACAAGTTCATTTTTTTTTTTCTCCCTTTTTCCTAACTCTGTTGTTTAGCTGCTGAGAGAGAAGAATTTGAGAAAGTGAGGATATATAGTTTATATGTTTACATCTTGTTCTGTTGTTTTAATGTTTAAAGACAAAGACACTGCTTCATGGAAGTCAAACAGTTAAATTCCAGTCACATAAATTTAGTTATAGTGTTCTCATATATCATAAGTTATGAAATTTCTAAGTCCTTTATGGTTGATTTCTATGATTAATCTTAAATGCTTTTTGGTAACCAAGTAGTATCTTAAGGCAGAGTATAATTTTGGGAAGTTATTTTTGTAATTCCTCTTTTGCTGGGGTTTATGGGTAGAAAAAGCAATTTCTAAGTCCGTTATGGTTGATTCTTCGGGGACAAAATGGAGGGTGGTTCTGTGTAGAGTCAGAGAGATTGATTTTTTATTTTTATTTTTTAATAGACTGAGAAAACATGGGGAATTCTTCTATGCTTTCTATAATATGTTTTATCTTAAAATATTCACACAAGTTGGTTTTTTTTTTTTTTTCTCCCTTCTCTAATTCATGCTGTTTAGTTGCTGAAAGAAGATTTGAAGGAAGTTAGGACAGAGTTTACATCTTGTTTCTGTTGCTTTGAAGTTTTAAATACACTGACACTGCTCCATGGGAGTCAAACTGTTGAGTTTGAGTCAGTTTAAATGTTCTTGTCGATCATAAGTTATGAGATTTCTTAGTCCTTAATGCTTGATTTATATTATAATCTTAAATGCTTTTTGATAAACATGTACTGTCTCAAGGTTGATTATCATTTTGGAAACCGAAACTTTTCTAATTCGTCTTTTTTCTAATGAATTCTATTTGTTGGGTTTGACAGGTAGACAAAACAATTTAGGCTGAAAATTACAGAGGTTAAGTTCTAAATATGGCATACAACAGACGGTATGATGAGCCAACGCAGAGACTTCAGCGGGCTCAGACGGCCAGGAATGTATTGGAGCCAATGTTGGACAGTGAAGTGGTGCCTTCTTCACTTGTGGATATTGCTCCAATCCTTCGGGTTGCTAATGAAGTTGAGGCTGAAAACCCAAGAGTTGCTTATCTCTGTAAGTTGCTGTAATTCTTTTATGTTTAACTGCACTGCTTCTTCTGTTTATATTTGAAAGTACAGGATCATATTAGATTTGTGTTTGTTGTTATCTTGTTTGATTAATAGAGCTCAGAAAACCGCTGGTTCAACATATGTAGGACTTGACATAGTTTCTAACTAAACATCATCTGAAAGGGCAATGCAATGGATATAATTCTGATCTCTCTTGATCAGTTAGCTACATGATTCAAATATTGACCCTTCTTAATGGTTGGGGCAGTGGTTGTCATATTATTCTGCTTCATTATGCTTATGACTGCACCATTTTATTCCTCAAAATATGTTTGAAATTACTAATGTTTTATTTATTCCCTCAATTTTCTTTATGAATGGTTGATAGTCCTGATTTAAAGAGATTTTTTGTTAGTTGGTTTCAATTTCCAGGGAAACATATTGGTTTTTCTCTCCTTTCTAAATTATCAGGGAACTGTTGCTTTTCTGTTTCATATTCATATTGATGTTGGTTAAGTCTGTGTTGTATTTATTTGCCTTTTCTGTTTCCATAACTTATGTTAGCACGAAATATATTATCATTTTTCTGTAATGTTATCTCATGATCTAGTTAAACAAATTCTATCTCATTTTTCAAAACTGGAGTGTGTGCCTAAACCAATGCACATTAATGTCAATTTCGAAATCAGGTCGGTTTTATGCCTTTGAGAAAGCTCACAGACTAGATCCCAAATCTAGTGGACGTGGTGTTCGTCAATTTAAAACTGCACTTCTTCAACGTCTAGAAAGGGTAAGCTACAATTTCATTTGTTGTTCATAGTTTTATTGTCTCATCATAGTATGCAGTGTTAACTGTGTACCAAAACGAATTACATGGATGACGATGATGAATCATGGTTTGCTTTTCATAGATTGCTCTTGTATGATATTAATACAAGGCATGAGAGAAGAAGGCCTTTTTCAAGGTTGATACTTAACTGATGTGTTGCAGAAGAGGAAACATCAGCTTTGTTTCCTTTGTGCACTGTGTATTATGTAGAAAAGATGGGGAGATGAAAAAACTCATTTGGTCCTCCGTTGTCCATTCTAGTTTAGCATATTCTCTTTGGGCTTGAGTTCTGAAAGAGTTGGGATTGAATTGGGTGGTTCCTCAAAAGTGTTGTTTCTTGATGATGGAGGAGCTTTCAGCTGTGGATAGGCTCCATCCTTGCTATATGATGGACTGTTTGGGTGGAGAGGAATTATTGAATGTTTAAAAACCTTTAGTTGAAACTTTTATTTGTCAGCTCCGTTAGAAACTAGTTTCAATACTTCATATTTTGAATTCTTTCAGGAAGACAAGACAACATTAGCAGGGAAGGTAAAGAGTGATGCTCGTGAAATGCAGAACTTTTATCAAAACTACTATAAGAAATATATTCAAGCTTTGCACGCTGACAAGGCTGATCGGTTAGTTCTCTAAGAATATTAATGATTAGTATTCTTATTTTCAGCCATAAAAGGTTATTTTACTTTGTTTTTCTTATTTTGCCTGAAGAGTGTTGATAATTATTTTGGTTACATGCTCTAGTTTATTCTTATACCATGTTCTTGATGATTCAGCTCCCGACTGACTAGAGCATATCAAACTGCTAAGGTGCTATTTGAGGTTTTGAGAGCTGTCAATCAGACAGAGGCCGTCCCTGATGAGGTGAAGCAACATTCTTGTAACTTCTGTATGATTCAAAGACAGTGCTTGCATTACTTTCTTTTTAGAAATTTTTTTTTTTAAATGAACCAAGTAATCTATGATTATGATATCATAATATGTTCTGTAGATTTTGGAAGCTCACACTAAGGTTGAAGAAAAATCACAATTATATGTACCTTTCAACATTCTTCCCCTTGACCCTGATAGTCAAAATCATGCTATCATGAGATATCCTGAGGTTTGTTCCAAGTCTGGCTAATTTCATTTCCTATTTTTAGCTTGCAGTTCTACTAATTGCTTGCTTATATATTTAACAGATTCAAGCAGCTGTTTCTGCACTTCGTAATACGAGGGGCTTGCCATGGCCAAAGGGGTATAAAAAGAAAATTGATGAAGACATTCTAGACTGGCTTATGCTCATGTTTGGTTTTCAGGTAAGTTGACAGACCAAACTAAGTCTTGTTCATTACTCGGGTTTCCAAGCTTTCTTGGCATCTTATCTTCAACTCCTTCATGTGTAGGAGCATAATGTGGCAAATCAAAGGGAACACTTGATTCTGTTGCTCGCTAATGTGCACATGCGACAATGGCCAAAGCCGGATCAATCAAAGGTTTTTATTCATGTTACATTGTTTTATGTCTTATATTTCCCCTTTTTGAGCAAGCCTTTTTTTTTTGGCTGCTAGTAGCCTAGACCAATATAATCGACCTGTTTTCAGTTAGACGATCGGGCTCTGACAGATGTAATGAAGAAACTTTTCAAAAATTACAAACAGTGGTGCAAATACTTGGATCGCAAAAGTAGCCTGTGGTGAGTTTTTCTACTCAATAGCTTCATTGTACCGAGATGTACTTGCATTCTTAGTCCTTTTAAGAGTAGTGCTGAATCCACTGTAGCTTTCTCTTGCTCTGGTTGATCTCATCCTATAGTTTAGTGTTAATCACTTTTGTTCTTTTGACTTCTCACCATAATCATACTTTTTGGCTGTTCCAAATTGGCAGGTTGCCAAATATTCAACAGGAAGTTCAGCAGAGAAAATTACTATACATGGGGTTATATCTTCTTATATGGGGAGAAGCTGCTAATCTGAGATTCATGCCAGAATGCCTTTGCTATATATATCATCATGTATGCATTAGCATGTCACTTTAAATTATTCTTTTTTCTTTTCTTTTTTCTTTCATCCCTCACTTTTGTTTGATATATACAATTTTTCCAGTAGAAATTCTGAACCATGTTGCATCAAAAGTGAAGATCTTTCACAGCATAATTTACACCACATGTTTGTTTTGCTTCAATGGTTTATAGTTCCCTATTGACAAGACCATTTTCTAGTATCGTTTTTTGTGAATTCTTAAAATAACTTATCCAAAATGAAAATAGATAATCAACAATGTAAGAAACCTTGGGTTTTGTTTGATGGTGAAACTGTGTGGTTGAGCGTCCTTAACATGATGTAGGTTACCAGGAAGGACATGAACTAAATAGGTTTATATGAATTTGGTGCAAGTATATCTAGAGATGCTAGATTTTTTTTTGTCAATATGAGATTTTTTTAACAAATTTTAAATAGACTTAGAGCTTACTGCAAGTGTCCATGAAATATATATTTAATGGAACAACAAGACTTTCAAAGAATTACTCAAATAAAGTAAGTTTCTGATGCTCAAAGTTAAATTTATTGGATTTATTTTAGGGCTCAAGCAGTGCATTCAATCTATATCTACACTTAGTGCTTACTAACTAGTCATTTGTTCTCATAAAGCATAATTGTGATCACAATTGTCATCATGCTGTTTGATTGATCTGGAGTGCGCTTTTGTTGAGCATTTGAGTTGAAATCATTGGTTATCTGCATTGTCTTCACCATCACATTGTAGTTTGTCTTTTTTTTTATTTTTTCCTAACAGAAATGTCCATTTTTATTTAGATGGCATTTGAATTGTATGGGATGTTGGCGGGAAGTGTTAGTGCACTGACGGGGGAGCACACAAAGCCAGCCTATGGTGGTGAAAAGGAGGCTTTTCTCAAGAAAGTTGTAACTCCAATATACAATGTAATTGCAAAGGTAGGGATTGTAATAATATATATATGCACACACATATATATTGGCATTTCTTTTCACAGATCTCATTGAATCCATTTTTCCATGCATAGGAAGCTCAAAGGAGCAAAGGAAAGTCAAAGCATTCTCAATGGAGAAACTATGATGACCTGAATGAATACTTTTGGTATTGTGTCCATTATTTCTTAAATTACATAATCAGGAAATGAGACTGGAGATTATAACACTTTTGTACCTGTAAAATTGTAGGTCTGTTGACTGTTTTCGGCTTGGTTGGCCTATGCGCGCTGATGCTGCTTTCTTTTGCTGTCCTTCGGAAGATCTTAAAGTTGACAGAGACAACAAGGTATGTTATGATATTGGAATTTGGATATCCATGTTTGTTTGTTCATTTCTGTTCTTCCCTTGCTAATATTTCACCTTCTTTAATTGTTAAAAGTCATAGAATGTTGTACATTCTTCACATTTTCGTAGCATTGCTGTATTATAAGGTGGTTGCTTCGGCCCAGAAAGGGGGAGGAAGGGGGATATTGTTGGATATATCTTTGAGTTAGTATCAAATAAGCTTTTCTTATCAAGGAAATGCCTCAAGGCTCATAAATTAACATTAAAATATGAACATGTTCAATAGTTTATATTGTTCTCGCCAATATGAACCAACACATGTTCTTTTACTTATAAGCAACAATGTGATCCGACACAGTATGAGAGCTAGTAGTCCCGAGTTCGATCCTTGCAACTTCCCTTTCTATTTTTTCAGCATATGTTGGGCAATTTGATCTGTCTTTGAGTCATGTTAAATGGTTGCTTATCTAATTCCAAGTATAGAGACCATAAATTGAAAATGAGACTGAAAGGGGAGAGAAAAGAGTCTAGGAGAACTAGGGCCAAAAACCAAGCGAAACATAACAGAACCTAAAACTTCATGAACTATATAACAAGAGTAAAAGGAGGCCTTTATTTATGGGCTAAACAAAATGGAACAAGGAAAGCAAACCTCTGCGAAAGAAGGAAACTAAAATTAGTTAAGAAAGAAATCGAATTGTGAACCAAAGCAAAGACTAAAAGTTAGCACAATAATGAAATCTGAAATACTAGAAAATCCCCGTCGAAAAATAATCCCAAACCACATCAAAACTACTAACAATCCTACAATTATGTTCTCCACATTTACTTCATTCCATTTTTTTTATTTTATTGGCATTGAATGGACACTTTTGCAAGTCTGATATTCATTTCTACTGATTTGAACAATTGTGAAGTTTGATTTTTTATCTTTTATTTATACATGAAATAAATTCTTCACTTGCACTTTAGAAAGTTCAGATCTTGCCACTATTGTAGTTGGTAGAAAAGTAGTTTCATTAATAGATTATTGCAAAACAGAAGTTCTTATTTATTTTTGTTGATTGTTAGATGCTATCATTAGTCCTAGCTTGATTTTGGTTTAATAGTATTTCTTTCTTATGATGAAAATTCATCATATCTAGGAAACGAAGCGATATACTAGGGACCGATGGATCGGAAAAACCAATTTTGTCGAAATTCGATCATTTTCCCATATATTTAGGAGTTTTGATAGAATGTGGAGCTTTTATATTCTGTGTTTACAGGTAATATTTCTCCTATGTTTTCTATGATTTCCTTCTTCTCATATTATGTTGTATATATTTGGCCTAATGAATTTGTTTGAATATTCTTCTAAATTAAGGCTATGATCATAGTAGCATGGAATGGGTCCGGGAAATTAGGTTCCATATTTGAGGGAGATGTTTTCAATAAAGTTCTCAGTATCTTTATTACTGCTGCCATATTGAATCTTGGACAAGGTATGTGCAAGTAGTTGACTTAGTGCTTATTTTGATGGAAAATTGTTTATTACTAGCCTTTCACTTACTAGTCAAAGTAATGGTTTTGCTCTCTGCTCCTACGATCCCATGTGCATGTTCTGATGCGAATTTAATTTCTTATTAACACAATCTATTGGAAAACTAACTATGTTGCGGCTGTTCACATTTTGGTAATTACTAACACACACTAGCAATTTTCTTAACCCACAAATACATAGAATAATCCAGGCCTTACACGTTTATACTAAAGAACTTGCTAGTAATGAATGTAATCTTAATGGAAAAATCCACCAGCCGCCGAAATCACAATTGTTTTAGATTGATGTAGAATGATTTTATTTTCAGAGTAATCATGTAGGGAAGAAATGGTTGCTAGAACTAATAGTGGATAATCATATTTTTGATTAACATAATCTCATAAGAAAAGAATAACAATTTGGCTCAGTTATCTTATTCAAGTTTCAATGCCTTTAAGCATGCCAACTGCCAAAGTTTCCTTGTGGTTGATTTGGAATTTACTTTTTAACTCTATAACATATTAACATGTATTATGTAACGTGAAAAGAATATTTTGATTGATTTGCTGTAGATTTGGATGAAGATACTATAATGCCATGGATCCTCAAATTTTAATAATCAAAACGCAAATATTTTTACCATCTAATTTTTGTTGAAGTAACATTTCTTTCCTCTATCTTGCAGCCACTCTTGATATAATTTTGAGCTGGAAAGCACGGAGGAGCATGTCATATTATTCCCAGCTAAGATATGCTTTAAAGGCTATTACAGCTGCAGCATGGGTGATCATTTTGCCAGTGTCTTATGCATATGGGTTGAAAAATCCGTCTGGGTTTGCACAGACAATGAAGAACTGGTTTGGCAAGGGTCCTGGCTCATCTTCTGTGTTCATTTTGGCTGTTGTCATTTACTTAGCTCCAAACATGCTCTCTGTATTGTTCTTTCTGTTCCCATTCATTCGCCGACCTCTTGAAAGGTCGAACAACAAGATTTTGGCACTCATGATGTGGTGGTCTCAGGTATGCATATGCATGTTATAAAAGTTCTTGTTATGTTGTTAAAGTTAAACAAATTACCACAGACTTGCCTATGGATATAATTTCAGTAATTTTTTTCCTGAAGTTGATGTAATATTGTAATCTTATTTTTTACATTATGTTGTCCCTCTCATTTATTTATCTATCTATTCTTGCAGCCCCGGCTCTATGTTGGAAGGGGAATGCATGAGAGCTTTCCTTCACTTTTTAAGTAAACATATGAATTTGAGTGTTTTTCCCCCCCTTTTTTTTTTCCAACTGGATTGTCTTGAGACTTGAGCAAGAAATCACCGGTGTTACTTATAAACTCTATTACTCCTTTTGTTTCTAGGTACACCATGTTCTGGGTTCTCTTGCTTGTATCAAAATTAGCATTCAGTTACTATGTTGAGGTAAATCTTTTATCCATCTTTTTATGTTAGAATCCTCACTGTTTCTGGTAGATTAAAATTACTATAACTCTGGTTTTGGATTCTGATTTGTATTTCTAAATATCATGCTAAGTATGGATATGAGGCTATTTTACTATTATGGTTTTATAGATGTACAATCTGTTTTGAATTTCCTCTGCGTATTGGTCAAATTTCCTGTTTTGGGCTATATTTAATTTCTAGTTTTGCTTGTTAAATTGAGATTGCAGACCTGATTACTCGATAGGATTAGTTACTCTATTGGTCCTTAAACTATTGAGAAGTCTTGTTTTGGTCCCTAAATTTCAAATTTATCCTTTTGGTTCTTTTTTTTTTCAAAAAAATAAAAAATAAAAAAATCATTAGTCCCTGGTTATTCCATTAAATTTGAAGGTATGATAGTAGTTTCACACAACAATTAATTTTAGTATTGTTCCTTAAACTCTTGAAAAAATTTCTTTTTTCTTTATTTCTATTAAATTATTTACAGAAAATATTAATAAAGACTAACACAGAACAAATTTAAAAGTTTAAGGACCTAAACAAGAAACTTAAAAGTTGAGATCAGACCCAAAGGATGGTACAATTGCAATGAATCTTATCTTTGTCTTTCTTTGTTGCAGATTAGGAGTCTTGTAGGTCCAACAAAAGCCATCATGGATGTTCACATTTCAACCTACCAATGGCATGAATTCTTCCCCCATGGTAACAACATGAGTGTAACAATTTATTATTTTGTTTTATAGTTAAAATAGATATAATATATCATTTTCTCTTCGCAGCCAGCAATAACATTGGTGTGGTGATTGCACTTTGGGCTCCTATTATCCTTGTATGTGTCTATTAATTCTATTGTAACATTTGTTATTCATTTTCTTACCTCTTTTCACTTTAGTATGGCTTAACCTTAATGATTCTCTGTAGGTTTACTTCATGGATACTCAAATTTGGTATGCTATTTTCTCCACAATATTTGGAGGCATATATGGTGCATTTAGGCGTCTTGGTGAGGTTGGTGGATTTTTAACTTTCCTAAAATGCTTCATCTTTTTAGTTTTTCTTTCTTTTCTAAAACAGGTATTATTCTTTGATGCATTAACGTATTTATGGGGTATGTTTTCTTATGTAATACTTTTAATGTCACTATAATGTACGTTGTCGGAAAAAAAAAAAAAAAAAAAAAAAAGAAAGAAAACAAGAACAGCGAAGCTATGTGGTTTAGGCAATAGTTGATAGCCGTGCACTTCAATTATGCACATATCTTAATTATCATTTAGGCATCTTGGTGATCTTGGTGAATTTTTAACTGTTCCAAAATTGTCTTTTTTTCAACTGTTCTAAAATTGATTCATCTTTATAGATGTTCTTGTCTGTCTAAAGCAAGTATGTATTGTGTTTTGATAAAGCAAAAGAAAAGGTAAATTATTAAGTTATTCATGGTTTATGTCATTTGATGTATATTTTTAGTGTTATTTTAAGGTATATGGTTAATAGATAGTTGTATAGCAATACACTTCAGTTATGCACATATCTAATTTGTTTATCTAGTTAAGAAAGCATGAAAGAAGCTACATGAGCTTCATGTGATTCATCTTTTATCTAGGTCATTTCTCCAGTTCCCGCATAATACAGAGAAGTCTCCACTTTTGTGGCTCTTTTGAATTGTTTTTGTGCTTTTTGCTGTTTCCTTGTGTTAAATTTTCAATATTTATTAAAACAATAACGAAAGAAAGAAATCTATAACGCAAGAGTTCTTTAGTTATTAAAACATTTTATCTATGGGGACTGTTGATTTTTCTTTTAGTCAGTAATGAAGTTAAATAAGGGCTCTGACATCTTAGTTCGGCTGTAGGTTGAAGTAGAGGTGAAAAACATTCGATTGTTTTTAGAATTTTTCCTTGATCCACTGTAAAATAACTAACTCAGATTCTTAGTTGCTCAATCTGAAGCATCTTCTATTTTTTATTTCGCAGATTCGGACTCTGGTAATGTTAAGGTCTCGATTTCAATCGATTCCAGGCGCTTTTAATGATTGCTTAATTCCAAAGGAAAAAAGTGAGCAGATCAAGAAGAAGGGACTGAAGGCTGCTTTCTTTCGCAAATATGATGAGGTTTCATTACTGCTTTGCATTGCTAATCATCCTAATTGATACTTTTAACACAATTCAGCATCTGGTACTAAAAAGCCATTGTTTAATTTATAACCAAGTTGGTGGTAATCTCAGGTCCTATCTAAAAAAGAGGAGGCAGCAAAGTTTGCTCAGTTGTGGAATGAAATAGTCAGTAGTTTCAGAGAGGAAGATCTAATAAGTGATAGGTAGAATTTGGATGCCACATCAGGGAACAAGCAAATATCACACTTTCATTCTTTTAGTTGTCAAATCTAAATGATGAGTTTGAATGTCTAAATGATGAGTTTGAATGTTTATCTCATAGATTATGAACTTCTTCTATTTCAGGGAGATGAACTTGCTACTTGTTCCATATATGGCTGACCCTGATTTGGACATTATCCAGTGGCCTCCATTCTTACTTGCTAGCAAGGTCTATCTGGTCATTAGTTATTTGTTTTGTCATTAGGCTGATTAAGACGAACAATGTATTTACATTGTACTACTTACTACTTACTTTGTAGATCCCAATAGCACTGGACATGGCGAAAGATAGCAGTGGAAAAGACAGTGAGCTGAAAAAGAGAATCAGTACAGACACGTACATGCTTTGTGCTGTTCGAGAGTGTTACTTGTCATTTAAAAGTATCATTAATATATTGGTTCAAGGAGACCGTGAAAAACTGTAAGTTCCCTAGTATCTGAAATTCATAGGTCGAATGAGTTTGGCTTCTACTGTTCTCTTGTTATCTCCCTGATTGTTTGTTTTTCTCCAGGGTTATGAAAGAAATTTTCTCCTCAATTGATGAACTTATTAAAAATGGAAATTTGATAGCAGAACTGAATATGAGTGCTCTGCCTAGCCTCTATGATCAATCTGTTGAGCTGATTAAATATTTGGTAATGCATTTCGAGAGAACAATTTTGCAGACTTCTGCTAAATGAGAATAACTAGCTTTAACGATTTTGGTATTACTACCGCAGTTAGAAAACAGAAAAGAGGACAAGGATCAGGTTGCAATCGTCTTGCTAAATATGCTAGAGATTGTCAGCAGGGACATAATGGAGGATGAGACACCAAGGTAAATGATTTTGAGCAAATTGTTTTACCACTAGATGTATCAAGAATCTTATCCTCTTTTCTCTAATCGGTGGTTTGCATTTCCTATTCTTTCTGCAGCTTGCTAGAGTCAAGCCATGGTGGATCTTATGGAAATGATGAGGGCATGGTGCCTCTTGATCAACAATATAAGTTTTTCAGTGCACTTAGATTTCCTGTGACCTCAGACACTGATGCATGGAAAGAAAAGGCAAGTCTTACTTAAGAATGTTATGAGCATTAAGGAGCTTATGAATCAGTCAGTATTTTATATAGGAGACAAGTACAAGACCTCATAGTACATGTGTATCTTATATGTAGTGTTACAGCGTGGATTCCTTCTAAGGGTTTGGGGTTCTATCTAAAAGACAATCTATTGAGTGGACTAGCCAACCCCTTATAAAGTCATTTTTATTTCTCTATCTTGCCACTATGGGAAATTGTTCGCATGCCCAACATGTAGCTTATCACCCTATTTATTACTTCCTCTTCATTCACCATCCCACGCATCTCTTCTCTCATTTTGAACTTAATTACACAAATATTTTTATGTAATGATGTGAATTTGATCAAATTTGAGTCCATATTGTCTCCAGATCAGAAGGCTTCATCTATTGCTTACAGAGAAGGAGTCTGCTATGGATGTACCATCCAACTTGGAAGCTAGACGGCGCATGTCTTTCTTCTCCAATTCATTGTTTATGGAGATGCCTCCTGCACCCAAAGTTCGAAATATGCTTTCCTTCTCGTAAGTTTCCATCTTAATACTCAAGTATCTTACTTATAATTGCTATTTTCTTTTCATTCAATATATGCCAAATATTAAAGAACAACGCTTAATCAAATGGCTTAAGTAGAAAGAAAGAGAGACATGAGAATGTGTAGAGAAGAACAAAACAGATAATTCGAAATCTTTATTTGTGATTACTTAATTTCATGTTGATCTATTAAGGCCCACACTTCTCTGTTTTAAAGGATTGGATTGGATATGATATGATAAGATAGGATTATAGCCCAATCCTATCCCATATTTGATGTGCCACTTTTTGTTAGGATAGGATTAACATGTGTATTTCATAGTTTTAACTAAATAATAAATTTTGGGGGCTTATAGAAATATGACCAAATTTTGGGCCTAATTTCAGTAAATGTCCCTTTGTCAAAAGTTATAGCAAAATGTCCGGTATATATGCATATATACCAAGTGTAAAATTTTATATACCAAGTATAAAAAATTATATACCTAGTGCATTTCAGAACAGTAACTAAAATTGGTAGATCTGTGTATCTACCAAGTGTAAAAATATATCTACCTGGACATTTAGCTATAAAATTTTAAAAATAGATATTTACTTAATCAAATTTAAAATTTTGGTCATCCACCTAAATTTCTCTAAATTTTGAGGTTTGATTATTTAGAAACATATCACTTTTAAAAATTAATTTAGAAAAATACCATTTTTAAAACCTAATTTTGTAAAAATGTCATTTTCAAATACTTATTTACAAAAATACCACCTTTAAAAAACTTGTTTGAAAAATACTACATCTAAAACTTTTTTTTTGGGGAAAATATCATTTTTCGAAAAATTATTTGCAAAAGTACCACTTCTAAAAAACTATTTTGAAAAATATCATTTCTGGTTTTTCCACTTTTAAAAATTAATTTTGAAAATACCACTTTTAAAGTTTAATTTCGAAAGTACCATTTTTTACTACTTCAAAGACATTCTATTATTTTTACTCAAATTCCTAATTTCTCCCAATTCCAAATTCTCAAAAGGATAAGATTTTTCCCTTCTAAGGGTATTATTTTTGGAGTGGATTATTTTAATCCAATCCAATCTCTCTTATATGCATGCACCAAATATGGGATTAATTTAATTCAATCCAATCCCATCTTTATCCTGCATTCCAAACGCGGCCTAAGGATATTGCCATTAAATTGGAGGAAAAAGTTATTGCCATTAAATTGGGGAGAAAAAAGACGAAAAAACAACTTATATGGCACATTAAAAGCTGAACTGATAGAGATATGCAAAGATCAACTAAACATGCACCTAATCTGCTTGGGACAGGTCCATGGTGAAGGTCCACTGTTTACCTATAATAGTTCAAGCTTAGCTGGTACAGAAGGGAGAAAAATAATAAACATTCACTCCAACTTTGCAGAAGATATTTTAACACTACTTTTGGACTTAAACATGAATCTCATATGTCATTGTAGTCAATTTTGGTGCCTATGTTAATTCAAATACATAAGTAAACACTAAAATTAGTATATATATATATATTCTATAGCCTTGTTAGGATTAAATTCTAATTTGGAAAAACTGATAATCCAATATGGTATTAGAGCGGAAGAACCTTTTTTTCAAAACCTTCCATCAGCACTCACAAGTCGATTATAATTTTCAGTTGTTGTGGGCTCTTCAACTAAAAATTTATCGTTCATAGGGGTGAATGAGGATCAGTACTCTGGTGTCACTTTTCTTATTAGAATTTAAATATGTTTTGTTTAGTTTCTTTTTTTCTCAACCATTGTAATTCTAGTTGAAGTTTTCTTTTTTGTTAAGTGATTTGTTTTTTAACTTGTTGGTGAGCATAATATTAGTTGCAAGATATATCACTTGACACAACAACTATATCTTTTGGCAGAGTTCTAACACCATACTTCAAAGAGGAAGTAGCATTCTCTATCGATCTATTGGAAAAGGAAAATGAAGATGGAGTTTCTATCCTTTTTTACTTGCAAAAAATCTTTCCAGGTTTTTTGTCTTTTTTTTTTTTTTTTTTTTTTCAATATGTTGTTTACTCTCTTAGTATTGTGTATTTGTGAACTTATATGCCATATCATTATTTACAGATGAATGGACAAACTTTCTTCAACGAGTCAAATGTACGAGTGAAGAACAACTCAGGACCTCTGTAGAACTAGAAGAACAACTTTGTCTGTGGGCATCATACAGAGGTCAGACATTGACCAAAACAGGTATAAGCTTTCTCTTTCCTAACCTTTCGTGTGTTTGCAGTGCATTAGTATGTCATTTTGACTTCCTATACGTCATTTTCTCCAATTTCTGACAGTTTAGAACAGTGCATCGTGCTTCTTTGTGTATACATACTCTTAGTTGTGGTTAAAATTGTCCGACTGTAAACTTCGTTTTGTATTGTTACTAATTTTGTTTCCTTATCTTTCCAAAATTTCGTCATTTTAAGTACGAGGCATGATGTATTACCGAAAAGCTCTGGAACTTCAGGCCTTCCTGGACATGGCTAAGGATTCTGGTAGTCAAATTGTTTTGCATACTTTGGAAGTACCTCATCTCTTTCGTCGCATAAATGATAAATTCTGTAAAATGTTAATTGCCTTTATGCAGATCTAATGAAAGGCTACAAGGCTGCTGAATCAAACAATGCAGAGTTGGGTGAAAGGTCATTAATGGTACAATGTCAGGCAGTAGCTGATATGAAGTTCGCATATGTTGTATCATGCCAGCAATATGGCATTGACAAACGAGCTGGCGTAGATCGCGCTAAAGACATTTTGAATCTTATGAGAACGTATGTTCTCTATAGTTCATCTTCTTGTATATTACAGCTTCTATTATATATTTGTGGTCACATGTGCTTTCTTTCGTTGTGGCAGGTATCCATCTCTTCGAGTAGCTTACATAGATGAGGTTGAAGAACCTATTACCGAAGACAAATCAATAGAAGCAAGTAAAGAGAAATCCATTGGAACGAGTAAAAGTAAATTCAAACCTAAAGTTCAAAAAGTGTATTATTCGAAACTCGTGAAGGTGCCAGCTAAACGAAGTGATTCTTCTGAGCCAGTTCAAAGTCTAGACCAGGTTTGTTAGATCAGAAGTAATGTGAATACTCCCCTGACCTCTTTTCAGGAACAGGCATTTCTTACACTGTGATCTCACCTACAGCAATACTTTGTTTACTGATCTTACCTACTGGAACAGGCACTTCTTATGACAGTTATACTTTGCAACTGATTGAATGCATCTACTTTGTGCAGTTAATATATCAGATAAAGCTACCTGGACCTGCAATTTTGGGTGAGGGGAAGCCAGAAAATCAAAATCATGCCATTATTTTCACACGTGGAGAAGGATTGCAAACCATAGATATGAACCAAGTACTATTTCATGATCATATACAATTTCTTGGTGTATAATCTAGTAGTGTTTGTAGCATCCAAAACTGTAGTAACTAACGGGATTGATGCACTATATATCCAACAGGATAACTATTTAGAAGAAGCCTTCAAAATGAGAAACTTGTTGCAAGAACTCCTTAAAAAACATGGTGGTGTGAGAGAGCCAACAATACTTGGACTCAGGGAGCATATATTTACTGGCAGGTATTCAATGGTGTTGTTAATCTGGGATTTTGGCTACCCTGCCGGTGAGGCTGATAAATGAAGACTTTATATGTAGGAATTTGACTTGCTAATCATGTCATTTGTGAACTTTTGCAGTGTCTCATCCCTTGCATGGTTCATGTCAAATCAAGAGACAAGTTTTGTTACTATTGGGCAGAGATTGCTGGCTAACCCTCTGAAGTGAGAGTTTTTAAGTTTAGATTTTTTGTACCATCATAAAATAGTTTTATGAAAAAGTATATATTTTTATTTCTACTTCCAAACAAACACCCAGTTTTGGTGGTCATGTTTATTGGTTGTTTTAGCATCTGCATGGAGTGTTTTATTTTTCACATGTCATATGGTGAGCATTTTCCGTTATCCATATTATATATATGAATGATTGTGGTACGGAGTTACTTTCCGTTATCCATATTATGTATATATGAACGATTGTGGTACAGAGTTACTTGCTGCCTGGACTGCAAACTCACAGATAAAAACAGAATGCATAATGCATCATAGAATATGAAGCTGAAAACTGAGATGCATAAGATATTTTTTCAAAAGAGAGTATCATTTTCAAATAAAGCTGAACTGTTCTAAAATCACTCAGTGTAAATCACTCTAGAGCAAGATTCCTGATTCATTAATTGACAAACATTTTTAGCAAATACTTGTTCATCAATTTGATTGAAATTGTTGAATTTGTGGAAGGGTTTGGAGAGAAGTTTACTGAAGCATTTTTATTATACTTGTACTTAAAATTTGACATGTTGAGGATGTTTATCTTAATCATGTTACTCACATGTCTGTAACACTTTTTTGGAAACATCAGAGTTTGCTTGTTTTATATTACCTCGTGTACTTTTACTTATCTAACTAAATTCTGATGCACTCAATCTGGAATTTCTACTCCTCATTCAGAGTTCGGTTTCACTATGGCCATCCAGATGTCTTTGATAGACTGTTCCACCTGACAAGAGGCGGTGTTAGCAAAGCTTCCAAAATCATCAATTTAAGCGAGGACATATTTGCAGGCAATTTTACTTTTCTCAGAAACTTCTTCTGCCTTGACCAATATGTGCTTTTGTTGTGATCACATACTCATTTTGTCATCTGCAGGATTTAATTCCACATTGCGTGAAGGCAATGTTACACATCATGAGTATATACAAGTTGGTAAAGGAAGGGACGTCGGACTCAACCAGATCTCATTGTTTGAGGCGAAAATAGCTAATGGGAATGGCGAGCAGACATTGAGTCGTGACATATATAGGCTTGGGCATCGATTTGATTTTTTCCGGATGTTATCATGCTATGTTACCACAGTTGGCTTCTACTTCAGCACCTTGGTAGATTTTTGGAATTAAATTTATGCATTTACCAACTTAAATTTTTGTAGTAGCTTTAACTGTTTTTGGTTCTTGTCTGACAGCTGAGCGTGCTCACTGTCTACGTATTCCTCTATGGCCGCCTTTATCTTGCTCTTAGTGGACTTGAAGAGGGGCTGCGTACTCAGCCAGCCATTCGAGACAATAAGTCTCTTCAAGTAGCTCTTGCTTCTCAGTCTTTTGTCCAAATTGGACTTTTGATGGCCTTGCCTATGGTGATGGAAATTGGTTTAGAAAAGGGTTTCCGTAATGCACTAACAGATTTCATATTGATGCAATTACAGTTAGCCCCTGTATTTTTCACATTTTCTCTTGGAACAAAGACTCACTATTATGGAAGGACTCTGCTTCATGGGGGTGCTGAATATAGAGGAACTGGTCGTTTATTTGTAGTGTTCCATGCCAAATTCGCTGAAAACTATAGACTCTATTCAAGGAGTCATTTCGTGAAGGGCATTGAGCTAATGATTCTGCTTCTAGTCTACCACATTTTTGGTCATTCATATAGAGGTGTAGTTGCATACGTCCTCATCACGGTATCCATGTGGTTTCTGGTCGGGACATGGCTTTTTGCTCCTTTCCTCTTCAATCCATCAGGATTTGAGTGGCAAAAGATTGTTGATGATTGGAATGATTGGAATAAGTGGATGAGCAATCAAGGAGGTATTGGTGTCTCTCCTGATAAAAGTTGGGAATCTTGGTGGGAAAAGGAACAAGAGCATCTTCGGCACTCTGGGATGCGTGGTGCCATTGTTGAGATACTGTTAGCGCTGCGCTTTTTCATCTATCAGTATGGCCTTGTGTATCACTTGAGCATCACTAGGAAAACCAAAAGTTTTCTGGTATTTATTTGTCATGCTTTTTTTAATTGAAGTTTTAAGCATTCTCTTATGCTGCTGGAGTATCTGCTACACAATCCACATGAAGCAGCACAAATAGTCGAATAGATTGCTAATATTTTTTTTTTGCTGGACAAGCAGGTATATGGTATTTCATTGCTTGTGATGATTCTAGTTTTACTTCTAATGAAGGTGAGTCGAAAAATTTTACAGGCTCATAATAAGAGACATGTCAGCTATAGGTTATTAGTTACTGAAAACCACGATGTAGGCTTTCTTTAATTATGTATTGTGAAGAAAATGAGGGATTCGTCATTTGCTCAAGTAATAATACTAGAATCTTAAACACCTGAAATAGTGAAAAGTCTTCATACATTCATGGATATTTCTTTGATCAGTTTTATGGAAAATTGGAAAGCTAAACTCAACTCCACTTTGCTTTCAATATTCTTATATTTTATAAGACACTGCCAAATACCAAAAGCTTTGAGAACAAACAATGTACAAGCACAGAGATTGTCATTGTTAAATGTCTCATAAAATCTTTCCTCACATAAAACATTTACTTTTTCTTCTTTCTGTCTTGCAAATTAGAAATCTGCATGAGCGCCGTTGTACTATTCTTAGTAATAATAGACAATTTCAATCCTGAACCTGGAAGCTAACAACAAGATTCAATTTACTTATATGTGTTAACATATAAATTATTGCATGACTTTTCATCCTCTTAGACTGTAATTTGATTATTTTTTACTTAAAACTCCTGTAGGTTGGGTCTGTTGGAAGGCGACGATTTAGTGCAAAGTTTCAGCTATTGTTTCGACTTTTTAAGGGACTGGTTTTTCTATCATTTTTAACTATTTTCATCACCTTAATAGCACTCCCCCATATGACTCTTCAGGATGTTGTAGCAATCATTCTTGCCTTCATGCCAACCGGATGGGGACTGCTCTTGGTCAGTTTATCGTTTTACTAAATATATTCTGGTTCACTTTGTTTCTAATTTCACCATCATGCTTATTTTCAAAGATTGCTTAGTTGTCTTCATTCTGTTTCACTCGTATACAGTTCGAAAAACATTGCTTTACTCTGCTCGTTCATCTTCTCTTAATACAGATTGCACAAGCTTGTAAGCCTCTAATTGTAAAAACCGGATTGTGGGGTTTAGTTCGGACACTTGCTCGTTTCTTTGAAATAATCATGGGAATGCTTCTCTTTACTCCTGTTGCATTCTTGGCTTGGTTCCCTTTTGTTTCGGAATTCCAGACGCGAATGCTGTTCAACCAAGCGTTCAGTAGAGGTTTGCAGATATCTCGTATTCTTGGCGGACCTAGAAAGGATCGCTCCTCGAGCAGAAAAGAATAGTTTCATCCAAAGGACATGGTAGATTTGTTTGAAGTGACTGATAAAATGTACATACCTTTTGTTGTTTGCTTTAGATTACTGTACTATTTAAAATCTGCTCTTTAATCATTACAGCATTACTGGACTTCAGTCTCCTGAATCATTTGCAGTACATAGTTTTGCAATTTTGAAAAATATTGTGTACAAATATTTTGTATATATTAAGATACAATTCCTAAATATAAATGAGAATGGAAATTGTGAATGTGTTGAATGGCTTCTCAGCAGATAAGGAAATTAGTCTTGACCATCAGCCCCATAATTGATGAACACAAGGCACAATTGGCGTTTTTAACGACGAATAGACTAACAGAAACCTTCTTCTCTGACGTTTTCTTCTTACTCCATATTTGATTCAAAAGATTATTCCATACACACTTCCTATTTGAAATATTAAAATCCTCACACCTCATTTTTCTTCTTTGATGTTTCCTTTTTCCTCCATTTTGTTTTCTTCTTTTTATCTCCCACTTATTTTGAAAAGCTGTAGCACAACTCTCCATATCTTGTCTTCTCACAGAACCATACAAAGAAAAAGCTATGATACAATATCAAGTTCAAATGATAATCTTTGGAAGATGGGGATACACATTTAAAAAAATTCATGCGTGTGAAGAATTTTTTCTTCATATTCTTCTCCAACTGTTTTTCCCACCTTATTATCTTCTAAATCCTGTTTATTTTTCTTTCTTGAAAACCTCTAATTATTGTATATTGAACCCTACTAATGAATCAATAAAAATTTATGGCATAATACCTATTGCATTATACTTATTTTAGCTGACAATTTATAAATGAGAGAGAGTCTTTCCACTTGCCTTTACAATCTCTTGTTTGCTTCAAACTAATAAGTTTCAATAGTGAGACATGGAGAAGGAAAAATTAGGAAGATGGAATCAAGAAAGAAAAATGCCGAACGTCACACTTTGTATCCTACTTTACCACTTAATCTGAAATGTGAATTGTCATATTTCAATTGATAAATTAGAATTTATGCAAATAGAATTTATATCCTTTGTCAAATGAATATTGACAACTAGTATATCATATCAAGTTATATTAAAGAAGTAAAGATAATGTGATTGTAAGTATAATTTAATGATAGAGAGGGTCACATTTCGAATCTTTCTGTCATCAAGTGAAAAATGATAATGAATATAATGATAGTTGAGATTTCTAACATTGTTCTTGAGAAAAATAAGAAGCCGAAAATGGGTGATGTCCAATACCGAGCAACATATTATCACTTATTGCAATAGACCCAAAAAATCAGGGATTGTTGGATCAACAACACAGATTTTAAAAGCAATTAAACATAAGTGTTACATTTCAAATTGAAAAGCTCTATACAATTTTTAATCCATGTCTAAATAAAATAAAAAAATTTAAATAAAAATGATAAAGTTAAAAATAAGTTGGTCAGTTTTAAATTTGATGTGACGTCTCATTAATTCATCAATGGTTAGACACGAATTTAGATGCAAATATTGGACAAGTGATTTGAATTCCAGAATTCTAGAATTGTACTTGAGTTCAAATTTATTTTATTTTTCAAAGAATTTTTAAATGTCATAGACTATAGTTCACATATAACCTTATAATACAAGGCATCCCAATAAATGAAGCTATTTTTTGAGAGAAAAAAAAAAAGGTGCTAAATATACTATCTTTCTCATCCTCTTTTAGAATCTAGTATTTTTTCCGGAGAAAAAAAGTACTAAATATACTCTCTTTTTCACCATTTTTTACATTTTCTTATCTTATTGTCTGATACATGGTTTCCATTATCTAATTTAATATTTTAATAATGCAACAAACTATAATCTATCGCAAAAAATAGTATAAAAGAAAGTGCAAAAAAAAAAAAAATTATCATTGTCAAATATTTTTTCTCTCTCTTATTTTTCTTTTAATGTGTTTATCGCTTTTTCCTTCTACATCATTTTATGTCTCTTCTTTTCTATCATACTTTTCTTTTTTTTTTTCTTTTTCTAGGTGTGTTCAAAAAAACTAGTGAAATGCAAAAACCGTCCAATTCAAACCAATCCATACCTAACCATGTCGTTTTTTCTACTGAATGGCCGATTATGGATTCAAAAATACAAAACTGGTTGGTTTATTTCAATTATCGATTTTAGGAAAACTTGGTTGGTTTCAAACCGAACTGACTATAAATTGTGCATAGTTTTTTTATTTATTTATCTTATATATATGATATATACTTGTCAACATTAGTCCTTGTGCATTTTTGAAAAAAAAAAATTAGAAAAATATGGTGCTCTCTGTTTTTTTGTAAATTTGGTACGATTTTTATTAGAAAAATACCAATTTTTAAAAAATATTTAGATAATTACTATTTTATAAAATAATAACTAGTAACCGATAATGAGTATGGGTAACTAGTAATTATTTTACAAATGGTATTTTTCTAAAAGTTTTTTGAAAAGTGATATTTTTCTATTAAAAATCGTACGAAAATTGGAAAACAAAAACCTGATCTCTATATTTTGTAATTCTTTGGGTTTTTATAGGTAAAAGTGTTAAAAACCCTAGTTTTAACCATCAAGCCCATATCTCCCTAAAATTCTAAGCCCATTTAGCCCAGTTCATTTGAGAAGGCCCTCACCGTTTTAGGGATCTATCTGATTCTAGACTACACAAGCTGCCGTGAATGAATCTCTCTCTCTCTTCTCTTCTCAGACTTGCCCTCTGCCCCTCTCGCAATCTCTCTCGGGAAAATTGTAAAAAATGCACGTGGGAAGCACGTGCTTCAGCTGCTGATGAAAATACCCAGCAGTGGGAATGGAAGGTTGACAATTGACATTTCCCCAAAATCCCTCGTAGGCTGCAAAATCGTAAACCCTAAACCCTCTTCCCGCTCCTCTGCTCGGAAACCCTAGCCGCTTCTCCGTTCTGTTCCCTTTCTGCAGTTCTCTTCTCTCTCTCCGCCGCACTCTGGACTACAGCCCGTCTGGTATGCTTTATACTTCCTTTGATGATTATATGTTCCCAACTTCACTTCTCTATATTGTTTTTTTATTCGTTTATTTGGGGTTTTTGTTTATCAACTCTAGATGTCTTTCTTTCTCGTCAATCTAATGCATTGGTATATTTTCATCAGTGGAGGGTTTTTCTTTTTTTTTTTTTTTTTTTAAGATTTAATGTTAAATGTCTACCTGCCACATCTCCCTATTATATCTTTATTATTCTTTTATCTTTATTAATCGAAATAGTTTTTATGGGCTGCAGATGTTTCTTTCCTATTTAAAGGATCATATAGCTAACACGTGTTTTTATTTACTTTTATTTATTAGTTTATTTGACTATATATACCTTTTCCCAACCTATTTTGTCGTGTAAGATATATATACATGTTGATTTTATGCTGCATGCCTTTTATTGTAGTCCACATGGTTCTTTATTAATTTATTTGTTTATTTATATTTATGATTTTTTTTTTNTTTTTTTTTTTTTTTTTGGTAGACTGCTGAGGAGCTTCCTCATATTGGGTCATTTTCTTTTTGGTTTAAATTCTGCTGCCTCTACCGAGTTACAATTTAGTGGCTGATTTATTTTGAGTTGGCAAGAATCATACTACAAATCCGATTTTTTCCTCTCACATGTTGAATGGTGGTTGAAATATGTCTAATTACAAATATGAAGTGAAATTAATATTTGGATTGAAAAGCCCTGTTCCCCTAGTCCAAGTCCAATGCTTTAAAACAAATTGGAAACTTGTGATGTATTTGCTTTTGTTGAGTATGCTACCTCCACCCCAAATTCCAGATTCTCTTTCCTCTGTACTGTGCCAGCACCAGCCTCGTTCTCTTTCCTTGTTTATGTGAATAATTTTCTTTGTTATGAAATATTAAACTGTGAAGCCTCAAATTCTCTCGTCACTTCTGTTGGACTACACGTGTGCGCGTCTCTTGCTGACTGTCGCAACATTTTGTTTTGATTTTTATGTTGTTTGTTCTTTTCATTTTTTGAATAATCATTATCTTCTAGACTGGTATGTTTGAATCTTTGCATATTTTGCTAGCTCTCATTATGTATATTTCTTATTTTCATAAGCTTAGCATTTTTAAGCTCCAGTGTAGCACCTGTATTTGCATGGTTACGTACTTCAGGGTTCCTCTTTCTTTTTGGTGTACTAACAAATCCCTTCTGAATTGTTCGCTTCTGAATTTCTTGCTGTTGTATTAATTGTGCTCAATTGCTTAGTTCTTGGTCTGTTTTTAACTGTTATGTGTGGTTCTACTTCTTCTAGTTGCTACCTACTGTGGTGTTTATGGCCTTGAGTGCAAACAAATTTTCTATTGGAGTGGGTTTGGGATGGTTTTTTTTCAGGATCTGGGTGTGTTCATGGAGAAATCTCCCAACTTGAGTTGGGGTTGGGGATACTCCTACCCTGAAGCCACCCTGATATACTTATGCATATTAGAATTTTGGAGACATACATCTATTGATAATACATACTTAAAATGAAAATAATTGACGTGGAAACTCCTTGCTGCCTTCTCTATTTCCTCTTCCACCGTCCTATGCAGCCACATGACTGAACTCTCTGCTAGTTTCTGCATCCACCTCTCTATGTGACATCCTTCATTTTATTTGTTTGGTTTATTGAGTTTAAGCAAATATATTTGTTGCTAAGTATTTTTTATTCTCCTTTTCAGGTTCAGAGCTATTTTGTGTTATACCTGATTTTCAATCCTGGCTATCATGTGTATCATTTTTGTCTATTTTATCTAATTTACTTTTTTCTGCATGGTTTTCTGTATTCATATATTTTGTTTTTAATATGATAATTGGGGGTCGGGGAGGTACTTCCCTAGATGCTTCCATACCGGGATGCCTCTGCTTCCATTACTATGCTCCCTCTTGTGCCACTATAACTTCTTATTCATTTTGGAGAACCTTTTTTTTTTCCCACTTCTTTGTGGGTTGTATCACTGCTATTCTTAATTGCTGGTTGTTGAATTTATTATGCAGAAATGCACATTGTATTTTAGGCTCTCTTTCTCCCTCCTTTTCTTTGATGTCTGTTTTCACTTTCCTACTGTTGAGTGTGGTTCTTCTAATTGCTGCCTTCATGGTGTTGATTTCCTTAGGTTTTTGAGAATCACTTACTATCTATTTAATGATTTGTATGTATTCTACATTCATCTTTATTTTGATTCATTCTCTCTGTTTTCCGTTTTCAGATTGGGATAAGATAGGAAGGCCAGAAGTATCTTGGTTCTTGGTTAACAGAGGCAGGAACTTAAGACAACTGAGAAAAGCCAACCCCGTATTCTTTGTTCGAAACCAAGATGAGACCTCTCGACGAAACAGAGACAACAGCAGTATTCGAGAAGATCTTCAAGTTTACTGGAAACAACCTTAAGAATATTGTTGAGAACCCCTCTCATGAAGGCCCAGACTCCGAACCTGGCCGCTATTGCTTCCGCCTTAACAAGAACAAAGTCTACTACGTCAGTGAATCCCTTGTCAAGCGTGCCACCAACATTGCCCGCACCAACCTCGTTTCTCTTGGAACCTGCATTGGCAAGTTTACTCATGGAGGCAGTTTCCACCTCACTGTACAGTGTCTGAGTCTGTTGGCATCCAATGCCAAGCACAAGGTCTGGCTTAAACCCACCTCTGAGATGTCCTTTCTGTATGGAAACCACGTTTTGAAAGGTGGCTTAGGTAGGATTACAGAGAATATTGCACCTGGTGATGGAGTTGTCGTGTTCTCCATGTCTGATGTGCCTTTGGGATTTGGAGTAGCAGCCAAGTCAACGCAGGATTGTAGGAAGTTGGACCCGAATGGAATCGTTGTGCTGCACCAGGCAGATATTGGGGAATATTTGAGAATGGAAGATGAACTCTGAGCTTGATATTAATGGTTGTATGATCATCTTGGGTTCTTGAGAGTTGTTTTTGATAAGTTGGGGTTTGTTAACTTTGGTAATATACAAAATCTGATTGAGAGAACGTTGTATCAAATTCAGTGGGATGAAATGATCTCTGTTTTTTGTTCGAGTAGAGGGTGTAATTTAAGTTCATCAATTTTGATTCTATTAGTAGTTGAGCTAATGAAACTTCGATGATTTTCCTTCTATCCCTTTGGGAACACTTAAAATTTTGAAGAAATTTGTTGTCTGAAAGTTAACTAAGTCATTGAACCCATTCAAGCTTGCAAAAGTCTTCTCTCAGTTACAGTTGGTAATTTTTTGTTTCTTTTTTGGAAAAATTTGGAGATTCAATCGTCTTATATCAAAGTTAAAAATATTTTCCATCTTTGCGGAAATTATTAATTTCTATAACAGTTGCACGACATATTTCTTAATGATTATTACCCATATTATGCAAAATAGCATATAGAAATCTGCACACATAACAAGTGTTGGCTCATTTATTAGACTACACATTTTAAAAAAAATCTCTCATCCTCGAAAAGTTACATACCAAAGAACTTCTCATCTGATGAAGTTTGGGTGTAAATTATTGTACTAAGATTTAATTTCCGTAATCCAAAATAACGAACTCAGAGAACAGAAGTGTTTTGGGGTGTGACAATATTTTTATAATTTGTCACTAACTAAAAATATTAAGTCACAAATAATGTAATAATTGTGCAATATGGGGT